>OY292495.1:3784974-4211437 GCA_958496325.1 Nomophila noctuella
AAGGAAGACCTCACGTCATTTTTAAAAGATCGGCTGTGAACCTTAATAAGGAAAGTCACAGATCAAAAAGAGAAATAGATAGATGGAGCAGAACAAATACACATTCCGAGAATACTGATCAGAGACAAAGGAATAACAGGAATTCACAACAAAATAAATCTCATGAGACATTGAGGAGAGAGAGACAGCACAAACTAGATGTCGATAGACGTCGAAGGGAATATTTGGAGGAAAGGAGGAGACGATTGGAAGCCATGAGAAAGAACCCAATTGAATACCGGAGACAGCAAGCGAGACTCCGAATGGAGCAAAGGCGCATCACACAATCAATGTCTAAGAGCACTTCAGTAGAAAGCAAATCAATTGAGCACAACAATGGAACTAGATTTAAAAATCGAAAGCACATCAACAACGAAATGAGATTACGACGCGTTAAGAACAGACGACGTAGGAAACGCAGACAACCGAAAAACTGCGCCACGAAACAACCGCCTTACCAGTGGAAAACCAAGAATCTTGAAAGTCATGAACTAGAACAACATAGGAAGGCTGGATATAATAGGGTGAGTCCAAAATTTTGTTATCCCGTTTGTTATAATATTCACAAATTCATTTGTTGATGTCTGACATGGCTTCTGAATTTAAACACATTCGTCTCACTACTCTATTTGAGCTTTCTTTGCAAAAGAAATTGTAAACACATGACAAATAAACGAATATTATGTTATCTGTTCCATTAGCCTCTCTTAAAGCATTTCAATACTATACAAACTTGAGTCATTTCATGCTTGATTACAAAAAATACCACTATTTCTCTCTTCCAATAGTTATCCAGTATATATTATTTACAGAGCCATATCGACCACCAGCGAAGGGGAGGCGCGTGGGCCCGCCGTTCCACCCGTTCGGTCAGCCGGCCTCGCCACGTGGAAGTTCTCCTCGTCGCTGACAGGTCGATGACCGAGTTCCACGACGCCTCCAATCTGGAGACGTATCTCCTGACCATCATGAACATGGTAAGAATTCAAGAAAACTTATAACTTGCAAAGAGAAAGCAACAACGAAAAATAGTAACTGGTTATTTTTATATCTATTATAGGGAGGCAAACGAACAAGAGGGTCACGTGATGGTAAGTGATCACCTCTGCCCATCGACATCAATAACCGCACAAAGGTCGCAGATGCGTTGCCTGCCTTTCAAACACCATACCCTCCTCCCAAACTGAGCCCTGGCAACCTTACTCACCAGTAGAAACATAGCACAACAGTTACGACTTGCTACTTCACTGTGGTCTTCTGTAAGGTGGAGGTACGTGACTTTGAAATCAGTCCTATTTACTAATACGGACGAAGATCGAGGGCTTTCCCCAAAGAGTGCTATCCATTATATCAGTACTGTGCAACTTACATCAGCTTATGTTTAAAAGAGTTACTCTATGTTCCTCTTTAGTGACGACTCCACTCTATCATTTGTAATATATATCCGTCCGAGTCCATTATCAGGTACCTACCAAGTCATTTGCGCAGGAGATATTATAGTGCACAAAACATAGTGATACAAATACCAGTAATAAACTAGATTTTTTTAATGTTTACAATGTTGCATATTCACTTAATAAAAAGTAAACTGATTTATATCTTGACGTATTTTAAGTGCGTACTAGATTTTTTTAATAATTTTGGCACAATGGTTGTTGGCAAAATGGTAATAAACTAAGTGAAGGTTACTCAAATTAATCATTCAAAATTAAGATTGTTATTACGATTTAAGTTTTTCCATTGATACATTTAAATCACTGCTAATGTTGAATATGCAAAATTAATTAGCCGGAACAACTAACTACTTAGCACATTAAAGGATTTTAAATGTGAATAATTTTATGTTTTTAATAACTTGGTCCTAACATTAAAAAAACAATGACGGCAGATTGTATGGATGATAAAAATTATACCGCGGACGGTCAGTAGAAACATAGCAATATAATGAGGGTATGTTGCGGCCTTTAAGGAATGACTCAATTTGCAACTTGTTGAAAGTCGATTTCAGTCCAATATACGTCTTCCAGAACAGAAGTGCCCCTCTCATACATGTAAAACAGGGGTAGGTGCGTATGGGGTCTTAATGGCAGGCAACGCATCTACGACCTTTGAACGGTTGTTGATATCTATTGTAAGCGGTGGTCACTTACCATCAGGTTACCCTCTGGTTCGTTTGCCTCCCTATCACATAAAGAACAAAAGTAAGAACAAAATATTTTGATAAAATTTTTGCAGAAACGAACAATTAGAAGTCTTCTCTAACCAATTTAACTAATAATAATCATAGCAAAACAATATAAGATCTCAAACTAAGATACACTGTTTATTAATTTAGGTATCGTCATTGTACATGGACCCCTCAATCGGAAACTACATCAAAGTCGTCGTCGTCAAAATCATATTCGTGGAGGACCTCGGAGCATCCAACCTGGACGTGACACAGAACGCGGATACGACCCTCATGTCGTTCTGCCGCTGGCAGCAGCAACTCAACCCTGACGACGACACGAATCCGCACCACCACGACGTGGCCATCCTCATCACGAGAGAAGACATCTGCAGCCAGCAGGGAAACTCTTGTAGGTATGGATATTGTTCTTGTTTCTTTATTTATTTTTTAATGTTTTTTTTTTATTATTTATGATAGGCTTGCATTTGACCTCGATCACACCTGATGGAAAGTGTAGATGAGGCCTAAGATGGAGCACGCTTGCCTAGTACCTAGATACCTGTTCACTCTAGTCTTGAAGACATCCAGATTATGAAGTTTTATTTATTTATTTATAAAACTTTATTGACCAAACTAGTAAGTAAGGTACAAAATGCGGACTTAATGCTAAAAGCAATCTCTACCAGTCAACCTTTAGAAAAATGAAATGTTTGAATGCGGTAGTGAGCAATTTTCTGATGATTTTTTTGTCGTCGTCGTCACATCATCAGCCCTTTCTAGTCAACAGCTGGACATAGGCCTCTCAGTAATGCCACGCTGGGCAGGCGGGTTGGTCACCATTATATGGTAAACGATAAAAGCACGCTGCTACCCAAATCCTAGAATGTCCCTTAGGCACCCATGAGAAGACTTAAGGCACCTATGAGACAAAACTCTAGGCAGCTGCTACACGGCATTATAATGACTACTTCGATTTATTGATTTACTAACTGTAATAGCAAGACTGTTTAAAATACGTAAATGGGCATTGAAATCATCTCCAATAGTTCCTATAGATAGATCGGATCACGAAATTGGCTCGGTTCATCATCAATGTATTTGACAGGTTTCAGCTCTGAGTAACTCTGAATATGAAGAGAAATATTCGCTTTCTTTTTTTTCTGAAACAAAATAACAACCTGTATTATTCCACTTTGAAACGACTTCGTTCATTTAGAGTGCGGCCACGAGAGACATGATAGTAAATGAGCTATTGTCTAGGAAGTACCATCAGTCTTACATATTACAAAGTGGGCTACGAGTATGTCAACAGAGTAGATTAACATTATACTGTATTTTCTGGCACTAGAAAAGGCGTGCGCTAGAATCTACACGTTAGAAATTTACTGTGCCCTTTTGCTTCGAAAGGTTTGGTGAAAAGGTGAAATTTAGAATACATAGGTTAATCCTTTACGAAATTCGTCGAATGTTTCAGTCAACAGTAGTTACAAAGTTTTGCATTGAGAATGAGGTACATTCAGTAATAAACAGTTTTTGTATATTCGCCACAAAACATTCAGTTATTTTTATGTCTGTCTTGCTAAGGAATATATTATCAGTAGTATAACAGCTTGATCGGCCAAACTACTGTTTGATATTACACGTTTATCGGCTACGGGCATATGGTTATTTTTTCCGTTCACGCACAGAAATAAGACTATAAATCTCCGACATTACGTTCCGTCAGAACAAAAATCGTACGTAATTTATTACTTTCATTACATAACGCGGCCTCGAGGTTTGATTTTGAAGTGGTGATGCCTGCTCGTGATGCATGGTATCGCAAATTGGACTAGCTTCAAAAAGTAATCATTATGCAGAGTTTCATTAAAGACCATACTCAACTAACTCCATTCAGTTGCGATATTATCAATTTATTCTCAATTACTTAACCTTGACTGTAAATTAATCTTACGAAAAAAAGCCTAAGGAAGATGAAAGAGTGATACGGTTAAAACTTTGAGGCTAATTTGTATGACTTGAACGTCCTTGAAGTAATTTTCCCATGAGCATCGTCACGCGGTCCCCAACAATTAATTAGCGAGCGAGCACCATGAAAGAAGGGAGTCGAAGCGTGACGGTCCCGCTGCAAAAGCTGCACATTATGTCCAGTCGTTCACACGGCGTTGAAACAAATCGCGTCTTTCATTCGTATTAGCATATGTACATTTTTTTTCTAAACATACACACGTCGAGTCAAGGTCAATGGCAGGAGCGTCTGTTAGTAAAGTAAACAGATTTGCGATGAGTAACCGGCTCCAAAATAGAACACTTTCGATCTGATCGTCGCCACCTGGGAGCAGGTGCGGCGGCGCCTCCGGTAGCTTCGTGTCTAATTATTTTGCACTTACGTCATTACTGGATCCACGTTTTACACTAGTTTCTATTAACAAACCTATGATTCAGTCCTTTAATAAAGTAAAAATTTATTGGGTCAACATCAACGCGTTTGCAGATAACAATAGCATGAGTGGGCGAGTTTCAGATATAAATTTTTATAACGCACTAACCATTAAATTAAAAGCGTTTAAGAACCAAAATAGAAAGTAATGTTTGGTTTTATTTTAAAGTCGCAAAAACGACTCCTCCGGCCAGCCTTGCCCCACATTTATATGAGCACTTAGTCATCAATAAAACTTGCCAAATGCTCAAAAATATTAGATCTAACGTGCTAAAAGTGTCATTCACATAAAAAATACAACTCGTAATTTTTTATTGCCAAAGAGCTTTGAAACTGAATCTTATTGCCTTATAACACTGGTTAGCCAATAACTTTATGTGAGCATATTTACAAGTCTGCTTTATAGTGATAAGTTGACTCAAACAAATGAAAGCTTTGTTAAGCTTAAGAGATGTAAATATGGACACAGAGAGTAGTCGGTTAAGTAAATAAGGTTAATGAAATAAATGGAGATTAAATACAACATTTGAAGTGCGTTAAAATAACAGTGTAATCAGCTGTAATCGGACAGAGTCAGGGCGTGCTTACATTGTTGCACAATCCTTCTGATTTGTGTGGACAAGTGCGTCCTATGCCACTCTTAGTATGCTCTAAAATCTTGTGTACCAGATAGAAGTTATAAACTTGGTTTATTCTCAGCAAAAGATTTACGGATATAATTTATTATGACTAACATAATTTTACTAACAAACGTCATAAATTAATTTCATAACTACATATTTGCATATTAGAAATAAATAAACCACATACTTCTTTATTTTGTGCAGTAAAACACATCTATCATTTATACACATTTAATTTTGTCAGACATTATTGTTTTCTTTCAAAATAACATATAAATACTTTTTCTCATTTTTTACTTGAGGCTTACTTATTATTGAAATATCGATAGTAAGCGTTAATAGTTATTAATTCATTTAATATCCAACCCGCTATTAGACAGACCACGTCCGCAGTACTAGCGATCGGCACCAAGGTGTCTGACTCTCAACGTCTGACCACGAACTAGCGTAAATACGACTCATACCGACCACTGAACTTTACTCGCTAATTCACTTGTGGAGGACGATAAAACTATTCATATCTGTGTATTTATTAGTTACTTCTGAAATATGTTTACAGTATTGGTAGGTTAATGTTGCTACGACGGTTGAGAAAAGAAGCTGAAGTAAAAAATACAGAAATCTAAAGTATATTCACGTAAATTCACGACTTCTTGAAACAGGAAAACATTGATATTACCTTAAATTTTATCCGTTGAATAAACCTTAGGTGAATGGCCAACTTAAATTAACTTAGGCATACTTGAACTAAAAGGCAAGCCTACACTCAAGATTTGAATTGCAGGTATCGAACTTAGGATTTATTATTAATTACAGTGCGGTGCAAATAAATCAAGGTTTAGTTGCGTAAAGCCTATAAATAACCTTTAGGTTACCACATTCTTTTTAGAATGTAATTTGGATATTGCAGATTCTTTTTACTTTTGCGGGTTGAGATAATGCCAGGGTATGCGTTAACTCGCCAAAAATGTAAGATCACCGTCGTAATTTAAATAAAAACAATCTGTTATACAATTATGTTTAAATAAGGAGGGTGCTGTACCAAGAGGTGGACTCAGGCCTCGACAAATTGCCGTTTACATCATTATCGCTTTTTTTGCATATGTTTGTGAATCGCTAACGCGGCGGTGCCGTGCGGTCACATCAAACACAGCATTAAGGCCAAGGATATTGGGTGTATAAATTGGACACTCATTATTTTAACAAAAGCCATAGCCATATACCGATGTATATGTAATTACGCGCGCAAGTTTTTTGGGCATGCGGGCTTCTGTCTGTTGCACAACGAGACGGTTTGCTGACAGAGGCACGCTTCTAGCCTTTCGACAACTTCAGAGATATAGTGGAGTCAATGAAGCATTTGACTCGAAAGTCCTCAAGAACAGCTCCGATTTCGATGATTTTTTTTTTGTTAATTTTGTTTTTTTATATTATTCAAAATCAGAAACCTCTTAGAGCGGGGACGGAACTATTTATATTGTTTTAACAGTATCAACGATATGGATAAAAAAATTAAGTTTGGTCTCTATTTTTTTGTAGAAAAATCTCCATAAAATAATCTTATGGTTACAAATAGTTGTTACAAAAAAGATTTTAACAATAATTTAATATTATTTTGACGCGTATATTTGGGTTTCATACAAACTTTCATCCCCCGTTTAATCCCTCTATGAGTGAAATTTACCAAAATCCTACGTCTACGAATGCCTACGTCATAATAACTTGATGCATACAAAGTTTCAGCCCGATCGGCTCAAAATTGACAAAGTTTCATACAAACTTTCATCCCCTATTTTATCCCCTTAGAGGTTCAATTTATCAAAATGATTTCTCAGGCGATGCTCACATCATAATAACTAATATGTATGCAAAGTTTCAGCTCGATCGGCTTAAAATTGACAAAGTTTCATACAAACGTTCATTCCCTATTTCATCCCCTTGGGGGTTGAATTGATCACAATCCTTTCTTACTGGATGCCTACGTCATAACATCTACCTGCATACCAAATTTCAGCCCGATCCGTCCAGTGGTTTGGGCTGTGCGTTGATAGATCACTATGTCAGTCAGTCACCTTTGAGTTTTGTATATATAAGATCGGGCTTTATTTTATATATATAGATTTGAGTTTTATATATATAGATTGTTTATAACATTCATTAATATATTTACAAGTTTTTAATGGATATTGTATAGGAGAATTTTTTTTTGTGTATAAAATATATCGTAGATATTGTTTATACAATATAAATAGTTCCGTCCCCGCTCTAGGAGGTTTCTGATTTTGAATAATAAAAAAAAACAAAATTAACAAAAAAAAATTCATCGAAATCGGAGCTGTTCTTGAGGACTTTCGAATATTGCCTGTTTTATGTATTCATTGACTCCACTAATAATGATTTGCATTATGTCTCAGGTGGTAGCTATGGACATAACCTCCCAGGTACAAGCCGGTTTTAAAAACATAAATTAAATAAAGAAAAAACATCTTTCAAGAGTAAATACATTTATTTAAGTCTAAGGGTAGGAGTTTCATAGACGGCGAGCACCTTTAGGGCTAAACACTCCCTCTGAGGCAGGACTTTAGACAATCAAAAATAATACTCACGAATTGCTTCAAGCAAACGCCTGTTCCGATTAAATAAATAAAAAGTCCAATATTCCCAACGGAAAAATAAACGTGAGTAGTTTCCCGAGAAAAGCACCATGACTCACTCACCATTAGCACTAAGATATTGATAGATAAGTCTATCCATTTCGCACGATCAAATCGACTCCTTTCAACAACCACGTTTCGAGCGTTTGGAATGCAAATGTTTCTAGTGTTTTCAACAAAAATGTTGGCTTAGTAACCTCCTTCCGCTATACATAAAGCAGAAGTAGCTGCGCTGGTAATGTAATTCCTAACCGAAGTCTGATTATTTTCATACGTTTAAATATTTTAGCTGTTGCCAAAATGTGCTATGCATGTCGATTTAATCGGACCATCTAACGAAAAACTAGCAACAAAATACCTGTATAATATCAACGGAGCCAAACTGCTATTGTGGGGTGGTCCTGGGGTTTTAGTCAAAAAATTTTGCTTTTCCTAATTTAAGTCAATCACGTTGTAAGAGAAAAAGATCCGATAGAAACAACTGACAGACTTTCAATAATTCCAGAAGTACTGAATTTGCAGAATAAATTGTTTCATTTTATTTTATACTTTACACCAAAAATTCTACTAGAATCGTCATTAAATCGATTCATTTCATATTTATTACGTCTCTTGGGAAGCTCTAGACGTAAATAGTAGATGCTATCGCATAATTGGCTTCTTCAAAACGAGTGAAAAAAAGTAATTAAAGAAAATAAGAAAAAAACTCATTAAAGTCGTTATGTAAAGACCCAGAGATATATTTTCATTACCTAAAAACTATTTCGTAACTGTTACGCGCAAATCGAGTTTTAAACTCGTATCGATCATGACAGAAAATCATTTTTTTCATGTCCTCTCACGTATTGCGTCGGAACGTGATTTCTCTGATCTGAATTACGAATACGATCGTGTGTAGGCCAGGCTCGTGGTCTTCGGATATTGACCTAGCTAGCCTTCAGATGACCGGCAAGCCTAATTTATGTTGATGCAATTTACTAGTTATGTAGACAGACTGTCGATTTTTTTTCCTTAGCATGAACTTGTATGGCGTTTGGCGTGGCGAAGCTTTGGTGAAGCGTAATTCAAATGAGTGTTTGTTAAACATCGCATTTTAAATTATGTTCTACACGTGGCCTTTGTATAATAAGCGATTTTGCGTAGTAGAGTTTTAGGTATATGAAAACATGATCGTTAAAATTTAATTTCCGTTGTATAAAATAAAAGTAAGGATCCATTGCCTATCTTTTACCTACTTTATTCTCAGTCATTATTCCAAATTCTCCTGTTATTATCAAATCTATTCAAAAGTTAGAAAAAAATGTTGCTTGCACATCGATATGTGCATAGTTCAGTATTTTCCTAGAAATTACCTTCATAGTATATACTACGAAAACAGGTAAAAATAACTTACTTAGCTAACGCTTTAAAGTTGAAATTCAAATGCCTAAGGAATTTCCATGTTAAAGTGCATCATAGTGCCGCAAATGGAGCGAGTGGCACTCTCTAGTCGCGAAATTCGAGTTATTCAGCAAATTGATTCCGATACGGAGCACGTATGACCAAAAACCAGTATGTAATGAATGTAATGAGGAAGCGCGGCGTTCGGTAAACGGTACAGCGTGCGAGAAAGGACAGACAAATGTGGACCTTATTACCATGTCGGAAGGAGATGAGGGTGGTCTTCTGTACAAACGAGTAGTCGAATGTTCCTGGAAGGCGGCAATCAAAGACAATGTGCAGTAACGGTGTCGCGGCCGCGGGCGCTTGCAACCATGTATTATGCAGGGGGAGTCGTAAAAAATTGCAATCATCAATATGTAAACACGTCGCGCCGACTCCTGCGCACCGCCAGCGCCCGCGCCACCCACTAACAGTTCCATGCGTTTACCGTAGGTATTGTTGCAGAATTTATAGTTTACAACCTGACTTGTTGAATATTTGACAATAGGAGACTAGCGTAAATACGATTGCATAGAAATTGCATTATCGTATTGACATTTAGAAAGACTTTGGAAATGTCATATTTTCTACAAAATTGGGTTAAGGAAATCCATACTACATAGATCTGAAATAAAGTGGCTGTGTAATTTATTAGCAAAATTACGAAGATTAATAATTCACTGTTTGAAGTCACTGATATCCCAAAAAAAGGAACTGGGTCACTCAACAAGCGATCAAGCTTATTAACTAATCGCCCATGAAAATTCCTCAGACACCCCTCTCAATGATACACCGAATCCGATAAATGATAAAGGCGCAGGCGGAAACTAATTACTAAATAAATTAACAAAACGAAATCCAGACGGGCGAAGAAAGTCCGACAGATGTTGTCCCCATTTCTCAAACGGGGCAGATGAGCGATAAGCTATCACCTAACTAATCTTTGATCGCAGTCATCGCTTCAGCCGCTTCTCGGTAGCGGCGATCCGGACAAAGGGCCCTCGTTAAAAATAATGAACGCGCTTGAAGCGCTGACATGACCCGAAACAATTAATTATTTTATTAACAACCTCTTTGGAACCAATAAAAAAAGAAATTCATTCATCAAAATTCGCTGGCATTTTTCGTAACGAAGTATGAAACAAAGTGGCTTCGCGCTAAATGCTTATGTACGTATCTTTAAAAAACGCAACGTATTTTGACGCAGTTTTTTTTTTCATTTGTAGTTAAAATTCAAGAAAAGGTATTTAAAATATGTATGAATGTTGCATGCCATATAGTAGAGGGAAAATTAAACATTTTCCAATAAGAAGGCGCGTTAAGACGATAGTAAAAAAAGAAAAAAAAAAAGACATTCATCAATAGTGGCAATTTGTATTCATAATGCGAGCTGTTTCTTTTAGAAATCGATACCTCAAGATAAATTGCTTCGATCAATATTATAGATATAGAAAGTCGGTGAAATATTTATGAGCGCAGTTTATGGAGTTGCCTTCTGACCTCCGGCCTTGCCACCGGACATATTGTGTTTTATGTTCTTTCGCCATGTCAAGCATGAAATTTGTGTGTCCTGAGGTTTATCACTTTCGATTCGAGAGGTTTATTAATATTTGATAGAAACGCTGAATATATCTAATACTTCTATACTGAACTAATATAATAAAGCTGAAGAGATTTTTGTTTGTTTGAACGCGCACATCACAGGAACTACTAGTTTGAATCGAATATTTATTTTTGTGTTGGACTATCCATGCGACGAGCTTTAAGCTATAGTTTGACAAAACAAAATTTACGTACTTATAAAAAGTTTTGCTGGACCTTCTAGAGGCGCAAATTAATTAAGCAGTTATTACTCGTATAAAAAGTACTTTTAATTCTACGCCTACTTATTTAGGTCTCATTGAGGCTTATCTATCATGCCACACCCACAGTACACCTGTTATAAATATGTAATAACACGGTAAATTAATAATTAAATCATTCAATTCATTACACTTCAAGCCTTCCTGCTTTTTAACTTACAAAAAAAATATGTTAATAATAATTTATTACTTTATTAAATTACGCTTCAAATTGCGATTGATTTTTGCGCAAAGCATTGTACTCATGTGGGTGTGGGTTTTGCCTGTCGTCTTAAGTACCGACCACAGCACGTCAGACGAAGGTCTTTTGACCCTTATGTCATTGGCTTAAGTGCTACTATTGAACTGCTAATGTTCACAGTGATAGACAACACGTCAAACTTTTGACCCTTATGTGCATTATCTTAAGTGCTACTGTGAATCTGATAGTGTTCACAGTGACCGACAGGTTCCAACTAGTTCACAGTGACAGTAACACTTAACTCTTAAGTCAGGGGCATAAGAGCTAGAATTGAACAGCTGTTGGTGAAGAGCTAACCGTACGCCGAAGGTCGGTGAGTTGGCCTCTTAACGCGAAGCGACGGTCGCGCCACGCGGTCTCGCGGTTCTTCCAACCTGCGCTTGCGCAGTTTCGCACGTCACCGAGTCTCTGATCTAGCTAATAATAACTGATTAGCTTGCACTTTTTTTCTCTTGTAATGTAAATTGTAATGAGGCGAACGCGTGTCTCAAAGCTTGATGAAAAAGGCGTAGGAAAAACACATACGTAGTACTTTTTATTTAACGAGATTATCACTCAGGTCGTAAACACGTATAGGTATATGTAGGAAGAACGTATGTAGGACTGGACACTTTTAGCATAATTAGTCTCTTATTATTAGTTAATAGTTTTGTTCCCGCGACATTGCCCGCGTTATCATGATTCCTGATTTATCCCACGGGAACACTCAATCGGAATAAAGGGTATAGCTAAGGTGATAACCTAAGTCAGCCCATCTGCCTGTATGCCAAGTTTCACAGTTCAGTAGTTTCAGCGTGATTGACCTACAAACATCCAAACAAACAAATTATCAAAATAATATTAGTATGATTCTGTCCTGTAGCATCGATGAAAAACGCATACTCACTTATACTTCACTGACGGAAATTCAGGTGATTTTAATTAAGTCTCAGTTCCACACAAAAATTTTCTTGTTTCACAATGGTCATCAAAACCGAAGGAACTGACTTTTAATATCTTAATTAAAACAATGCATTGTTTTTTTTATAAATTCATTACTATAGCGCGCTGATGCTAAGTTCTTGTATTACAAAATGTAATAACGGAAGGAGTATCTTGTAATTACTGCTAATGTCAAGGTCATTAGTACTAAGCTCTGCCTAATGCACCCATTCACTTGTCATTGTCAGAAGATCTTTGGTATTATTTCATAACTTTTTATTATGAACTCTTGACTCCATCAAACCAATCAATTTGAATTGTAAAAATGTTCTAATTATAAATCTCATCACCGCTCATCATATTTTATGATTTATAAACCACCATTATTAAAAATATTGTTGTTTTTCCTATATCATTCATTAGACATTACATAGTGCTTTCTCTATATTTTATGATTAGCAGCCGCCTGCGACATATTGTTACACTATAGCTTAAAGTCTTTCTCGACAAATGGACTATCAAACTGATTTTTCAATTCGAACCAGAAGTTTCTGAGATAAGCGTGTTCCAACAAACAAACAAAAAAACTCTTCAGCTTTACTTCATTAGTACAGAAACGTTTTATTAAATTTTATCACCTTATATAATTTCAAAACAATGTAACAGTGGCTTCTACCAAATGGCATCAGGCATCATCGCAACAATTAAAAACATACCTACGTCTTGAAAGTTAAAACAAAAAGTAACTGAAACATTTAAATACCGCTCATACCTTCACACATCACAAGAAAGACTCTGTCAAAAGTATGCACCAAAATAGCCTCTGCAATTATTGAGCAAGACATAATTGCTCAATGAAATAGCCGATGCATCCTCGATCTTTTTTGCAATGGAAGCTCGGTGCTATGGGCGAAATGCTCTTACAAAGTTTTTTATTGTAATTACAAAACATTTTTGTTGAGCTAGTTGGTAGGTAGAATTTTTTTTTTAAAGATTTAGAAAGTTTCATAGATAGTATAATTATGTATTTCTGTGCGTAGAATATTAATTTATTGCCACCACACTTCTGGAGGTATGGCGTATATTTCTGTTTCCAACCAAAAGCCATTATGGAATACAAAATATAAATATATTTGACGGGCCCGTTGGTCGAGTGGTCAGAGACCCTGGCTACGAAACCAAGGGTCGCGGGTTCGAATCCCGCAAGGGGCAAATGTTTGTGTGATGAACATCGGCATTTGTACTCGAGTCATAATTGTTTATAAAAGTATTTAAGTATGTCTATCCGTTCCCTAGCATCCATAGTACAAGCTTAGAGCTTAGTTTGGGGCTAGGTAATTGGTGTGTCAGTCCAAGGCATTTATTTATTTATTACTAGCGGCCGCCCGCGACTCCGTCCGCGTGTGTGTCGATTTCCAATAGCCTAAAGCCTTCCTCGTCAAAGGGACTATCGAACACAAAAAGATTTTTTCAAATCGGTCCAGTAGTTCCTGAGATTAGCGCGTTCAAACAAACAAACATACAAACAAACAAACAAACAAACATACAAACAAACTCTTCAGCTTTATGTATAGATTTATTTATATATTTCCCGGGGCAGTTGGTCTCGTAGTCAGAGACCCTGGCTACAAAATAAGAGTTGTGTGATGAACATCGGCAGTAGAAGGTACTCGAGTCATGATCGTTATAAAAGTACATATTTATTTGATCTAGTTTAAGACGGCGGCTGCCTCGAAAGGAACTAAAACCTAGGAATACATCATATGCATATATATTTCTATGGTTTTCCGCGCATGTTTTATATAGTTCAGCTATTTTAAGCCCGAATCTACGGAAAAATTTATAGTGAGCTGAATTTTTGTATACACCTTTATTACGGCATTGTAATGAAGATGTGATCGACATTGATATCGTGCCGGCTAAAAGAGTTTAAAGGGTCAAAACGGCCCTAAAATCAGTTTTTCTCAAATATCTCGATCTATTGCTCTGAGGTCAATAAATGGCATTATAAAAATTGTTTGTCGTGAAATTGTCTACAAAAAATGTCTTTTGATTTTTTCATAAAATTAACCGTTTTCGGAGAAATTTAGCTCACTAGGAATTTTCCGCAGATAAAAACTAAAATTACTGGACTAATAACTACTCGTGAACGTTGCGGTCGGCCGTCTGCAGAGCGGTGCGGCAGTCTGCGCTGGCCAGGAATAGCCACTGTATACGCATAGTCTATGATAGCCGCTGAGTCAGCGACGCGGAAGAACGCGTGCATCTCAGGAACTACTGGCCCAATTGACGAGGAAGGCTTTAGGCTGTTGAAATTGTTGCTCAGTTGGGGAAGGTATGGGGTTAAGACCGGCAACACATCAACGACACCTTTGGTGTCGGCGGCGGTGATTGCTTACCATCAGGCGACCAGCTAGCTCGTTTGAGGCCTCTGACATAAAAAAAAATCGAAATCCACACGGACGGAGTCGCGCGCGGCCGCTAGTGCATATATATCTGTGGTTTTTCGCGCATGTTTTATAACTACTCGTGAACGTTGCGGTCGGTCGTCTGCAGTGCGAAGCGGCCAGTCTGCGCCGGCCAGGAATAGCCGCTGTATATGTATAGTCTATGATAGCCGCTGAGTCAGCGACGCGGAAGAACGCGCTTCTCAGGAACTACAGGCCCATTTGACGAGGAAGGCTTTAGGTTGTTGGAATTGTTGCTCAGTTGGGGAAGGTATGGGGCTAAGGCCGGCAACACATCAACGATACCTTTGGTGTGACGGATGCCAATGGGCGGCGGTGATTGCTTTCCATCAGGCGACCAGCTAGCTCGTTTGCGGCCTCTGACATAAAAGAAAAAGATCGAAATCCACGCGGACGGAGTCGCGAGCGGCCGCTAGTGCATATGTATCTGTGCATGTTTTCCGCGCATGTTTTATAACTACTCGCGAACGTTGCGGTCGGCCCAGTCTGCGGCTGGGTTCGGCAGTCTGCGCCGGCCAGGAATAGACGCTGTATACGTATAGTCTATGATAGACGCTGAGTCAGCGACGCGGAGTAACGCGCGCATTTCAGGAACTACTGGCCCATTTGACGAGGAAGGCTTAAGGCTATTGGAAATCGAAATCCACGCGGACGGAGTCGCGCGAGGCCGCTAGTGCATATAAATAAATTGGACATTATTTACACATCTAATCCCAACTAAGCATTAGCTTGTGCTATGGGTGCCAGACAACGGATAAACATTATTTATATACTTTTTTTTTGTAAATATATTACATACATATTATACATAGAAACACCCAGACCGATACAAACAGACATGTTCATGCACACAAATGTTTGTACCGTGCGGGGATCGAACCCGCGATCTTTGGTGTAGTAGCCGACTTCTCGCCCATTACACCAAACGGCTCGTACGATATATTTCTGTGGTTTTCCGCGCAAAACGTTGCGGTCGGCGCAGTCTGTAGTGCGGTGCGGTAGTCTGCGCCGGTCAGGAATAGCCGCTGTATATGTATAGTCTATGATAGCCGCTGAGTCAGCGACGCGGAAGCGAGAGCTCTATAAATTGCGATCGCAATTCACTCATACAAAACATACGCCGCGTTGAGCCGCCTTCACAGGATCACTTTGGAATTTAAATTTGGAATCAGATGTTCAATAAAGTAGGAATTGTAATAAAAAAGCAATTAAATCATTATATACCGCAAATACATTGATAACAGATTCCCAGTCAAAAGCTTGCACTAAAATTGCGTCTTCAAAGAGAAGGACACCCTGGCTACAAACCCTGGATAAGAATCCCAATAATGGTTGGTCATGGATGTTTATAAAACTATTAAAGTGCCTATGTCTATCCGTTCCCAAGCTTCCATAGAAGCTTTGAGCTTAGTTTGGAGCTAATAAGTAATGTGTGTGAGTGAGTTTTCTCAGCCTACTCTTATATATAGGGTGTAACAAAATATACTGCAAATATTTTAAGGGCAATATTCTTTGGTGGCAATGTAATCAATATCAGATATTAAAAAGTCAAAATTAATGCCTACCAAATTTTGCATTTTCTGCATTGGCCAATTTGCTCTTTTCGTCCTGTAAGCTTTGCCCCCTCTCCACGACTTTGCTTTTGGGGCAGGACAAGTGTAGTAATCGTATTACACTGATAAGACACGACCAGCAGTCTTGCATATGACAAATTTTGTACTTTTCCCAATTATTCACTCAATTTATTTTGTTGATTTTCTCGGAAACTAGCGTATTAACAAAAAAAAATGTTAGACAAATTTATTACATATCCACTAATCGATTCGCCCTTAAAATATTTGCAGTATATTTAACATTAGAAAACGACATAGGTTGTCATTAAGAATTTAAATACACAAATAAATACCCATTTACGGTGTTCAAAAAATAAGGTTAACATTTATTTTTTCAGTGTGAAACCATCTTTACCTTTTTTATTTATTGTCACAGCAAACACAAGTAGGTACGCAGCAACGCACTAATTTACGACCCTTGGATTCGGTGTTTAATTCACTATGGCGGTCACCTCGAATGACTGTCAATGTGAATTTACCGTGAAATACCGATTTATACGTCCAATTGTATTTTTAAAGTTATTATAAAATTACCGACCCGACCCGACTTCACACGGGCTTCAAACAATTTCGCGTTATTTATTTGAAAAATATTGTATTGGCTACGTTCATAAAAAGGGATATTCGAAGTTGCCAATGACAACCGATTAACTCTGTGTAATAGTTGATTATTACATTAATAGATAAAGTGTTTACATTTATCTGGGTATTTTATACACATTATATAGGTATAAGTTTTTTGTTTTTTTAATTGTTTATTTTAATGATAAGAGAAAAAATGGACGCTGTAGAAATACACAGTTTTTCCTCAACGCGTTGATGTCTTTTCTATTAACAGTCTATTGATGCATTTTCTGTGCAATAAAGTAATTATTATACTTTCCCTTTACAAACGTACAGTAATTTAGACATAAACGCAAGTGGTAGCAGGAGCTTTCCAATAAGTCGTTTTAGCAACGAAATACCAAAATGAAAAAGAAATCTTACAAACCTATTGAGCTTGTCAAATAAATTTAGTATAATTTGTAATTTATCCAATCGGTGTAAAAAATCACAAGTTCTCGCTAAAGAGTATTCCATATTAATCACTAGAGTACACGTTTGTTTGTTATGAAGATATAAACACCTCGCACGTGTGAGGAATATGTTATGAATCGAACGGCGTAATGTGTGCGTTTCCTACTTGTTATAAATAAAATAAATAATAAATATGCTTCGGCGTTAGTTATGTAAAATTTTATTCAAACGAGTAAATTAGTCATTGGTTCTAGACGAGTAAAGAGTATTTATTAAAAAGGTGTGAAAGTAATTTTCACAGTTTTCTGGCACCCATAATATGGTGATTTGAAGGCGCTGTGGGAATTAGGATTTATTTAATAATTGACAAGTAACAGTATTCAGAATAGCAATATACAACATCAAACAAATAATGTTATAAATAAATAAATATAAATGTAATTATAGGTGATTAAATTTACGTTCGCATATTTATGAAAAGAAAAAATGTACATACCTACTTATATAAAGGTCAAAGCTTTGACTGTAACAAGCGCCCACCCATCATGTTAAGCATTTGTATTTACAACTTTTTTCTTCATGTAATTCGATAATGTCAAAGATTTTGATACTTATCTTCATTGTGCACATTTAAAACACTTATGTATTCTGGGACACGCGACCAACTAGGCAATCATTGTGCACATTTAAAATACTTATGTATTCTAGGCACGCGACCGAGTAGGCAATTAATATTATCGATATAACGCATATTGGGCAATGCCCAAACCAGCATAACTTTATAGGCCGTTCTCATAAAGTATAAAAAAACTTCATTGGAAGCTCTAGGTTACTCTACTGTTAGATTATAGCGTTTATTATTCGATAAATTCCGCTTACAGAAAATATTAGTAGAATAAATAAACCTACTAATATGTTAATTGCGGTAACTTTGCCGATTTGTTCAATGAATTAGTCATTTGCTAATCGAAGGTTACCCTTGAAAAAAGTTTACATAACGGAGCCTTTAATGCTGCCGATATCTTGACACAAACACTTATGCCTTGATCACACGTACCGAGCAAACCGTCGAGGCAGTAATATGTTTCTCGGCCGAGACAGTGTACTAAGCGAGTTGCTGTTCACACACGTTTTGAAATAACGGCCGAGCACTCGGCGCTATGTTTATACGTACCGAGTACTCGACCGAGAGCATTGTCTCGCCGGTTTGCTCGGTACGTGTGATCAAGGCATTAATATCAGTCGTCCAATCAAATAAAATTAGTTCCGATGAGTTGCGAAATATTTTGAGTTCGTGAACCCATTGTGGAAAGTCCTTATTCATACGGTTGCGATCAATAAACTTTACATCGAGTAGAATACTCCATTTGAGTTTGTATCTTTACTTTTCCTTCACCGGACCAAATCTTTATTAATTATGTTTCTTCTGTATGATTAAAATACATTTCGTAGATAGGTATGATCAGAAATTCACATCGTGACCATTTGGTTAATTTAATGGAAATCATCAAAGTCAACTATTTTGGAATTAGATCAACTTACACTTATGAACCTATCCAATATTTATATCGAAACACCGGTTTCTATAATTTAAAAAAATATATAAACAAAGAAAAGTTAAACTACTATAATCCTCATGCCCGGATTGTAGAAAAAAATTAGATAAAACTACATTATATTTTGCATGTAAAAATGCTTTAAACAAAATCTACAGAAACCCCAGCTTGCAGTATTAAGTAAGTCATTGTAAATCGTATGTTTTCATTTTCTTCTCTTCGACATTTGAGTATCTATTAACAGTTACTCCGATTCATATTGGTACATAAACATGATCTTCAACTCAGACATAATAATACTTCACTTTTTACCTGTTGACTTCTTTTATTCTTTAAAGATTATACAATCCACAGTTAATTGTTATGTTGACGGCAGTCTCGAGGCGTCGCACTAATTTGCTGTTATCGACCTTGTTACATAAAATTACAGTTTATAACCAAGTTCTTATAATTACCTTATTATCACGGGTCTTGTTAACGCACATATACGACTAACTAGCCCGTTCGTAGACTAGCTTTATTTGCATAAGTAATAACATGTAATAGACATTTTATTTCTCAAATAATTAATGGAACACTTATAAACGTAAGGCAACGCTCCTGTTTAGGTAGTAAAATTAACGGCGCCATTTAACTCTATTCGGTTTACATCATTTTCTATGTTAATTTCAGTTATTATTTTCTGATTGCTTGTCTGGTCTGATGGCATAGATTGTCTTCGCCCCGCCCTTTAGCAATAAAAAAAACTTATACTAATATAATTAAGCTGAAGAGTTTGTTTGTTTGAAATCCGCGAAGTCGAAGTCGCGGGTGGCCGCTAGTGTTATATTAAAATAAATAAATAAACATAGTCCGTCGTTGCCCAGTAATAATGTGTGAATTGATGTGTTTATACAAAGCCTCGTTAATCAAGTGGTTTGTACTTGGCTATAAATTTCCGATTAGACAAAATTATGTTTCGAATTTCTCGAATATGGGTCGAGTTTGTAATAACCAACAAGAATTAGATTGTTGATTTAAGATTTAACTTTGTCGTATAATTTGTTATGTTTCAAGATATCCCGTTACGTGATGGGCAGATCGCAAATGATCTCATACCCAGTGACAGTTGTTATTAAATCTTAAAACTCAAACCGTCACCATCACCTAGACGTCTACAGTTGCTGATGATGGCTGGGATGATGAACCATTGAGACATTAACTATCCTAAAGGGTTTCTTATAGTTTTGAGCCATTATTACTTCAGCCCATATACCTGGTAGACCTAAGTCCAGAATTGAGCTCTAAATTGCTGATAATAAATGACGATGACTATTAACATGATAACTATAAGGATGATGTTGATTTGTCTTAACCATGGTGATTTCTTCTCCTGTACCCTTGTAGAATGTAAAAAAAATTACGTCCCGTGCTTCTCCGTACTTCGCATGGCACGTTAAGCCGTTGGTCCTGCGCCTGATCTCTCTTCAGCCGTGACAGATTGCTGTCCCACCGCACCATGAAAGTTAGGGAATGCTCTTGTGCTTGCACAAATGCACACTTACTTGTGCACTATAATATATCATGCGTACCTGGCTGATCGTAAGATCGGCCGCCATGGTGGAAATACAGCCGGAAAGGTATTATCACTACATAGTACAAAACAAAGTCGCTTTTTCTGTCCCTATGTGTGTTGTATGTCCCTATGAACGCTTAAATCTTTAAAACTACGCAACGGATTTTGATGCGGTTTTTTTTAAAAGATAGAGTAACTCATGAGGAAGGTTTTTATGTATAATATCATCCATTAAATAGTGGACAAGTACCACGGGCGAAGCCGGGGCGGGCCGCTTGTTAGAATATAAATTGCTGATGCTGATGATGATGATTCTTATATGTGCTGCTTTGTTCCGCAGCACGCTCGGCGTGGCGCACGTGGCGGGCATGTGCAAGCCGGACCGCAGCTGCTCCGTCAACGAGGACAACGGCATCATGCTCGCGCACACCATCACCCATGAGCTGGGACACAAGTATGTATATTCCACTCTTTCCTAGTAATCTTGGAAGATATGCCTTTTTGCGGAGGGGAACGTGTAAATTAAATAAATAAATAAATTGTTTTGGACTAACACACCAATTGCCTAGCCCCAAACTAAGCTCGAAACTTGTACTTTGGATGCTAGGGAACGGATAGACATACTTAAATAAATACATTAATAAACATCCATGACTCGAGTACAAATGCCGATGTTCATCACACAAACATTTGCCCCTAGCGGGATTCGAACCCGCGACCCTTGGTTTTGTAGCCAGGGTCTCTAGCCACTCGACCAACAGGCCTGATCTCGGAAGACATGCCTTTTTTGCGAAGGGGGACGCATGTGCCGTAGCTGTAGGCTAGCTAGACGTCCGTACGAGCTCTTCATAACATATCTGGGGATGACGTGGTTTCCTGCGTCCTCCTTCCTTGTCGCCCCCTGGCCTGACCACTTAGGTCAAGGCCACTTAACCGGGAACTGGCACGAGAACACTCACACCGCACGGGTGAGAAGAAAACCGCAGGGTTTTAGTAGGTATTGGGACGAAATCTCGCCCCCTATATACGCACGCCTGTAAGCTAGCCTGCAGTTATGGTACGTAAAAGTGTTTCCCTGCGAAATCAAAAGGCAAGCTAGAGGGAAATGTTCATTATATCGTCCCAATAACCACTAAACCCCTGCGGTTTCCTTCAAACCCGTTTGGATGACCTGTTTTTTTGCCGTATTCCAATTCAGCAACTCCACCAATTCAGTAAATTGCAAGCAAAATAGCTTATGGGCTAAAAGAGGAATCCAATTAATATATTTACGTCCCAAAAGCTGTGGCACGGTCACAATATGTCTTAATTAACACCCAGCAATTTATTACTCTATAACCGATTACTCCACTTACATCTTCTCGAAAAACACGAATCAAAGTTAAAATTAAAGCAATATCACTGTTCTCCTTCAGGAATAGAACGCAGAACGGAAATAAAAGACACTTTGAATGTGTCTCTGGCCATTCCGACAATATTTATTGCGTGTTCTTGTGTTACACTTGCATTAATTATAAGAAATACACGATTATTAATAGACTTTTTTTGTAAAAATAATTGTCAACGTGCATAATAGATGGGTTGTAACTACGTACGTGCTTATTTTTAGTATATTTATTTATGTCATAATAATCATAATCAAAATCATAAATAATTTATTCACAATAAGTAGGGTTACAAACGATGGTACAAATTCAACGGTATGAGTAGTACATATTTCTTCTATTAGAAACAGTCAACTGTATTTCGTCATATTCGATCTATCTGTTTATTATAAAACATTCAACATAACATTTATAACTCGATCACAAATAGCTAAGCCTGTGGCTAAGCTAAACAATCTATTTTATTATATTGAAAACAAAAGAACGCGTTTAAAATCAATGAATGACCCCACTTTTAAATGTAGCTTTTCTAGTATTTCCATTAGGTTCCAACGTTAGTATTGAAATCAGAGATGGAACGGCACCGAAATAAACGCTGTGTCCTTCGTAAATTCGCAATAGATAATATCTACTGAATGTTTTACTGCGCTATAAAGAATTTAATGCTCGATTAGATAAGAGAAAATTATTTAGACCATAAGCAAGATTTATGGTCGGAGGGCGATCGAAGCGATGCATTAAGCTGCTCTCTCACCGGGAGCATTCGCACGTAATTTAAATTATGAATTCATCTTCTGAGAATTTCATAACAATGGTAACTACCTCTCTGACTAACGAGCATTTTCATGTAATGTAACATTATAGATTCGTCTTACAAACATTACATTACAATTCTATAAGCTTGACCGACGAGTGTTCGCGTGTATTCCAATATTTTCACCTTCTTCACTGATGTTAACACGTTTTGTATCATTACAAATTGAGCGTTACAAAGGCTCATTTCTCCTCCTCTTGTTGACCCACCGATCTATGAGAGTGAGGGACGAGGTAGTGCACCTATGCTTGCGCACTCACTTTTGCACTATAATATATCCTGCGTACATGGCAGATTGTAATATCAAATGCAGAATCAAAGGCAGATGGTATTTTCGGGCCCGTTGGTCTGGTGAGGGTCGCGGGTTCGAATCCCGCTAGGGGCAAATGTTGTGTGATGAACATCGACATTTGTACTCGAGGCATGGATGTTAATAAAAAGTATTTAAGTATGACAATCCATTTTCTAGCTTCCATAGTACAACCTTCGAGCTTAGTTGAGGGCTAGGCAATAGGTAATTAATTAGCAATTAAATTAAATAAATAAATAAAAACTTTATTTTCTTCCACAGAACTTCACTTAAAGACTATGTTTACAAAAGTGCCGAAACAATAAACAAGGTGTATCCTAGTACAGTCCTATGAACTTATTCACGCGAATGCTCCCGGTGAGAGAGGGTCTTAACCGGTGCGGGCGCAACCACGCTACGATCCTCAGTGTTCGGAAACTATAAAATACTAATAGGCATTGATAAATTCAAATGGCTTTCATGCTTTACATTGGATAGTAAATTTTACTGTGATTTATCTAGTCCACCGTATAAATTACAACGGTCAATCGAAATTAAGCCATGCCTTTTGAGTTATTACGAGTTTGAAAGCGGTAGTGCAATATTCATATAATGCAGGAACTTAAGTCCTACCTATCGTAAAGTCTTTTGTTTCATCTGAATATCAATAATCATAAAGTTTAATGTTTTAACTTTATCGTTTAATATTCTAACCATAAAGTGCTTACGATAGATTCTACATTAATGTATACAATGTTGTTGTACAGCAGTTTCATAAATGATTGATTAATTGAAATGCACTTTCCAGTGAAGTCTTTTCTAACTCTTTATGTTATACAGCATAACAACACAAGTTACCTTTAATTTATCATAATCGAATACAAAGCGAAACTAACAACATCGGCTAAACTCAGTATAAATATGAATATCAAGTTCTCATTTTCGCTGCGTGTTGGGTATCCATCGTCTCACAACACCGGATTATTCTGAGCGCATACGAGTTTACGCAACCAACGTTTACAGAAGCTAAGTTCGATCGGTCCCGCAAATAGGTTATTGTAACATTGCAACAGTCATTAGTCTGTCATCTAGTAGGAGCGCCCCCATGGATGGTGAACTAGAAAAATATTTCATGTTGTTTGTCTTCAATAAAGGAAATACCTACAAAAATACTTTTATGCTTAAGATTTACGTTAAAAAATCAAAGATATAATATTTTACACTAACAGGGTACGAGTTAACATGACACCGGCTTTATGTATTCCATTGGTCTAAGTTTCTTGCACTTAATATTGACTACAATGGTTTTCACAAACAAACAAACACGTCTATGTTTTCCACTTAAAAAGTAAGGTGGTTAAAACTTTTAAAAAGCTTGCAAAATTACAGAAAATGTAACGTTTTAAATGAACAAAAAATTATACACATAATAAACATAGAATCAGAACTTTTACTAACCCTAGAATATAGGAACTACTATAGCAACTTCTGGAATAGCAACGCATATAGTTCATACAATGCAAAAAGTGAAGATAAACTAAGATTTATTTTCAGTTGAGATTTACTGGTGCGGGGCCAAAATGCATCTGGGCACATAAAATATTTGATCATGACGTGCATGCGCAATAAAACATAAACTTTATCTGCCACAAATAAAACAGCAACTGTACATTAGAAAGTTAAAGCTAATACTGGAAGCCAATAACAAATATCCGAATAAAAGGGGATGGTTCAAAGACCAGTGTCGACAGAAACTTCTTATATCCGTTTTGATAGGGGTATATATATTTACTAAAATACTAACTAATGGAAGAGTCTAATAGACTCTCTAGGTACTGCTTGCTTTTCCCAATTCTGACGTTAGAAGCACGTCTGGTAGAAGATGAATAGTTCTAGTAATTTTGAAATAATAGGTCTATCCAACGATATGACTGGCGAACTAAATGACATCACGTCGCAGCTTATAAAGCCAGTTGCTCAATACACTTCAGACGAGCGAAGGACCGAAATAATTTTATTACATGAATGAAGTAATAGTCACGGATTATTACAAGGCATTCACTTGCAATTGGCTGGTCATTAAACCCATTATAGATTTAATGCTTGCCAAAATGTAGATGATTGATAGGAACTGAAGTCGGAGCTTTTACTATGAACTGCAATTAAAATAATTGTATTGAGTTATTTAAATTAAACTACAAACTCACCATGACTTATGAATGAAAATGTCAAGCTATCATGTTACAAAAAATAGGCCATGTGCGAGTGGGACTCACGCCCTGAGGGTTCCGTACAAATTCTATTTATGACGTGTTTTTTCTACTTTCGAGTAAAAACCTTGTCGCGGCTCACAGAATACATCTACTCACCAAGTTTCAACAGTATAGTACTCATAGTTTCAGAAAAAAGGGCTGTGATAGACTGGCGGACAGACAGACAGCTAGACGTGACAAATCTATAAGGGTTCCGTTTTTTTGCCATTTAGCTACAGAACCCTAAATACTCCACGTATTTTTGTACAATATCTTGTTAAACAATATTCAAATTCAACAACACTACTCACAAATAAAACAACCAAATCCAGATCTTTCTAATCCTTCATCTGTATTCCATGATTTCCATCAGATTTATTTGAATACTACTGATAACATACGAAATCCCTAACATCCCAACGGCTGATATATTTAAAACTCCACGAGCCGACATTGTTATGCTATAATATTTTGAAAATAAGTGCTAATTTTATTTGGCAACTGTTGCCTAGCGCCGCACTATGGGTTGAGTCACGTTACTAAGTCGAGATTACCGCAAGGACGAATTCATTAAAGACAAAAGTAAAAATTTATAGACCACATTATATTGAAATCTCATCTGACGGACTGTTAAAAATCTGGGTTCTTCTTCTACCGACACCACAATAATAAAGCTGAAGAGTTCATTTGTTTGTTTCTTTGAACGCGCTTATCTCTGGAATTCATGTTTCTGGAATTGAATAAAAATACTGTCTTGAATAGTCATACTCGAGGAACAAGCTATAGTACATATAACACTGTGTGCGAAAACCAAAAAACTCACGGTCAGAGTCGCGGGCGGACGCTAGTATTGTATGTTTTTGTTGAAAAAATAAGCTCTAGCACGCCCTTGATTTCATTGTCCTTCAAAATAAATCTATTATCGATTTATTTTAAAATCGATAAGAATAAACTGCAAGCAATCTTACGAGTAGGTAGGCACATTTTATTATAGCTTTTATAGCATTCGTAGCCGTCTCCTCAGTATTGTATCCGAAACAGAATGGGCACGTATTGATAATTCCAAAGCCTTAAAATATCACACTTTAGCCGGTTAAGTTGCGTGTAAATCTGTACAATATGAAATAGACATTGTTGGAACACAAACGATTGCTTATTACGAGCTGACAATATATGGAAAGGGATTCTGTCTATGAAATATATACCTGTTGGGCATTCAATGTTTTGAATACAAGCCGCTCGATTGTATATATTTAGTTTGCGAAGTTTACACACTGCGTGCTGAGCCAAGTGGGTGCGTGTCGCTTCTAGTAAACAATACTATTGTTGCGTTTAAAATGATTAACGCTTTACACATAATTTGAAAAATTGCCGCCTATTTGTTTTTACATACAAGTATTTCACTTGTGTTAGACTTTTTACGCTAGTTATTAGTATAACTTTAAAACTCACTGGAAAGTTAAAAGGTCAAAGTTTACGCACGCTTTTAAATGGAAATGAGTTATTTTCTCTCAGAAAGGATATAGACTCAGGGAGACTGCGTGTTCAGTAGACAACGCCTACAGCAATGCATCCATAACGTACGAAGTTGCATAAGTGGTGCAAACAGGCAATGACCTTCCGGCTAGACGTGAATGCATCACCGAGCGATGCACTCGTGCATTATCTGACTTTATTATTCCGCTCCTTATCATTGTCAAAGTAGGTTTAATGACACATCTGATTAGGGTACAATTATAAAAGGATTGCTTACGGTTTTCCCTTATTTTAGTGAATGTAAGATTAAAAGATAGGAGGATTAGAGTTTAATGCTTTTGTAAGCACTTAATAGGAGTATAGTATGTAGCTATGTATAATAGTAATAGGCTTGAAATAAATTGAGATTACAAATACATCTTTTACACCATTTAACAATATACCTAAATTAAACTTGAGTTAAAATAGCCTTAACTGAGTTTAAAAATAAATGGGACCATCGTCCCATTTATTTTAAGTTGCATCCTACTTTATACATATTATTATGTATGTTTATGTTAAGAAAAAAAACAGTCTTTTTAATTTAACCTATTGTTAGGGATTTACAAAAAAAAACAATTTACACTCATTTTCTTATGAAAAAAAAATGATTTTATTAAGGTTGTTGACTCTGTTCTTATCACTTGTGCATTAAGTAACTTACCTAATGACTCAAAGGAATCTTGTTATGTCATAAAAATATCTTAGTTGTTCTCTTATCTGTGTAGGACAGACCTTACATAGCACATTGAACCTAAAGAGTTGACGATCGTTATATCGTCAATACTGAATGGTTTTTAATAAGGTAAAAACAACAAAAACATGATGTATAATTAATCGGTAATTAAAATACATTTTTCTCAAATTTGCCTAAACGGTAACTGAACCTACATAAGTCACTTCGCTCATACTATTCTCCGAACGAGTTTTATTCTTAGTTATAAACTTAAAACGTCTCAGGCAACGCCCATAAAGAATAGTCATTGATTAGGAAAGCTATAAATTAAAAACAGTAGATAATTACGATTAATGAGTGCAATAAATATTTGAAGTCTCATAAAATCAATATGTCACTTGATATTGCTACAGTGGGTGGTATAATATTACAATAGAAATCATTCATTCACTTTAAAAAGTTTCTTAATGAATGGTTGTTTTTTATACATAAAAAATAGTGTCACTTGATATTTACACGATTTTCAATCATTAAGAGTTCGGTATCGGTATAGATATTGTTTACACTACCGTCCATTCCAATTTATTCAATCGTAAAAAGGTTTGTACAGTAGAAATTTACACGAGGAGAGATTTACTGGTGTCCTTCTAATTGAAATTTATTTCATTGTAAAAATAGGGTAGATTCCCCTATGAAAACATCACCAAATTCATACATTCTGAAATAAGTTTGAAGAAGTTTTAAGTGTTTTGCTAAGTTGTTTCTAGGTGACACAGTGTAAAGCGACTCTGAGACCTTAAACAGTGTGA
Organism: Nomophila noctuella; assembly: GCA_958496325.1. Lineage (NCBI taxonomy): Eukaryota > Metazoa > Arthropoda > Insecta > Lepidoptera > Crambidae > Nomophila > Nomophila noctuella. The sequence goes on from OY292495.1 coordinate 3,813,296, forward strand.
TTATGTGTGAAAATATTCTTTATTAAATTAAATTGATGTCGAACGAGAGAATACATTACCACATTGATATTGTTATATGACTCACACCTCCGCATCTATCAAAGTAAACCCGTGAACATTTACATGACGTTTATTACTTTATTTTAATAATGCCTCATAAAAGATTTATAACTTTTGTATATCTACTCCTTTAATGGTGGTATTATCATAAATTACGAGTATCGATATTAAATTACATTAATACACATAAATATGACTAATGAGGGGCCCAAAAAATATGCCTTATGTTTTAGAATTTGCCAATTGTGAAAATTAAATTAATATCCAAAACTAAAAATCATTGCTCTTATAAATACAAATAATGGCAATTTGAATTCACAATAAAAACACATATTTTATTTTTCACTGGCTATAGGTATACTTTTTTTAGTTATTTTGATACTCCATCACTGCGTAAAATTCATAAAGCGTTTACATTAAAAAAATCGTAGCACAATCGTTCCACCCACCGTAGCTGTCTGACTACGAGATATACAAACACCACAACTTGTTCATGTAAATTACCTAGTATATTTTTAATGTGGATAGTGTCTTTAAAAAATATAATACCAATAGATAACTAATGAGGAGAGGTCACAAAGTTGGTTTACCATAATATGTCGGTCTATGCCACGCCAGGGAGCGACCAAACGACTAGTAATTTATGGACCGGCCCGTGGTAAAACTATCTCATTGAAGTTTCTTGCTAATGGGATGAATAACTTTTTAACTACTTCCAACTTCAGCTAATTAAGGTACAAAAAAATAAAAAATTAATCGTGCGTGTATTTTTCAGTAACAAATTCTGAAAAAATCAATTGGGCTTCTTATTTTTAGAAATTGCAGAATATGAAGGTCAGATATATTTGGCACATAAAAATATTGGGGCGCATCTATGTACTCGTATTAAACGTAAAAGCGTGAACTTTAGATTCACCAAACATAATTTGGTTTCAACCAATGAAATTAAAAACTGCCGATTTTTTTCTCATTACGGAACAAGTGTCTAATTCGAAATGGTTTTTTTTTTTGATAATTATGTTCGTTGGCTTCACCATCACCACTCATTAAAATGTTAGCTACCTTCAAACGACATAATATTATGTCCTTGAGTGAGGGACGATTTAAGAGTATTTCCTTAGATAATTTGCGGCTGTCCCTATATTTATTTTCCCATTTACGTTCGCCAATTACAGCAAAGTACAGTTCTTACTCGCTAATTAGAGAAACATCAGTCCTATGCTAATAGAGGTATTAAAATCGCACCTGATAAAGTAAACCTCGTTACAAGTGCAAATGCGGTATTAACCATTAGTTTAATAAATTACGAGCAATAAAATCGGTGTACAGTTTTCTACCTCCTTGGTGTATTTGTAAGAGCACAAGGCTCAAAAACCTCGGAGGTCGTTTTAATAAAAAAAGGGAGGTGTTCCCTCCCCGTCTTTGGTCTGGTTTCCCTTATAAGGGTTACAGATGACATATGGCAGGAGCTTCAATTAAATTAATAAGCTGCAAAATTGTCCTTCAATTTATATATCAAAACCTTATAAAAAATACTGCCATTATTTAATCCCGAAATATAACCGAAAGGCATATTCAGTAATGAGTTCTCTATTTCCAAGGAAACTAGATTAAATCTTCGACCTTATTAATTGCAATTTGTTTTCAAGGGCATCTTAGTAATTACAAAAGATCTTTAGGATAATTATTTCTGATCTTACGCCCTATCACCTCACCTGATGCGATCTTTTTATCTAACTAATTGCCGTTCGATTATATCGCTCTGCCAGGCTCAATTATGTATGTATAATGAATTCATGATTCACACAAAGTAGCTTCGAAGTACTTATATTTTTCTTAAAAATATTATTTCGTAATTTTTAAAGCGGCTCCATGTTTTTTTAATAAACAAAACTAAAAATTTACTTTACTTAAATCTTATTTTAAGGCATTATTTGTTCTTCTTTCCTAATTATTTAAGGTTTAGGAAGTAGACCCCTAACTGCAACCTTTGAGATAATTTATCAATAGAATTGTTACTATGTAATTATATTGAAATTTTTCAAAATCATTAATAGTTTACACTATTATTACATTATTTTTACATTATTATTTATTTACAAATCGTCTTTACACATGCAGAACATTCTACACTAGCGATCGACTACTAGGGAAAATAAATGGATTTCTAAAGTATCTGAAAGCTAAATTACCTTTTTTGCTTAACAACCAATTCTCGTGCGCTATACTCGTTGCATTAAATTCCACATAATCATTCTTCACACTAATATTATAAATTTGAAAGTTTGTTTGGATGTTTGTCCGTCAATCACGCTAAAACTACTGAACGGGTTGGTGAAATTTGGTATACAGGCAGAGTGTGAGCTGACTTAGGTGAAATAATACTTTTTATCTCAATTAAAGGCTGCCATGGGATAAAACAGGAATCTTGATAACGCGGGCAAAGCCGCGGGTAAAAACTAGTTACTCATAAACCTACTCGTGGGCTAGTCTCAAACCGTTTTAGTTCTCATAAGCCGCAAATCTATATCTAACGTGATTGATCGCCGCGTTTCGTGCTTACCGACGCAACCGCACTAATAGAGCCATTAAAATACCCGCCGATTAACAATCTCCGTGCCCTACATCATGAATTAATGCATGACCCGGCTCGCGTTATTAACTTGTTACTTACTTTGTTTCGTGTTGGTCTGTATTCCGCTTTGAACACCTAATTTTACAGCGCCCGCATTTTTACGCAGCAATTTTAGACCTCAATTGTTTTAAAGGCAGGTAAAGCATCTGCGACTCTTGTACCGCACAAGATTTTGATGTCTTTGGGCAGAGGTGATCATTTGGCATCTGGTGACCCTCTTGTTAGATTGAAACCTAGGGCTCTGAGTACCTATTCATACTTTTGCCTGCCAAAAGTATCAAACCCTGACCAAAAAGCCAAAAACACCAAAAGATGTTTATTATCTTATTTACAGGCAAGGTAATAGAAAATGTCAGGGATCTAAAAAGTTTGGTTCACATCAAAGTGGACTACCTCTCTCGTTACAACACAAACACCATACGAAGATTATACAATCACTAACACCATCAATCGTACTGATAACGCTATTGTATGTTGGATCTGAAATGATTAATTTGTCAAACTTTTTATTACTCAAAAGTTCGATGTGTTGGATGATTGTAGTGATTGCCTTTCTAATTCATTATTGGCTTTGAACTTATCAACATAGACATCATTGTACCATCCCAAAAGTGTTAAACTGGTTGATAAATATTTTTATGTTCAATTGTAATTTGACGCTGTATATGTAAGAAATCAATCTTATAAAAACAAGAAAACTTTAAAAATTATGTTTTAACATTACATTTTACAACAACCACAAAATCAAATATCCAACACGTAAACATCATTTAAATGATTGTTATGTTTCAACAAAGGTGAAAGGTGAAACAAACGGACACAACAAAGTTCCAAAATTAATTTCGACAATTGTTAATCAAGCTACCTTCTTCATTAAAATCCGGTATTTGACTGACGGTAAAATACCCAATTTATACGTTGTTGGTAGAAATGGTGTTTGATAAATTCAAAAACAAGTACAAAAAATATGCTACCGTTACTGATGCGCTTTTATCAAATTATATTATAGTTAATCGAAACTAAAAAAGTATTCATTTGACAATACTATCATGTGACCTCATAGCTTAGAAATTTATACAGTTACAACAAGCCTACGTTTTTGACATTTAATAAAAGTGAGTCATTTGGTCAGTCAGTGAAATACATTTATTTACAATTGTCTAATTTACTACATTTGTAATTTATTACATCTGTATTTAAATGTTTTTTTTTGTTTTGTTTTATATGACATGATTTTTTTTATTATTTTGATGACATGTTAATAATTATTTATACAAATATTAATTTAAAAAAAGGCAAACTGTTTCTTCCGGCACTTCTTCTCAGCAGGCCATTCACGTCGAAGTGCTGGTAGGTAAAAAAAGATATGACGTGCAAAAGAATTTCTATGTAAATCAAATTGCAAAATAAACTACTTTGACTTTGACTTTGACAGGATTAGACAATCGGTGTTAACTTAGTCCATCTTTGTTCCAGCTTCGGGCTGTACCACGACACGGAGAAGATCGGCTGCCACCGGCGCGAGGGTTCGACGCTGCACATCATGACGCCGATCTTCGAAGCCGACACGGTGCAGGTCGCGTGGTCCAGGTGCAGCAAACGGGACGTCACCAACTTCTTAGAGTGAGTTTCATTGTTTATTTAAGGTTTTATTTAGGGCAATGACCCGCTAACCCACCCATCTAACCCACTGGTAGGTGAAGGGGTAACTCGAAAATTTTAGTAGTGCCCACCCACCCAACGCGTCAAGGCTGGAAATCTTTATCGATGTATTTTGTCGATAATGAAAAAGAATATATATAGGGTAGTCAACATAAACTTATACAAACGGACACATCAAAACTCTAAACAAGAAAAAAATAAGCAACATTTACACATAAAGACGGCCACGACATGCAATATGTAATAAAATAAAGTTTTCAATCAAATTGCAAACAAAACCAATTGTGACAAATCTTGAACAAAACAACTTCTTGCTCCCTTGTGTTTTACTTGTTTTTTAAACCACTGCAAAACGAAGTTTCTTAATTTGAACTTATAAATTATTTTTGGCTGACTAGAAGAAATATCGCGTGAGTCATGACTTTACTAATACGATTTGTTTTAATGTTAATTTAAAATTTACCTTCATAGGACTTCACAAACTGTTGAATGGAACGAAAACTCATTAAAAAAATATATATGTAAATACATATATCAGCATACATAGCAAGTGCACTTGCATTGCAATGCGAGTAAAAAGTCCTGTGGATACTTTATTTCATGATACAATCTCGTTGAAATCAATCTTACGGATCTTTTTATTAAACGAATGGACCCTCCCCCGTCGATCGCATCTCTGCCTTAGGGTTTGACTGTATTAAAATAAACTTTTAATTTAAGTAACTGCTTTCTGTGTCTTTCGAAGCGGCATAACTCACCTTGTAATTAAGTTGCGTACGCAATTAACTTAAATATCCTTAAGTTTATCGCTGACGTATATCTTAAGTCAATCCGTCAGCTACCATTACTTCTGTAAAAATAAAACTCAAATAAATTCAAAATGAAATAAAAGGAATGCGTTTAAACTGCGTAAAACTTTTAACGCTTCCTACTTGTTCGAGTGGATTAAATATCAAAGCCATTATATAAATTCGCATCAGTCTCAACTTCAGGGTTTGCTCCCAATTGAGAGATAATAATAACCTTGATAAATTTTTAAAGGCCTCTAATGTATGTATAACAAAATGTTTCCTCCCAGTAAAGCTTATCAGCGTTTTATGATTATGCCGTTTTTTCAAATGTATGGCAATATGTTATATGTCAGCCTTTAAGAAAGGATTTCAATTGGCTTAAAATCGTCGTTGAAAAGGAGTTCTCTTCGTAATAGATTTATTACAATCTTAAAAAATATGTTATTATATAAAACCCAAAACAAGGTAATTTGCACAGAAAATACCAAATACAGTACAATGCTTTTACTAAATGAGATGTTTTCACCAATTGAGTGGCCCTTGTCATTGACTCGAGGGATAATCACTTGCCAGTCGGTAGCCCTGATTGGCATTTATCCGCCGATCGTAGATGCCCCGCAGCGGGTCCATTGAAGTGCCACTTTATATAACTTTCGTTATAGCTGCCACTTACAAAGTCTCCAACTACTCCGGCTAGTGTCATTTAGCATAGAAAGTTATACGATTGTACTAGTTTGTCCGTCATCTTATTACAGACTAATAATATAAACGGTTAACGACCACAATAAAACTGAAAGTAGAAATAGAAATCCTACACGCTCATAAAATTTATTGTAAGTGTATAACGCCTTCGTCTGAAGTCTGGCCTTGAAAAATAATTATTTATGACAGGCTTGTCAGTATTTATATGTTCGGTCCAAAATGCGTGTCTATTCGATTTGTCACCGGACCAGCTTATCACCATAAACCATCATGTTATGGCTAATGGCACATCATTCGATATTTTTATAGCTGATGCCTCTACAGATTTTGACGAAAATAATCAAGCACCTAATTATGCTAATACATAGCGGTTTGTTGATAAATATTTATGGTTCATCTTTATTGGTCAACATTGTATCGATTCAATTAAGAATACTGATGTGTGTATTATGAAAAGTAATTTTAATCCGAACGAGCAACGTGAATGAGGCCCTAACTTATGGGCAATTGAATGGACCAATTAAGCAATTGAATTTATCTTTCATGTCATCTTATTTCGAATAGCCATTATTATTCATTTATTAATTATCATATCATATGACATGACCATAAATGAAGTAAGTAGAATAAAAAAAACATAACTGATTTTTGTTTGTTTGTTTTAATTCTGTTTATGCCTACCGGTTCGGTTTATTAGAAGCTGTCAATTCTGTGATGAATCGATTACACAATAAACCTTTTAGATAAATAGGATTGGAAGTTCGTTTGATAACAAGATTATCTTTTTATATGTTGCAGTGCTGGAATGGGAGAGTGCCTGAGTGACAGACCTTCGCAGGAGGAACACTACATTTACCCGGAAATGCCAGCGGGTACGTAAAGTAATCACGCTTACTGTTCGTATTTTATTATGTGGTTACTATTTTCTTATTCGGTGTGTAGCTAATTAAGGCAAGATATACAATTACTTAACGGGTCTGAGTTTTCAACTGAATTTATACGTAAAGGACGCTCGCACACGACGACTTTTGTAGCGAGCGATGCAGCAGCGATACTACCGCGCGTTTCTTTTAAGAATCACTTCACGAACATTAAAAAAGTAAGAAAGAGGAAGAAAATACGTTTATTTGGTACAAGACAAATAATACATTAACAAAAAGTAAAATCCAAAAGTAAAATCAATATGCTACCAAAACGATTGCCACTCAGCAATATGTCGAGGCTTACAGAAAAAACGCTGATTTTTAAGATCATTATCTGTTGTTGTAAACTCTACGACTCGTATTAATAAATCGGTCTCAACTCTGAATTTGAGATGCCTGTTCGCTCTCAAGATCGTTCTCAGAGCCGAGCCTACGTATATCACATTGTAAGTATCGTAATCCCCCCCAGGAGTAATGTTCGACGCGGCGACCCAGTGCCATCTGCAGTTCGGCGCAGAGGCAGTGGTGTGCGCGAAGCCGTCGGAGCTGTGCGAGCACCTGTGGTGCCTCGTCAACAACACCTGCAAGACGATGCTGCGCCCCGCCGCGCCGGGGACCACCTGCGGACCTGACATGGTGAGTGCACTGTCAGATTGAGTGAGGAGTAAGCTTGCACTGTGCAAGGCGGCGACCCAGTGCCACCTACAGTGTCGTCGGAGTTGTGCGAGCACCTGTGGTGCCTCGTCAACAACACCTGCAAGACGATGCTGCGCCCCGCCGCACCGGGGACCACCTGCGGACCTGACATGGTGAGGGCACTGTCTGATTGAGCGGGGAGTAATCGTGTAATGTGAGACAAGGCGACCCAGCGCCAACTGCTGTCCAGCGTGGAGGTGGTGTCAGACCATGCATTTATAATTTCGTAGTTGTGTCAATCAAAGATTTCGTCGATTTACAGTGGTGCCACACACACCCGGCAATCTAGCAACATAAGACATTCAATCCTCAGTATTATCAATCTTCGAATTTATCAATCAATTGCCACACCCAAAAATCTAGGTCGTTGCTCCACAGAGATGCCAGAACAAGTAATCTAACATTCAATTGCTCAATCCGCAGTGGTGTCAGAACCAGAAGTGCGTCGCTCGCACGCCTTCCCCCGCGCCTCGCGACGGCGGATGGGGCCCGTGGAGCGAGTGGAGCGAGTGCTCGCGCACGTGCGGCGCGGGCGTGTCCACGCGCTCCCGGGAGTGCAACAACCCCGAGCCCGACAACAACGGCAACTACTGCATCGGCGACAGGAGTCGGTGAGTGTCTGCCTACACTACGCACATAGTCTATGGGTGTCTCTTGCTCCTTGCGATGGCGGCTGGGGCCCGTGGAGCGAGTGGAGCGAGTGCTCGCGCACGTGCGGCGCGGGCGTGTCCACGCGCTCCCGGGAGTGCAACAACCCCGAGCCCGACAACAACGGGAACTACTGCATCGGCGACAGGAGTCGGTGAGTGCCTGCCTACATTACACACATAGTCTCTGGGTGTATCATCCTCCTCGCGACGGCGGCTGGGGCCCGTGGAGCGAGTGGAGCGAGTGCTCGCGCACGTGCGGCGCGGGCGTGTCCACGCGCTCCCGGGAGTGCAACAACCCGGAGCCCGACAACAACGGCAACTACTGCATCGGCGACAGGAGTCGGTGAGTGCCTGCGTTCATTACGCACATAGTCTGTGGGCATCTCCCATACCTCGGTACGGTGGCTGGGGCCCGTGGAGCGAGTGGAGCGAGTGCTCGCGCACGTGCGGCGCCGGCGTGTCCACGCGCTCCCGGGAGTGCAACAACCCCGAGCCCGACAACAACGGCAACTACTGCATCGGCGACAGGAGTCGGTGAGTGTCTGCCTACACTACGCACATAGTCTATGGGTGTCTCTTGCTCCTTGCGATGGCGGCTGGGGCCCGTGGAGCGAGTGGAGCGAGTGCTCGCGCACGTGCGGCGCGGGCGTGTCCACGCGCTCCCGGGAGTGCAACAACCCCGAGCCCGACAACAACGGGAACTACTGCATCGGCGACAGGAGTCGGTGAGTGCCTGCCTACATTACACACATAGTCTCTGGGTGTATCATCCTCCTCGCGACGGCGGCTGGGGCCCGTGGAGCGAGTGGAGCGAGTGCTCGCGCACGTGCGGCGCGGGCGTGTCCACGCGCTCCCGGGAGTGCAACAACCCGGAGCCCGACAACAACGGCAACTACTGCATCGGCGACAGGAGTCGGTGAGTGCCTGCGTTCATTACGCACATAGTCTGTGGGCATCTCCCATACCTCGGTACGGTGGCTGGGGCCCGTGGAGCGAGTGGAGCGAGTGCTCGCGCACGTGCGGCGCCGGCGTGTCCACGCGCTCCCGGGAGTGCAACAACCCGGAGCCCGACAACAACGGCAACTACTGCATCGGCGACAGGAGTCGGTGAGTGCCTGCCTACATTACGCACATAGTCTCTGGGTGTATCATCCTCCTCGCGACGGCGGCTGGGGCCCGTGGAGCGAGTGGAGCGAGTGCTTGCGCACGTGCGGCGCCGGCGTGTCCACGCGCTCCCGGGAGTGCAACAACCCCGAGCCCGACAACAACGGGAACTACTGCATCGGCGACAGGAGTCGGTGAGTGCCTGCCTCCATTACACACATAGTCTATGGGTGTCTCTTGCTCCTTGTGAAGGCGGCTGGGGCTCGTGGAGCGAGTGAAGCGAGTGCTCGCGCACGTGCGGCGTGGGCGTGTCCACGCGCTCCCGGGAGTGCAACAACCCCGAGCCCGACAACAACGGCAACTACTGCATCGGTGACAGGAGTCGGTGAGTGTCTTTTCTCATCATCAGCCTATCGCAGTCTCTAGGCATCTCTATCACTACGCCACTGCGGCTGGGGCCTTTAGAGCGAGTGGAGCGAGTATGGCAACTACTGCATCGGTGACAGGAGTCGATTAGTGTTGAAAATATGCGGTCTATCTAGTTGTGAGATGGTGATAGTGGCGAGATCCACATAGCCCATCCGACCAGTACGTCAAGAGAAAAGCGACGGTATCGTATTTATTTCATCATTACCATCAGTTTTCACTTTCATTCATTTCTTACAGATTTCGAAGTCGAAATGAAAGCTTAAACGATTTTTTAACAAACAGTATTCATCGTTTTCGTTTATCTTTCAGGTACAAAATATGTAACACGGACCCGTGCCCGCTCAACGAACCTACCTTCAGAGAAGTGCAATGCGCGAAACACAACAACAAGACCTACGATAACATCACCGTTGCGGAGTGGATACCCTACTTCGATCAAGGTTAGTAAAGACTTATTAACGAATGTATTTGGTTGCTACCGGTGTTTCAATAGTACTTACCAATACGTTATTGATGGCGCCCAACGTGGGGTAACTGTTTTTCTAATTTAATTATGACAAAAAAAAATACATAATCCGAATTTCAAGTAAAGTGTATGAGTACCGAGTCAAAGCTTTGTGTTATATATTTTTTTATTTAAAAAAAATTAAGTAGCTACTCCTTCTGTCTGGTTGTTTTATGTCACAATCAGTACTTTTAATTTAACAACCCATTTAACCTTAACACTACTTAACATGCACGCTGCACGTTACAGACAGGCCGTGCGAGCTGAAGTGCGTGGCGAGCGACAACAACGACTTGGAGCTGAAGTCGGCCGCGTTCGTCGCCGACGGAACCCCGTGCCGGCAGAGCATTGGCTCGAGAGACATGTGTATTGCTGGTGAGTGACGCAGTGTTTAATAACAAAGTTGAACTGTGCGAATTTCAAGGCAGTTGGACTACGTGTTCGAATAAAAAAAAAATGTGCACACACAGACTTGTGTCAGGCATAAGCCAAAAAAGAAGAAAATGGCGACTCGTATTTTTTTGGCATGTTTTTTTTTTAATAAACACTAATTGATTGGCACTGGTTTGAACAAGAGTGTATGCAGTGCAAGAAATAAGTTTTACTCAAGAAATATTCTAACAATAAGATCTTTCACAACATTTTTCACGGAAAAGTTTCAACACTTTCATGTTCATTCATCCTCCATCGATCAACATTACAAATATCAATGCTACCAATTAAATCGCGAGTCCTGGCAAAAAAAGTTGTTGCCGCGGTTATGCGAACGTATATTCGTATACAATCATCATCAGCCTATAGCAGTCCACAGCTGGACATAGGCCTCTCCTAGGGCTCTCCACTCAGTTTCTCAAGGTATATTACAATTTTGATGAATGTCACACAGGCGTGTGCTACAAAGTGGGCTGCGACTGGGAAGTGAACTCGGACGTGGAGGACGACGCGTGCGGCGTGTGCGGCGGCGACGGCTCCGCCTGCAAGACCGTGCAGGGCATCTACAACAAGGGCACCACCAAGCAGTCTGGCTATAGTGAGGTAATTAAATATCTATCCGTAACTACAGTATCTACCTATGCGTTTAACCCACTCGTATCTTGCAAGGGTCGCCCTAGCCGAATCGGTTTGGAGGACTATATATTATTACCCCACTTGAGTAATAATATATAGTCCTTTTCAACGATTTCACGTAGTTACTACTATCGGCCGCCCGCGACTTTGGAGCAATCAATCGAGATAAAAAGTATCCTATCACCTAAGTCAGCCCATACCCTGCCTGTACCCTAATTGACGAACAAACATCCAAACAAACAAACTTTCACATTTATAATATTAATAAGATAATAAGATTGTAGACTGTAATAGTACCTATACGATAAACCCATTGAGGGAATATTACGTAGTTAGTTGATAGTTCAGTGTATGCTTTTAGGTTTTCAATTGATAATTGTGCAATAGTGATTATTATGTTGTCTAACAGTAGATCAAAAAAATTATTCATCATCATCATCAATCATCAACAGCCTATCACAGTCCACTGCTGGACATAGGCCTCTCCAAGGGCTCTCCACTCAGCCCGATCCTCGGCGACTCGCATCCAGCTCCTGCCAGCCATCTTGCGCAGATCGTCACTCCACCTGGCCTGAGGGCGTCCTACACTGCGCTTTTTGGGACTCTTGCTAAAACGCGGTATCCACTCCAGAACTCGTTTACCCCAACGGTTGTCGGTTCTGCGGCTTATATGGCCAGCCCATTGCCACTTCAGCTTGCTAATCCGGTGAGCTATGTCGATGACCTTAGTTCTCTGCCGGATCACATCATTTCGAATGCGATCCCGCAGAGAAACGCCGAGCATAGCTCTTTCCATAGCTCGCTGAGCGACTTTAAACTTGTGAACCAGCCGTGCCGTAAGTGTCCACGTTTCAGCTCCATAAGTCATGACGGGTAGGACGCACTGATTAAAGACTTTCGTCTTAAGGCATTGTGGAATCGACGATAAGAAAACTCGACGTAGTTTCCCAAATGCTGCCCAACCAAGCTGAATTCTTCTATTCACCTCGTTCTCAAAGTTGTTTCTACCCAACTGCAATGTCTGCCCGAGGTAGACATATTTCTGAACAACTTCGAGAACTGCGCCGTGAATCGCGATCGGTTCCGGTAGAACATGTTCATTGAACATGACCTTGGTTTTATCCAAGTTCATCCGTAGGCCGATGCGTGCAGAAGAGTCAGCCAGGTCATTCAGCATCTGTTGTAGGTCCTGCAGAGTTTCTGCCATAATGACGATGTCATCCGCGAATCGCAAGTGAGAGATGTAATTGCCCTGTATGTCGATGCCGCGTCCTTTCCAGTCCAGCGTTTTAAACAAATCCTCCATTGCATTAGTGAACAATTTCGGGGAGATGACGTCCCCTTGTCTCACTCCTCGATGCAATGGTATAGGTTTTGTCTGCTGATTCTGTACTTGGACGGACATGGTGGCAGCTTCGTAGAGACATCTCAACACTTGGATATATCGCCAATCTACCTGGCATCTCTGCAGGGACTCCAGAACAGACCAAATTTCAACCGAGTCAAAGGCTTTCTCATAGTCCACAAATGCTAGACACAGGGGCTTATTATACTCCTCGGTCTTCTGTATAATTTGCCGCACTGTGTGGATGTGGTCTATGGTGCCGTATCCGCTCCGAAATCCGGCCTGTTCCGGTGGTTGGAATTCGTCGAGTCTTCGCGCAAGACGGTTCGTGATCACTCTTGAGAACAGCTTATAGACGTGGCTCAGAAGAGAAATGGGTCGATAGTTCTTCAGAAAGGTTTTGTCGCCCTTTTTGAAGAACAGAACGACCACACTTCTACTCCACGCCTCCGGAGTTCTCCCTTCAAAGAGGACAGCGTTGAAGAGCTTTTGGAGCTCCCTCAGTACGGGTTTGCCTCCAGCCTTTAACAGCTCTGTTGTTACGCCATCCTCTCCAGGGGCTTTTCCGTTTTTCAGCTGTCTCAGAGCGATCTCGAAAAAAATTATTGTAAATAAATAAATAAGAGAATAGAGAATCACTGCCAATACAACAAATATAATTAATTATATTGCACATATAATCAATAACAGAAATGTTTCTAATATGCACCCTTTTGTATGTACTTCTGTGGAACGGAACAGTCCCCTCCTGCTTAAACATTTTCATTTAGTTATCTCCAAAAATAGTAATTGTACCTTGCTTTATTTCCAAGGTTGCGGTTATACCAGCCGGATCAAGAAACGTAAGGATTCAAGAGAAAGTCAGTCCTGGGAATTACATTTCGATTGGAAGTGCAAAGTCCAGAAGGATTTATTTGAGTGGAGCACGGTAAGTATTCCAAAAATATAATATGTTTAAATCAGCTTTCACCAAAATTGCTAAATTGAATAAAAATATGGAGCATGATATAAATATTAAATGTTTTTGTTTTAGAAATGCCACTTTGACTGAATACTTCGTGGCCGGAGCACAAGCAATTTACGAGAGAGATAGAGATTGGGAGAAAGTGAGAATCACAGGTCCCATTGAGGAAGATATCAAAGTATATGTAAGTACTTACTACCAAACAATTCATTTTCCTTCATACCTTTTTGATTTGAACAATTTGAGCATCTTTATCACAATTTATCAAATTATTGACAATCTAAAGAGCGTTAAGGTAATTTAATATTTTTAATATTAATAATTATTAGTTTGAAGACACAAAAAGCTTATATACCGATTTGTATTGAAAAGCATTTTTCCACACAATTTCCATTAGAAAACGAAACACAATGTATTCGTTCATCCTATCCAACGTGGAGTTTTCTCGAGGATAGTTTAAGTAAGGCAAAAAAATCTCCAATGAATACATAACACGAAAACCGTTACTCAACATTTTATTTAAATTCCAGCAACGAATATTCCGCGGTCTCCACCGCAACCCCGGCGTGACGTACCAGTACACCGTGGATCGGAAGAAGCAGCGGCGCTTCACCTACAGGCTGTCCGAGTGGTCGCCGTGCTCCGTCACCTGCGGCGTCGGGTACACGCGCCGGCACTTCGAATGCGTCGACGAACACAACTGTACGTTCTATTTTTAGTTTTTTTTTGAAATGGCGCCCAACGTGGTGTTGTGATGATTTCTGGCGCCCAACGTGTGACAACTAATATTTAGTACACCACGTTGGGCGCCAATAGAATTGTTAAATACACCTACATTGAAAAGTTTATTTACGAGATTAATAACCATTTTCACTACATTTAAATGAACCCCCGATAGCATATCTACAAGTTGCAAGGATAATCTGTCACTGTTAGCTATTAAGAAAATATGCTGAAACAGGGCCCTCAGAAATATAATAGATAACGTCTTTTACTCGTGAATTGTACGAGTAAGAGACGACGACATCAAAATAAAAAACCACCAAGACTTAAATAATCTTTATCTCAATAGTCTTAGGCTCGTATTAATAAATCGCACTCAACTCTGAGCTCGATCTTGAGTGCGAACTAGATATGTCATTGTCATACAAAACAGCACCTCAAGTTCGCGTTCAAGCTCGAGCTTAGAGTTGAGTGCGATTTATTAATACGAGCCTTAAATGAATAAACCACGCCACTATCAACTCAAAAACCAAACAACAAAGAACAATCTCTCAATTCCAATGACAGGCCCGTTGGTCGAGTGGCTAGAGACCCTGGCTACAAAACCAAAGGTCGCGGGTTCGAATCCCGCTAGGTGCAAATTTTTGTGTGATGAACATCGGCATTTGTACTCGAGTCATGGATGTTTATAAAAAGTATTTAAGTACGTCTATCCGTTCCCTGTCATCCATAGTACAAGCTTCGAGCTTAGTTTGGGGCTAGGCAATTGGTGTGTTAGTCCAAGGAATTTATTTATTTATTTATTTTTTCCAGCTCTAGTGGAGCAGTCGCAGTGCTACCACATCGAGCCGCCGCGGCACGCCGCGCTGATGCAGCAGTGCCGCCAGCCCGCCTGCCCGCACTGGTGGGTCGGCGCATGGAACCCCTGCTCCAAGCCCTGCCACATGCCGGTAATGATATAGAGTATACTACCTAAACGTGATAGAGATAAGGTTCATTATGCTATTAGTTACTTATTAGGAGCTCGATGGCGCAGTGGTTAGCGCACTCGGCCTGCGGTTGCTAAAGTTAAGCAACGTTCGCAGATGCCAGTCATCGGATGGGTGACCGAAAAAAATCATACGTTAAGCCGTTGGTCCTGCGCCTGATCTCTCTACGGTCGTGTCAGATTGCTGTCCCACAGAATTATGAGAGTGAAGGAATAGGGAGTGCACCTGTGCTTGCGCACTCACTTGTGCACTATAATATATCCTGCGTACCTGGCTGATCGTAAGATCGGCCGCCATGGCCGAATACGGCCGGAGGGTATTATTATTATTAATTACTTATCGTTTTTATGGTTATGTTATTATTTTATTTCTGTTTAATGCTATTTACACGGTTTACTCTTGCATACTAGTCCACTTACTTTTGCAGAAATACTTACCCGTTACATTTTTATTTATCGTCGCATGAATAAAACATTCGATAAATAAGATACTTGCTTACGAGATTTTCGCAATCTCTGTTATTTTTGTCTCTGGATAATTGTATTTTAGTGTATTAAACATGTGCAAAAAATAACCTTTTAAAATCCCAAATTTTTCAAAAATTCACCTGATGATCAAATTGAGGACGTTAGATGAAAGCAGAGGAGTGAGGGTGTCAGGTAATGAAGCTGTACCATATCAAACACTTTGCATTTTTCACAGGGTGAAGAGGCAGTAAAACAACGTAGCGTATATTGCGTCGATAAATCGTCCAACGGAGTCGTCGAGGACTCTCGATGCGACGCCGCGACCAAACCCATCAGCAAGATCAAATGCGCCGACGTGCCCGCGTGCTAGCGGCGGGTGAACCTTGGATCACATCCACGCGATATACAAGCTATTGAGAGTCAAATGACTGAACATAAACAAACGAACCTGCCGGGTTCCAGAGGACTATCACTAACAATGGCCGCAGAAACTACTCGTTAATGGATTAGACAGAGGCCACAAAACATATTCAGACCAGGCTGACGGTAACCGTCGAAACGGTTTTATAGGAAACGATCAAGTGAGATTTATGTGAAGTGTTCCCAATATCAGAACTTTTTAAAGATATTAATGGGAAGTGTGCGACTGAAAGCCGGGATTATATGTATGTGTTACGTTTTACTTACAATGAATAAAGTAACCCAACGAATAGACTTATAGCTAAACGTAAGAACTCGAATAGAATCACTTTGTGGTGACGTGCGAATCTCGCAAGACACGAAACAGTTCTCTGCAATTACCACTTACTGCCATATTACCTAAGTAATTTCTAGTTTTAACATAGTCTCCGCTAAGTTATTAACGACTAATAATATATATTTTTTCAGTATTAAAGTGGTGTATGTAATTCTGGAAATATGCAGATTATATGTGAAAGTGTTTTTGTAGGTTCAATCGAGAAAGCGGTCGACCATTTCGTCGAAAGTGGCGGTTGCGAAAGCGATAATCGCCGAACAAATAGTCGAACGGCAACTTTGTCGATTGCACTGTTAAAATTGGACCAAAAATATTTTAGAATTCAAATTCACGTTGCCATAATCACGGTTACTGCCAATATGACACTGTATTATATAATAAAAATGTATATGATAAGTTTACCTAAGCTAAGATAATAATTAAATTAGTACTGTAACTTAGTAAAGTTGATATTTTTATACAAATGAATTAAAACTAGGTACACAATACGTAAGTCGTTTACCCTTAGATTATAGTAATACGTATACAACTAGTCAACAACTTATATTGTTTTGCAATAATTATAAAATTCCAAGTGTACTTTCATCAATAAAGTCCAGGTAGGCTAGCCAAGATGCCACTTAGACGAATTCGCCAGACGCTTTCGTAGCGACTTATATCTCCATCCCGCTCACATAAATAGTTCGTGTGCGGGAGGGCAATATAAGTCGCGACGAATGCGTATGGCGAATTCATCAAAGTGGCATCTTGGCTACGGGCCCTGTACACGTCATGCGAACATTATCTAGAAATAAATGTACCTAACCAACAGGTCTTCCATATTTAGACAAAGATCTTTTACCCTGATTTGTATGTATAAAAATATTAAATTTAAAACACTGTGCCTATATATTTGGAACAAAACGCCAATAACATTTACAAACTAATTTATATAATTACATATTTGTGCCTTACCCTTTCTAAATGTGACTTTGCATAATTTTATAATTAGTAGTATGTTTATTTATATCGTACCGACTACTATTTTAGTTGAAATATTGTAAAAATAAGTTCTTTGATGTTTCAGTTCTAAGATTCATCAACGAACACATTGTCGATCAATTGATACACAATTTTAATTTTATTTTAGTAATGGAATTGATTATCTCGCTTCTTTATACTTATACTCGATATTTCTCTTGCGTTTATGAAAAAAGCACATCGATGTAGCAGTTAATTATAATTGTGTATGTAATTAGACATGGCAATAAATCGTGCATCGTTATAAAATCACATCTTTTTTATTTACCCCCTTAAGTAATCCTAATTATATTACCTATATTTAACTATGAAAACCATATAAAGTCCTTTTTATAAGCGGGCAAAAACGTAAAAATCGACTTGACTTTTTGGATGAAATCAGTAGGGATCTTAAAACCATCAGTCATTTGTGAGATATTGTGTGGGATCGGTGTGACTCTGCAGTAGGTACTTGTTAAGTCAAAATAATCTATTAATTTTACAAAACTGCGAATATCTCGTAAACGGTGCGTCCTACGTGAAATCTGATGAAATTTTTGAGCCCCCTTTATAAAAACCGCACCAAATATTCGAGATCTATCCTATGGACATCATCATGATGATGAATGATGATGATGACGATGAAGGCATTCATCCAAAACGGTCAAGTCTGAGCTCATGTTTTTATCTGACTATCAAATGTATTCGAGATCTATCCGATAGATATTATCATGATGATAAAGAATGATGATGATGATGATGATGATGATGATGATAATGAAGGGATTCATCCAAAACAGGTAAGTCAATTATTTTTTTATCTGACTATCATCATTCGAGATCTATCCGATAAATATCATCATGATGATAAAGAATGATGATGATGATGATGGTGATGATGATGATGATGATGAAGGGATTCATCCAAAACAGGTAAGTCAATTATTTTTTTATCTGACTATCATTATTCGAGATCTATCCGATAGACATCATCATGATGATCAAGTGCATTATATAGGCAGGCAAAAACGTAAAAATCGACTTGACTTTTTGGATGAAATCAGTAGGGATCTTAAAACCATCAGTCATTTGTGAGATATTGTGTGGGATCGGTGTGACTCTGCAGTAGGTACTTGTTAAGTCAAAATAATCTATTAATCTTACAAAACTGCGAATATCTCGAAAACGGTGCGTCCTACGTGAAATCTGATGAAATTTTTGAGCCCCCTTTTAAGAAAACCCCACCAAATATTCGAGATCTATCCTATGGACATCATCATGATGATGAATGATGATGATGACGATGAAGGCAGTCATCAAAAACGGTCAAGTCTGAGCTCATGTTTTTATCTGACTATCAAATGTATTCGAGATCTATCCGATAGATATCATCATAATGATAAAGAATGATGATGATGGTGATGATGATGATGATGATGATGAAGGGATTCATCCAAGACAGGTAAGTCAATTATTTTTTCATCTGACTATCATTATTCGAGATTTATCCGATAAATATCATCATGATGATAAAGAATGATGATGATGATGATGGTAATGATGATGATGATGAAGGGATTCATCCAAAACAGGTAAGTCAATTATTTTTTTATCTGACTATCATTATTCGAGATCTATCCGATAGACATCATCATGATGATCAAGTGTATAGGCAGGCAAAAACGTAAACATCGACTAGACATTTTGGATGAAATCAGTAGGGATCTTAAAACCATCAATCATTTGTGAGATATTGTGTGGGATCGGTGTGACTCTGCAGTAGGTACTTGTTAAGTCAAAATAATCTATTAATCTTACAAAACTGCGAATATCTCGAAAACGGTGCGTCCTACGTGAAATCTGATGAAATTTTTGACCCCCCTTTTATGAAAACCCCTCCAAATATTCGAGATCTATCCTATGGACATCATCATGATGATGAATGATGATGATGACGATGAAGGCATACATCACAAACGGTCAAGTCTGAGCTCATGTTTTTATCTGACTATCAAATGTATTCGAGATCTATCCGATAGATATCATCATGATGATAAAGCATGATGATGATGATTATTATGATGATGATGATGATGATGATGATGAAGGGATTCATCCAAAACAGGTAAGTCAATTATTTTTTATTTGACTATCATTATTCGAGATCTATCCGATAGACATCATCATGATGATCAAGTGCTTTATATAGGCAGGCAGAACGTAAAAATCGACTTGACTTTTTGGATGAAATCAGTAGGGATCTTAAAACCATCAGTCATTTGTGAGATATTGTATGGGATCGGTGTGACTCTGCAGTAGGTACTTGTTAAGTCAAAATAATCTAATAATTTTACAAAACTGCGAATATCTCGAAAACGGTGCGTCCTACGTGAAATATGATGAAATTTTTGAGCCCCCTTTTATGAAAACCCCACCAAATATTCGAGATCTATCCTATGGACATCATCATGATGATGAATGATGATGATGACGATGAAGGCATTCATCAAAAACGGTCAAGTCTGAGCTCATGTTTTTACCTGACTATCAAATGTATTCGAGATCTATCCGATAGATATCATCATGATGATAAAGCATGATGATGATGATTATTATGATGATGATGATGATGATGATGATGAAGGGATTCATCCAAAACAGGTAAGTCAATTATTTTTTATTTGACTATCATTATTCGAGATCTATCCGATAGACATCATCATGATGATCAAGTGCTTTATATAGGCAGGCAAAAACGTAAAAATCGACTAGACTTTTTGGATGAAATCAGTAGGGATCTTAAAACCATCAGTCATTTGTGAGATATTGTGTGGGATCGGTGTGACTCTGCAGTAGGTACTTGTTAAGTCAAAATAATCTAATAATTTTACAAAACTGCGAATATCTCGAAAACGGTGCGTCCTACGTGAAATCTGATGAAATTTTTGAGCCCCCTTTTAAGAAAACCCCACCAAATATTCGAGATCTATCCTATGGACATCATCATGATGATGAATGATGATGATGACGATGAAGGCAGTCATCAAAAACGGTCAAGTCTGAGCTCATGTTTTTATCTGACTATCAAATGTATTCGAGATCTATCCGATAGATATCATCATAATGATAAAGAATGATGATGATGGTGATGATGATGATGATGATGATGAAGGGATTCATCCAAGACAGGTAAGTCAATTATTTTTTCATCTGACTATCATTATTCGAGATCTATCCGATAAATATCATCATGATGATAAAGAATGATGATGATGATGATGGTGATGATGATGATGATGAAGGGATTCATCCAAAACAGGTAAGTCAATTATTTTTTCATCTGACTATCATTATTCGAGATTTATCCGATAAATATCATCATGATGATAAAGAATGATGATGATGATGATGGTAATGATGATGATGATGAAGGGATTCATCCAAAACAGGTAAGTCAATTATTTTTTCATCTGACTATCATTATTCGAGATCTATCCGATAGACATCATCATGATGATCAAGTGTATAGGCAGGCAAAAACGTAAACATCGACTAGACTTTTTGGATGAAATCAGTAGGGATCTTAAAACCATCAGTCATTTGTGAGATATTGTGTGGGATCGGTGTGACTCTGCAGTAGGTACTTGTTAAGTCAAAATAATCTAATAATTTTACAAAACTGCGAATATCTCGAAAACGGTGCGTCCTACGTGAAATATGATGAAATTTTTGAGCCCCCTTTTATAAAAACCCCACCAAATATTCGAGATCTATCCTATGGACATCATCATGATGATGAATGATGATGATGACGATGAAGGCATTCATCAAAAACGGTCAAGTCTGAGCTCATGTTTTTATCTGACTATCAAATGTATTCGAGATCTATCCGATAGATATCATCATGATGATAAAGCATGATGATGGTTATTATTATGATGATGATGATGATGAAGGGATTCATCCAAAACAGGTAAGTCAATTATTTTTTTATCTGACTATCATTATTCGAGATCTATCCGATAGACATCATCATGATGATCAAGTGCTTTATATAGGCAGGCAAAAACGTAAAAATCGACTAGACTTTTTGGATGGAATCAGTAGGGATCTTAAAACCATCAGTCATTTGTGAGATATTGTGTGGGATCGGTGTGACTCTGCAGTAGGTACTTGTTAAGTCAAAATAATCTAATAATTTTACAAAACTGCGAATATCTCGAAAACGGTGCGTCCTACGTGAAATCTGATGAAATTTTTGAGCCCCCTTTTATGAAAACCCCACCAAATATTCGAGATCTATCCTATGGACATCATCATGATGATGAATGATGATGATGACGATGAAGGCATATATCCAAAACGGTCAAGTCTGAGCTCATGTTTTTATCTGACTATCAAATGTATTCGAGATCTATCCGATAGATATTATCATGATGATAAAGAATGATGATAATGATGATGATGATGAAGGGATTCATCCAAAACAGGTAAGTCAATTATTTTTTATCTGACTATCAGTATTCGAGATCTATCCGATAAATATCATCATGATGATAAATAATGATGATGATGATGATGGTGATGATGATGATGATGAAGGGATTCATCCAAAACAGGTAAGTCAATTATTTTTTTATCTGACTATCATTATTCGAGATCTATCCGATAGACATCATCATGATGATCAAGTGCTTTATATATATAGGCAGGCAAAAACGTAAAAATCGACTTGACTTTTTGGATGAAATCAGTAGGGATCTTTAAACCATCAGTCATTTGTGAGATATTGTGTGGGATCGGTGTGACTATGCAGTAGGTACTTGTTAAATCAAAATAATCTATTAATTTTACAAAACTGCAAATATCTCGAAAACGGTGCGTCCTACGTGAAATCTGATGAAATTTTTGAGCCCCCTTTTATGAAAACCCCTCCAAATATTCGAGATCTATCCTATGGACATCATCATGATGATGAATGATGATGATGACGATGAAGGCATTCATCAAAAACGGTCAAGTCTGAGCTCATGTTTTTATCTGACTATCAAATGTTTTCGAGATCTATCCGATAGATATCATCATGATGATAAAGAATGATGATAATGATGATGATGATGAAGGGATTCATCCAAAACAGGTAAGCCAATTATTTTTTTATCTGACTATCATTATTCGAGATCTAACCGATAAATATCATCATAGTGATAAAGAATGATGATGATGATGATGATGAAGGGATTCATCCAAAACAGGTTAGTCAATTATTTTTTATTTGACTATCATTATTCGAGATCTATCCGATAGACATCATCATGATGATCAAGCGCTTTATATAGGCAGGCAAAAACGTAAAAATCGACTAGACTTTTTGGATGAAATCAGTAGAGATCTTAAAACCATCAGTCATTTGTGAGATATTGTGTGGGATCGGTGTGACTCTGCAGTAGGTACTTGTTTAGTCAAAATAATCTATTAATTTTACAAAACTGCGAATATCTCGAAAACGGTGCGTCCTACGTGAAATCTGATGAAATTTTTGAGCCCCCTTTTATAAAAACCCCACCAAATATTCGAGATCTATCCTATGGACATCATCATGATGATGAATGATGATGATGACGATGAAGGCAGTCATCAAAAACGGTCAAGTCTGAGCTCATGTTTTTATCTGACTATCAAATGTATTCGAGATCTATCCGATAGATATCATCATAATGATAAAGAATGATGATGATGGTGATGATGATGATGATGATGATAAAGGGATTCATCCAAGACAGGTAAGTCAATTATTTTTTCATCTGACTATCATAATTCGAGATCTATCCGATAAATATCATCATGATGATAAAGAATGATGATGATGATGATGGTGATGATGATGATGATGAAGGGATTCATCCAAAACAGGTAAGTCAATTATTTTTTCATCTGACTATCATTATTCGAGATCTATCCGATAAATATCATCATGATGATAAAGAATGATGATGATGATGATGGTAATGATGATGATGATGAAGGGATTCATCCAAAACAGGTAAGTCAATTATTTTTTTATCTGACTATCATTATTCGAGATCTATCCGATAGACATCATCATGATGATCAAGTGTATAGGCAGGCAAAAACGTAAACATCGACTAGACTTTTTGGATGAAATCAGTAGGGATCTTAAAACCATCAATCATTTGTGAGATATTGTGTGGGATCGGTGTGACTCTGCAGTAGGTACTTGTTAAGTCAAAATAATCTATTAATCTTACAAAACTGCGAATATCTCGAAAACGGTGCGTCCTACGTGAAATCTGATGAAATTTTTGACCCCCCTTTTATGAAAACCCCTCCAAATATTCGAGATCTATCCTATGGACATCATCATGATGATGAATGATGATGATGACGATGAAGGCATACATCACAAACGGTCAAGTCTGAGCTCATGTTTTTATCTGACTATCAAATGTATTCGAGACCTATCCGATAGATATTATCATGATGATAAAGAACGATGATAATGATGATGGTGATGATGATGATGATGATGATGATGAAGGGATTCATCCAAAACAGGTAAGTCAATTATTTTTTATTTTACTATCATTATTCGAGATCTATCCGATAGACATCATCATGATGATGAATGATGATGATGAAGGCATTTATCCAAAACGGTCAAGTCTGAGCTCATGTTTTTATCTGACTATCAAAGGTATTCGAGATCTATCCGATAGATATTATCATGATGATAAAGAATGATGATGATGATGATGATGGTAATGATGATGATGATGATAATGATGATTATGATGATGAAGGTATTTACTCAAAACAGGTAAGTCAATTATTTTTCATCTGACTATCGTTATTCGAGATCTATCCGATAGACATCATCATGATGATCAAGCGCTTTATATAGGCAGGCAAAAACGTAAAAATCGACTAGACTTTTTGGATGGAATCAGTAGGGATCTTAAAACCATCAGTCATTTGTGAGATATTGTGTGGGATCGGTGTGACTCTGCAGTAGGTTCTTGTTAAGTCAAAAAAATCTATTAATTTTACAAAACTGCGAATATCTCGAAAACGGTGCGTCCTACGTGAAATCTGATGAAATTTTTGACCCCCCTTTTATGAAAACCCCACCAAATATTCGAGATCTATCCTATGGACATCATCATGATGATGAATGATGATGATGACGATGAAGGCATTCATCCAAAACGGTCAAGTCTGAGCTCATGTTTTTATCTGACTATCAAATGTATTCGAGACCTATCCGATAGATATTATCATGATGATAAAGAATGATGATAATGATGATGGTGATGATGATGATGAAGGGATTCATCCAAAACAGGTAAGTCAATTATTTTTTTATCTGACTATCATTATTCGAGATCTATCCGATATACATCATCATGATGATCAAGTGCTTTATATAGGCAGGCAAAAACGTAAAAATCGACTAGACTCTTTGGATGAAATCAGTAGGGATCTTAAAACCATCAGTCATTTGTGAGATATTGTGTGGGATCGGTGCGACTCTGCAGTAGGTACTTGTTAAGTCAAAATAATCTAATAATTTTACAAAACTGCGAATATCTCGAAAACGGTGCGTCTTACGTGAAATCTGATGAAATTTTTGAGCCCCCTTTTATGCAAACCCCACCAAATATTTGAGATCTATCCTATGGACATCATCATGATGATGAATGATGATGATGACGATGAAGGCATTCATCCAAAACAGTCAAGTCTGAGCTCATGTTTTTATCTGACTATCAAAATGTATTCGAGATATATCTATGTGTTAGCTGACTATCAATAAATCTGTCAACTGTCCTTGGCCCTCTTTGCGACCATAGATGGATGGCGAACAAAGATCTATGGCGAACCTAACAAATGAAGTTGATTCCTTTTAGAATCATTAATTGTAGGTAGGCACTTATTTTTGTATATGTATAAGAAATATGGATTTTTGTACCGATAAATCTTTCGTTATGTCCCTCCTCTCTTGTCGGTTTTTTTCCGACATTGGCGTTGGACAAAATAACTTTTTAATATTTTATTTTGTTTAACTTTGGGTTAAACTTGATGTAACCCAAAGTTGAACTGTATATTGTGTTTATGCTCAGTACTTAATTCATATAAGTTTCCCAGAAAGA
The DNA here is from genome assembly GCA_958496325.1 of Nomophila noctuella. Classification (NCBI taxonomy): domain Eukaryota; kingdom Metazoa; phylum Arthropoda; class Insecta; order Lepidoptera; family Crambidae; genus Nomophila; species Nomophila noctuella. The sequence continues at coordinate 3,838,936 of OY292495.1, forward strand.
TGAAATAATATGTTCATGCTATTGAGGTAATAATAAAAAACTCAAAATACAAATTATTTTGTTTAATCAGGTATAATATTTATGGAATTATCGGCAAAATCAATCACAGAAATCGAAATAAACATAATAATAATTGACGAAACATACAGACATAAATAATACAGAATGCGTAGGCCAGGCGGTCATCATATTTTAATACATTCTTTCGAAAAACTTATCAAGAATCGAATGACGTCTACAACACTATAAAGATAGAATTGCATGTTATGAGATATAGTCGCAATAATGTCTGGACGGGCCTAAGAAGGTTCTACTTTAATTCACACCTCCGATTTAGCGGTTTAGTTTAATAATCTGCTATTGGGATATTTTAACCCGCAACAGCATATTCAGGTTAACAAAAATACGCAGTTCTATCTTCATACAAAATATGACTCTCTCCATTAAATTGCCAACCAAAAGTCAACGGTTAATAGGCCAAACTTCCTCTCGATATTGAAAATTTCACTTAAAATCTTAACCTTCGAGATAATAGACTTCTTAGCCCGGCTTAAACACAGGTAGATGTTTAGGTACCTGTGGGTTTACATCTAACGCTAAGATAAGCATAAAAAGCGGGTATTAATATAGCATCATCAAAAATTAAATTGAAATGACGCATTTAATGCAAATTTTCATTTTACACAAACCAACGTATTCCGCTGTGACAAGGAATATAGAGATTTTTCAAAAAAAAAATATCGTTACAAATTTTCAAGTACATAATCAGTCAACAAAACAATTCTTGAGATCAAATCATTGTTGTAAAAATAATTTAATAATTATAGAGCTGGAATATATGAACTTTTATGCTTGTCAACAAATACAAAATTAATAGTTGCAAAAGGAAGAAGAATAGAAAAACTAACTATGTAAATACTCGTAACTCAGAAAAAAACGAAATCAAGTCTACAATAATAGTCGAGTTCAGATATTCCATTTTATTTTTGTCTTTGCCGCTTGAAGGTTAAGAAACAGATTTATTGTTTAACTGATAACTATAAACTAAACAAACATAGAAAATATCTTATTTACCAATAATTATAAATAATTGAAGAGATCTTAAAAATTTAAAGCATTAACATTATCTCTAAGAGAGTATTACCAAAATATAATTCAGGATATGATACATACCATACGACATAAAATAGAAGTTTTGTATACCTAATAGCATACCATATAAAACATTTTTGTGTAATAAAAAAAAATTGACATTCTATTATTACAATAATAATCTCTCTGGCATGCACTAGGAGGAATTTTAATCGTTCTGCTCACTATTTCGCTTTTCATTCGCCGCTCTTTTTTTCTGAAAATTGATAAATTTATGAATTAATATTCTGAATATACATACATACGTATTTGATTTGAAGAAACATTTTAATATTGTTTTTATTACTACATGTTACAATTAGATGCTATAAATGAACTGTCGAAGGCAAAACTGATGCTCAAAATATACCAGGGCCAACACAGCTCTTTAAGGATAGAGCTTCAAAGGAAGGGAGAGGAAGGTTGAGCACGGGACTGGAATTGCTCTTCGTTCTAACCATTCGCAGGTTATCTGACGAGGCTTGACGCGAGCCGAAACATCTAGCGCTTAAGTGAGCAACGGTGGCCACCGTCAGTCTCGTTCTCAATAATCCCTCTACCGTTCTGGCCCGGATTTGACCGGTGAAGCCATTGACTGCTGAGTTGTACACCTACTATTAACATTCATGATAAAAATACAATGATTTTTGGGAGAGGAATGTCATTGGTGAAGGAGATCGTTAGGCCTACTACTATTATAAAGGCGAAAGTTTATATGTATGGATGTATGGATGTTTGTGACTCTTTCACGTAAAAACTACTGAATGGATTTGAATGAAACTTTACCACAATATAGCTTATACATCAGAATAACACATAGGATATTGGAAATCGAAATCCAAGCGGACGGAGTCGCGGGCGGCCGCTAGTATACTATAAAGGGGCCCCTTAAACCTACACGCTGGGTCGCAAGTCCCAGGCGCCGACTGACATTCCTCTCTGTTCCACGCGATGGACCCGGCACCCGCACGGAGAATCCATGGATAGCTAAGAAGTATTATACTACCTTGTCTTTAGTCCTAGGGTCTTGAGCGTTCTTCGAACGTTCTTTCTCCAGGTCGGTGTGCAGAGCCGCCAGTTCAGCCGTGAGCTCTGCCTGGACGGCCCTCAAGCGTTCCACTTCTACCAACACCTCCGCTTTGTCTTTCACTGAAACATTGAAGGATACACTTCAATATGTAGTAAGATATGAATAATCAAATCATCAATTATTTAGGAGGTAAGCATATTATGAATGGCAAAGGAACAAGAGGGTCACCTGATGGTAAGTGATCACCTCTGCCCATGAACATCAACAACCACTCAAGGGTCGCAGATGCGTTGCCTGCCCTTAAGACCCCACTCTCCCCAATTGAGCTCTGGCAACCTTACTCACCAGCAGAAACATTGCACAAGAGTTACGAATTGCTACTTCACTGTGGTCTTCTGTAAGGTGGAGGTACTTCCCCAGACGAGCGGCTCAATTATTATAATTATTGAGAAAGATTTACAAAATATTTGTTAACAATGATTTTGGGGATCAAATAGATTTATTAACAGACAGGCCTGCTGGTCTAATGGATACAAAACCAAGGGCCAAGAGTTATCACTAGATGGAAATGTTTGTGCAATGAACATAGATATTTGTAGGTACTACCATTCCCAGCACCCCTAACAGTACAAACTTCGAGCCTAGTTTGAGGCAAGGCAATTAGTCATTACTACATAAAAAATTGGCCAAGTGCGAGTCGGACTCCCGCACTGAGGGTTCCGTACAAATTCTATTTTTTGACGTATAAAAAAAACTACTGAATAGATTTCGTTTTCGTTGGTAGTTTTTATGGAAATGTACATTATATAAATATTTCAGTTTTATCATCCTCTTATTTTAGAAGTTAGAGGGGGGGGGGACACTTTTTTCCACTTTGGAAGGGTCTGTCACGCAAAGTATTCACTTTAGACAAAAGTGATATTAGAAACCATAATATAACTTTTAAAGACCTATCCATAGATACCCCACAAGTATATGTTCAATGAAAAAAAATATTTCGAGTTTCAGTTCCGACTATGGGGACCCCCCACTTTTTTTTTCTATTTTTGTATGAAAACCTTGTTGCGGTTCACAGAATACATTCACTCACTAAGTTTCAACAGTTTAGTACTTATAGTTTCGGAATAAAGTGGCTGTGACAGACTGGCGGACAGACAGACAGACAGACAGACATGACGAATCTATAAGGGTTCCGTTTTTTTGCCATTTTGACTACGGAACCCTAATAAAGTATGTATATTTTGACTTTGACTTTGAGTCATTTATTCCAAGGATTTTTTTAATGGTTTTTTTACAGTATTTCTTATAATTATTTACTTACTTTCTCCCTGGCCCAGTATATTACACAACTTTTTATTTCTTGATTTGACTGTCAACAACTCTTTTTTCAATGAAATAATTTCCTGACGCAATGATTCAATCTCTTTGTCTTTCTTTTCAATTGTATCTATGAAGTTTACACGGGATATTATCTCATCAGTAACTAACTGCCGAGTTCGAAGTCTGTCATTATTTTTATCCTTTAGCAGTTCATTTTTCGTGTCATCAATTATTCTGTCAAAGAATTCTGTGTCCCTTGAGTCTTTTGCTTCGTCGAGAGTGAAATCCGACTCAACCAAAGTCACTGCAAAGAATAATTGAATTAATTAGAACATGATTGAAAAAAATATAAACATCATTTGTATAAAGGTTCTCTTCCTCAAGTACAACAAGTTAAGTTAGTTAATGCATTAGAAAACACAGATTTATTGGAAACAAATAAAAATTATTTGATGTGTGGATCCCAGCTTGTCAGTTTAACTGAGTCTAGATTGGTACATATATCAATAATGCTTTTATAATTATTCATTTGGTAATAACAGTATCACACCTCCATAGCTAAGAGTATCACAAAATGGATTACACATACACATTCCTTTGGAATCTTTTATTAAAAAGACATTAGCTTTAGGTTCCCAGGGGAATTTTCCACACTTGGCCTCCCAAATGGGCCATTGTATGAAACTTATGTTTACCTTTTGAATCTTCCCCTGCATTCATCAAATCATTGAACTGGTCTAAACTCATCACAGTTTTTTTCTTTTGTTTCTTGACACCAGTGCGAGCTGTTTGATCTGTTATCTTTTTCTCAACATCTGCTTCTTTCTTCATCTGTTTGTATACATCTTTTTTCTCTTCATAATCTAGCTTGGATAGGAGTATGGCCTGTAATTTTAAGGACTATTAAAGTAAAACAAAAAAATCAGAGAGCAATGGAGCATGCTATGTTAGGAATTCAACTGCTAGACCGTATACCAAACATAGTGTGAGAGTCATTGTTTGTTAATTGTATGCCATTTCAAATGTTGGTAATAAAAATATGTATTTTCATTTTCATAAATTAGACGTCGTACCAAAGTCGAAGACGTAGGTATGCCGATAGCAGGGCTTAAATGGAGGTGGGCAGGACATTTGGCTAGACGACAGGACCAAAGGTGGGCAAATTTAATCACAGAGTGGTGGCCACGGGGTGCTGTACGATCGCGAGGCGGACCACCAGCCCGATTGTCAGATGACATCGTAAGAATAGCTGGGGTCAACTGGGTGAAGATTGCACAGGACCGGAACAGCTGGCGCGACAGAGAGGGGGCCTATACTCAGCAGTGGGTGGACATGGGCTGAATGGATGGATGGATGGAAAAAAATAAGTAATATGATTCCCATAATAAATTCTTTCACACTTTTAATCATCAATGTAGGCTAGGCAATTGGTGTGTAAATCTAAGGAATTTATTTATTTATTTATAAACAGCAGTATCCATGCGTGTTATCCATGGACAGAAAAAATAATACTTAATCAATCTTACCTGTTCCAATTCATTTTCAAAGTTGCCATCAACAAGCTCTTCATCCTTCTGTTTCCATTGCTCCCATTGTTCAGAGGAAGTGGCATTTTGTTTAGATTTTTTCTTTTTAGGAACATTCTGAAAATAGCAACTTTAAAAATTATAAATTACCAAAATTTTACATTCAGTTTCAAGTCACTGCGCCTACGTATGATAAATGGAACTGGACACATCTGAAGTATAATATGCTTGACATGTTGTAGCTTATGCTGGAACTGTGCAGGCCAGAATACATACTCACACACACTCAGACAAAGTAAAGTAACAGCTTTTTAATATCCCACTGTAGGGCTGAGGCCTCCATCATGGGGGCAGGTGATCATGTGATATCAGCTGGGGTATGTACCCTGGCTGTGTTCAGGAAAATAGACACAACTTTTGCCCTACTCAGGAATCAAACCCAGACCTTGAGCCCACACACTCTCAATTGAGTAAATAAGAATGGTAGTAACACATACAGATCTCACTGTTACTTTTGTTGCTTGATTCATACCCAAACCAATCTAGAAGCCAACATTTGGTCTGGCCTTGCAGCCTTCATGTGATTTTGAAGCAGATCTTACCTATTTGATATACAGTAACTTGTTCCTTAGACAATAAGTACATAATTATGTAAATAGGTATGAAATTACATATAACCACAAACCTGAGGTTTATTGTTGGTCTTTGTCTTTTTTGCAGGCTCGACCTTTTTCGGCTGTGCAGGTTTCACTTTTTTACCCTTTTGGCCGGCGCCAGAAGGAGGGTAGTCATCATCTTCGATTTTCAATCCAGCAAAACGAGATTGTACTACGAGTGCAGCCATTCTAATGATTCAGTGCTGTATCAAATATTGTTAATTATTATAGTATTTGTATGATATTGGAATATTTTGGCCAAAATATTGTAAGTAAACAACGATCTACTATAGTCAAACCGACATCCAAGACTGAATTACAGACGAAGCAAACTTTAAGTAAATAGATAATAATTAATGTAAACACTTACATAAATGAATAATAACAAATATCGAATTTTATTTATTTTGAAATGGAAGTAGAAAAATTCTGCGAATCCAATCCACCAAAACCGAACAGACAGCTTTGTTTGGTGTTGCCAGAATATTTGTAAACAAAAATAATTTTAGGTTTTTGACATTTTCGTTCGAAAACGGAAATAAATTTTGCTCCATCCATTGCTGTTAATCTTATAAAATTGCAAAAAGAAAATGTCAGATTGACAGTAGTCTATGATTGTTATTTGCAAAACAGACAGAGCAATTTTGGCGGTCGAATTGCTTTACAAATTAGCATTTCATCTTTTTCATCAAAGTTTTATTCCCATACGCATGGTAAAAGATGAAACTACAGTGCCAGGTTGATGTGGTCAATAGATTACTTAATAACTTAAACATAAGATCAAATGGAAGATACTTAAAATCAACATTAGCTTTAGCAAAAGAACCAAAATGTAAAAGTGACGAAAAACAAGAATATGTTATACTTCTATTCACTTCTATAAACAAAACTGGCACCAAATATAGAGTGAAATCAATAACACAAGTCTTCTGCAAATGCTTAAACAAAGGTTTAACTACTTTAAGATTTGAAGAACCACCTGTGGATCTGTGTATCAAAAGTGAAGAAACTCAATTGAAATGTTTCCTTAAATTATTAAAAGCCTGTATTTCTGGAGATTGCAAGGATTTAAAACTTAATGCATCTAGCATAAGTGTAACGGCAATAGACATTGCACCAACTAAAATGGTTATTCGAGATCGAAGTCAGTTTCCTAGCAAAGGCTTTCCCCGAACCCTGGAATCACTTCAATTATCAGATCTCAAATTATGTAATTTTAGACGAGATATTTTATTGCTTCGTAATCTTGTTGTATTAGATTTAAGCAACAATGAAATTGAAAAAATCCCTCCAGAATTTGGTGAGTTAGATCTTCTTCTAAAAATTATTGTAATAATTACATATGAAAAGTAATGCAATATAACTGTTTTAATTTTGTGTTACTTCCCTCAGGTAGAATGCCGAATCTTGCTGAACTCAATTTAGCTAATAACCAAATCGGAAATAAAACAGAAATAGATTGGAGATGGCTATTTGGGCCTCAGGTAAATATCCACAATACAATAATTCTTACATAAAAATATATGTTTATAAACCATATTTAATTAAAATATTGTTTATTTTTCTTAACAGTTGGTTCAGAAACTTAAACTACTAGATTTAAGGGGAAATAATCTTGGAAAGTTACCAAAATCAATTTGGAAGCTACAGAAGTTAGTCACATTAAATATTGACAATAATAAGTTGACTAGTTTGCCTTCAACACTGGGCCGGATAAGTTCTTTACGGTATGTTGAATATTGTATGCATTGCATCAGGCATGACGCCTCTTAAGCAAATGTCAATGATATAAAAATTTATCAATACCAATTTATTGCTACATCTAATCCCAACATAAATTGTTTGAGTTATTTAACCTTTTTATTGTTTATAAATTTTTACACCATAATTAACTTTTCCAGATACCTGACAATAGCACAAAATGAACTTGAAGCCCTACCATGCAGTCTAATGCATTGCCGATTAGAGAAGATTGACATTTGCCATAATAACTTCCAATTGAAGAAAGGCCGAACTGAATGCCAAGTGAACACCCATTGGGACACTTATGTAGGCAGTTTAGTCCATCTTGCAGCTAAAGTTGTGTTAAAAAATAAGTTATTTTATGCTCCTAATATAATTCCGTGGACTCTAGTTGATTTCTTAGACAATGCAAATATGTGTGTCTGTGGAAATCCAGTTGTGAACAGTGTGCACACGCGATTAGAATTTGATCTCAAAACATATTTCAATGTGGTTGTATTTGACAACTTTAGGAATAGTTCTGTTGAATTTGAATGTTACTTTTGTTCACCAATGTGTCTTGTTGCAGCGTGATTTAAAATGTTGCTGTATGTTGTTAAAAAAATAATGTAAGCTACAATTATTTATTTGAGAACCAAATCCGGTATTTTTAATTAACTGTTATGAATGTTGTATGGAATGATGAAATAAAAGTTTTAAAAGTAATACAAGATCTGATTTATTTAAACCTCCATTAAAATTGTATGTACAGCACATTATTACAAAATTGTAAGACTTATTTATTCTTAAAGATTAATTTAAACCATCAAGTTTCCAGCTAACATCTTGAATGACTGGCGCGATGCGTACATGCGGTTCTGTAATAAAATATTTTTGTACATGAAGTTATCAACAGAATGAAACATTTCTTAAGTACGTTTTGATTTTATGGGTGTGTAATGTAAGGTCTCCAAAGCACATTTGGGAATGGTATAGGGGCTTTGACCCTTTATGGGACCAATTAAGAAATTTAATTTCATTGGTTTTGAACACTGTTCATCATCATCCTGGCGCTTTTTCGCGGTTGCAACCTCTGCTATTGCCTCGGAGCCCAGAGTATGCTACGACTATGATCCCATATACGAAATGACTGAATTGACCAGCCTGGTTAAGACAATCGTTTTGGACCTTATTCTGAGGGACTGCGGTTCAAAATATGGTGGCAACATTCGTTGTATATCTTACCTAGTGTAGCAATACCTTGAGGAATGATGCTACAACCTTCTGGAACATTTTGTGCAGCAATAAATGCATTGGTTGCTTCTATAACCAATTCATTAGTCCAGATTTCTCTGAAACTGTCTTTCATTTCTTTCAATAATTTATCCAGTGATGTCTGAAACAAATCATATTATATTTGTATATGCCCTGAATTCAAATATTCAAAGAGACACAAAAACAAGAAACTTGTATTTAAATAATTTCTAACATATAATTTGCTCACAATTAAAAAAAACATCTGTCTCACCTATGTAGTAGGTATGAATAATTATATCTGTCACATAACATAGGTGGTCGAGTCCTTACTACTGTAATTTTTTATGACGATTCATAAGTGCTTATATTAAGCCCAATTGAATAAAGAATATTTTGATTGATTGATTAACAAATATGTGTGTACCAACTAAGAATTTTATTCCCATATTAACACTGCCCTTTAAAATATGAATATAGTGGTGGTATAAAAGAAGGTGCTCAACCTAGAAGTGTCTAGAATAACATAACTCACCTGTAATACAAATGCTTCCCTATCTTTGTCGATGCAACATAGAGCAATGTTGACATTTTTCACCTGCGTCCGCAACTCAAAGGACGCTGTAACCAGAGTATGAAGGGCCATTACTAATGCAACGTCTTCATATTGCGAGCCCTCTTTTAGCGAAGCAACTTTTCTCTCATGTTTTCTTCTGTTCTTGCTTGACCGGAAACTACGACTGAAAAACAATAATACTTCATTAGTATAACAAAAAGCAGTATTTCAAACAAAGGTGGACCAGGGCCGACATATTATTATTTGTCAAACACTACCCATGATGACCTAAATTATAAGGTCGGGGAAAAAGTCTTTTCGTATTTTATATGAAAAATCAAAACTAAATTTTTTAAACTTTATTTATATTCAACTATAGTATATATGTACCATTTTGTTCAACAACTTGTTGCCATCTTACAGGCAGAGACATGATCCCGTTGCTATAGAAATTTTGGGACTTTTGAGCAAAAAACTGCGACAAGTAGTTTTGACAATCCTCTCTTGATGTTAACCTGACACTACCTAGAGAGTTCTGAAGAGACCGAAACAGGTGGAAATCTGAGGGTGCGAGGTCGGGGCTATACGGCGGATGGATCAAAACTTCCCAGCCAAACTCTCTCAACTTTTGCAAAGTGGCTGAAGATGTGTGTGGTCTAGCATTATCATGATGAAAGACCACACCTCTTCGGTTGATCAATTCCGGCCGTTTTATTTGAATTTGTTGCTTTAGTCTCGTTAGCTGTTGGCAGTAGAGCTCCGAATCGATAGTTTTGCCCGGTGGCAAGAGCTCATGATGCACAATACCCTTCCAATCCCACCACACACAGAGCATTACCTTATTGTGCGTTAATCCGGGTTTTGCAACAGTTTGCGGAGCCTGGCCGGCTTTTTTCCACGACCTCTTTCGCACGTTTTTGTCGTACGTGATCCACTTTTCATTACCAGTGATCAACTTTTTCAAAAATGGTTCGGTTACGTTACGTCTTAACAGAGAATCGCAAATGAGTACGCGGTTCATTAAGTTTCTTTCAGTAAGCTCATGTGGGACCCAAATATCGAGATTTTTTTTGTACCCAGCCTTTTTCAAATGGGTCAAAACGGTTTATTGGTCAATCATTAGTTCTTCAGCTATATCATAACTGCTAATATGGCGATCTTGCTCCACTTTTTCAAGAATGGCGTCCACTTGATCCGTAACAGGGCGACCAGAGCGAGCTGCATCTTTGACATCAAAATTCCCGGACTGAAATCGTTTAAACCCATTCTGTGCTACTCGGACTGATACTGCATTAGGTCCATAAACGGCACAAATTTTTTTTGCGGCTTGCGCTGCATTCTTTAATTTTTTGTAATAAAATTTCAAAATATACCGAATTTCTTCATTAGAGACACTCATTTTGAGGTCATGAAAAACAAATGAAAGATGGCGGGAAGCACACTTCTTATATATTTTTTCTTTTTTTAAAATGTTACCTTTTTAATGGAACCAAAACCAGCCAGCTACAACTTATACAGCCAAAGAGATTTTATTACAAGTTTGTACATACTAATTGCGAAAATACTTTTTCCCCGACCTATTATAAGTGCTATTTGTTCAGCCGCATTGCGTTTACTTAACAACTCATCAATCAGTATTTATATTTTTTCTTAAACCGCAGCATTTGCATGCTATTAACGCTTAATAACTGGATATTTGGACGAAAAAATATGTAAATTTTTTGAAGCACCTATCCAAACATATGTATTTTGAATTTTAAATTATTAATTTCGCTATACTTAAGTAAACGCCGTCCGCCATGATGGTCTGTGCCTTGACGTCACTGTTGGATAGCTACACTCTTCCTGGTACACAGGGTACTTTTGATCCCAGAAATGTGTAGGGAAGGGGGGAAAATTCGGCAAGAAAAAAAAAACGCAGGGTAAACCGCGACGGAAGGCTAGTCTTATATAACTAAGCTCGAAGCTTGTACTATGGACGCTTGCGGGATTCGAACCCGCCAACCCCGGTTTTTAGCTGGGGTCTCTGACCACTATTTATTTATTTATATTATTATTTATTTATTTATATTTATATTTACTAGTTCAACGGGTCCGTCACAGACAAAAATAACAAAGTTTATGGTTAGAACTATCTGTGGTTTGCACCGTTTTAATTAAAGTAAAATAAATAAATACTTACGTTGAACCCTTTGAAGACGCCAAAGTGCTACCAGCGTCGGAATACAGGTCGCTGTCTTTATTAGCGTATGATGGATCGTACATCTCTACGGGATGTTTACTTTTGTTCTCCCTAACAACGCGGAGTCGCTCCCTGTGTTTGATGAAGGTGCACCAATTTGACTCAATCAGTTCTTTGAGGTTTCTGTAATCTTCAATTATTGCAGGTTGTAACAGATTTTCTGGAACAATAAATATATTATTTTTATAATAAAATAATGATCAAACCTCAAAAAAAGCAACTTATCATAATGTACAACAAGATCCAATAACGTCATCAACGTAAAAATAAATTTGAGACTAGTATTTGACTTAAACATGTTGATCAATAGAAAGTAGCAAAGTATAAAACCTTGTATATTACTTAAATTACTCAAAATATTTATAAACCCTTTCGAGTACCTTTCAAATCATGTTTGTTATATTTCGAGCAAAGTCGGAAAGCAGTTTTATACTGCCCACATTCAGTCGCGTAAGCAATTGTTCTTTCGCAATCATCGCAATACTGCTCCAATATACTTAAAGCATCCATATGACGTTTTTCTTCTTTCAAGCTTTCGACGAGCTCCCTAAAACCATAAAAGAACCCAAATTAATGGCGGCCTAACAAAATACAATGTGTTCATGGAAATAATTAAACTTACCAACATAACTCCTTAAATTGCTCAGTAGACCAGCTGCTATAAGCCAGATTTACAGCTAACTCCCACTCCAATGCATCTTTATAACAATCTATAGCTTTATCATAATTCCCTGCCCTTTCAAACACCACTCCAGCTTCAACAAATTGTTTCTTAAGTCTCAAATACAGTCCAAAATCATTGGATATTTCTTTGTAGATATCATCATTGGGCGTAAACTGTTCCAAAGCCTCTCTGTAAAGGCTGTGATATTTTACAAACGTTTTCAACTCCTCGTGTTTATCAGGACCACACAACACGAGACATTTTACAGCTTTATTGAATCTTTTCAAATGTTTATTTATTGAAAATCTCTTGTAATTATCTTCCATTTCATTAAATTCATTTAACATTGGTATATATTCCTTTGGATCTTTTTGAGATTTAGTAGCAACAAGTAGTACTAAATCAAAATCATAAATACCCAATGCTACATCAAAGAGTTGATTTACATCCACCATGTAAAGCAAATATTTTAGAGCTTCATCTGACCCCACAGGTAATTTGGATCCACCAGATTCCTGCAGCTTAAGATCCTTTATAAGTAAAAGGGCATTTTCTAAGTCTTCAGCTGTGTTCTTTTTGACAAACGTGGTCAACAGGGGTAGTATTTTACTGTCACTATCTACTCTTTGTTTTAGCTGTGACCTGATAATGTCACATATAGCGTTAACCTTCTGTTCACTTGTGCTCTTGATAACCTCTGGCCTGTTAGAATAACTACTAGCATACATCGTTTTCGTAACATCGACATTTTCCAAGTCTGATAAGAAGAGACTTAGCCAAGAGTTGTTTTTGACGGATTCTAGAAAAACATCAATGTATTTCAAAAACTTCTCGGGATCATGATCATAAATTAAATTCAAATTGATCCTCTGTTTGCGCATAAGATCAAAAGCTTCATGATATTTTAAGGCATCTAGGTATTCGCCAATAACTTTCAATGACAATGGTCTTGGTTGAATAGCTTCTAAATTTCCCCTGGGCATTTGGAAAACTGTTCTTGTGTCATTTGGTACAGCAATTACTAATTTCGATCCTCTTTCGACTTTTCTTTTGTAAATCTTCTCTGTAGATTCATTGTTTTGGTACTCTGTCAATGCATCAAGCCCGCTTCTTGTCAGTTCAGTACATAACAACAAATGTTGCTGAGTAGTGATGAGAAGAAAGTGTGTGTGAACAAAATAAGAACTGACACCATTCAAAATTGCAGAATCATTTAAATACAGCACATTTTTATGTGAAAGCCCTATGAAGTACAAAGTTCCTTCAATGTCCAAAACACTGAATTTTGTGCAAGATACAGGAAATGCTGCGTCTTGTGGTGTCAATGATCCCATTGATGTGTAGTTAAAAATTTCACCATTGTTCAATTGCAAGAATACTTCTGAATTATCATTAGGATGTTGATGTATTCTTGTAACAGCTGATGGGAGTAATGTAGAATTCTTTTTAACAACATTGTCTGATTCAATTGCAAATTCTAATAAGTTATAACACTTGTTATCTAGGATCACACACAAAATCGTACTGGTATTCATCCAGTAAAAGTTAAAATATTGGAATGGGAAGTCATTGCTTTTAAAGTTCAATACTTTTGACAACTTGTATTCTAAAGGGAATTTTTGTGTTTGTTCATAGAACACTAATTTGTTGTCGGAAGAAACCAGGAAAACGTTATTTGTCGTAACATCTTTTCCATTTGAAATGAAGTTAACAGAATTAACAGGAAAATCACATTTTAGCTCTGCAGCAGACATGGGAGGAGGAACTACTGTTTGTCGGAATCCTGTAACTAAAACTTTGTTTCCATCTATAACAGCTACTATAGCATCATCGTCACTGCCCTGGCCTCTACTGTGATCTATATTCCAAATCCAAGAATAGACATAATGTTGACCATTCTCAAAAAATATATGCAACGTCTTATTGTTTGTTATATCAAAATCATTATCCCACATGACTCTGTTTATTTTCTGTTCTTTACTAAATGTCAATGTCTGCTTGTGATACCAGTGATAATTACCAGTTGTAAATAAAAGCAATTCTTGTGCGTTTGTTTCAGTATTTTTACACTGTAATGTAAGTATTTCAGAATCTGAGCTCCATGCTATGTCTTCAACTATCATTGTGGATTTAACGGGGATAGTAAAACCACCGTGTTTCAAACCATTCTTTTCGAAGAAAGCAATGACAACCTTATCTTGTAGTCTTTGTGTGGTGGCAATGACATTACCACTTGGACGCCAAGAGAGGTTTGTTTCTAAGCCTGGTTGCTTCTCACTTGTGTACTGAAGGTGCCCCTCCCTGTCAAATACCTTGAACCTTCTAATGCCATCCAAGCTGAAGCCAACAGCATACAAAGTGCCATCTCCCCTCCAAGATATCTTAACTGTTTCATCTCCTTCTGAAGATGGATCTGGAAAAATCCATAAATTTTTGAATAAGTTAGTAAATCATATTCATATTCAAATATTTAATTTATATTACTTGTAAGCAGAGAGGATCCCCTGATGGTAAGTGTTAACAACTACCCATGGCAACTACACAAAAGCTCCACAAGTCACAGAAGTGTTGCCTGCCTTTTCAGGAATAGAGACCTCTAAAGACTAACCATCAGAAACTTGGCAAATCAGTTAAGGAGTGCTACTTCACTGTGGTCTTCTCTGTAACATTGATGATGTAACTTTCCCAAGCAAAGGCTCATTTTCATGGAAGATTCACTATGCTCTGCCTTAATTCAACTTTAAATTGATAAATGATTATTTCAATATCTCACCTGCACTGACATCAGTCTTAGCTTTAGCTGCTTGCTTTCCCTCAGAACCATGGAATTGTGTCTCCTTCTTCCCCCACCCAACAGTGATGAACTGTTTCTCACCAAAGTCTTCCTCCAGTAAGTTCACTTCATTGATAGCGTCATAAGTACAAGACATTAGGACCATGTTCATATTTTTTGTTATCAAAACCAGCAACTCTTGGTCTGGACTCCATTCCATAGCCTAAAATACAAAAATATTGTGTGTCAATAGGTGAAAACTGTAACAGATATTGATTTTAAGTTACTTTGTTTAGTGGAGGATAGACAAGATCAGTCTAACTGAATGATAAATAACATGTTCAAAAAATTCAGCAGATATTAATTTCACTTATTTGTTTGATATGATCCCTCTTCTTCCGCTTAAACCTTGGGAAAAATGAAAGCTAAGGGCAATGTTGAGGCTTTTGAATAAAAGTCTAGATCAGAAGGTGAAAGTGGAATGATGGAAAATAGGCAAGGTAAATCGAAAGTAGATAGTGTACCCACACAACTACTGCACAATAATTGACAATATGAGATCTTAGGGTGACAATAATCCATTCCAATAAGAATGCAAAAGTTGATACAGCCTTGATAAATAAGGCATAAATGGTTGTCATAGTTTACAAAGACTTTGTTAATACTTTTAAATGTAGCAGAAAACAAGTTGACTAACCAACAGGCCATGTTCGCACACTCCGGCCAGCTCGCATACGGTTCCCGACTCCGCCAATGTAATGATTTCTCCAACCTCCAGTCCAACACACAAAGTATTCAGCAATGAAAGATACGTCAAATTTACAGGTCTACTTCTTTCTAAAACGAGTTCAGAGATATCTTTCTTCCATTTAACTTCACCATCATCGGAAAAATTTGTAACCAAGAGGTTATGTGAACAAATAAATAATTCACTACTGTTTCGTTCATTGTGACTGTAGCACACGGCGAATTTTTCATCTGATTCTGATAGTGATTCGTAACTTCTCTGAGATACTTCCCAAAGGTTTAAATTCTTCATTTTTTTCAACTATTAGCGCAAATAAGGGTGACGATTGCGCACGCTGTTTGTTGACAACACCCACTGACACTGACAGCTGGTTGACAATGTAATTTTGACATTGACAGTTGTTGTTATCGTATTTTGTGGTACTTGGAATTCAATCTTAAATAATCTAAAGTCAAAAATGCATAATATAGTCAATAATATTCAACAACAAAAACTTAGTTATTTCATTAACCAATTACATGAAATTGTATACTTTGCTCTGAATTATGTAATATTTTTTCCTATTTCCTAGGGTCCAAATCTAATGGTACAATCAAACGACATATTTTTATATTCATGTCTGTCAGTTACATAAAAAGGCTGAACCTTAGTCTGAGAGAAGCTTGGCTGCTTTATTCATTCATAAGAAGTACAATAAATGCTTACGTACTTTTACTGCTCCTTGTGTTTCAGGTATTTTTACTTTACATACATAAGTGGTACGCTAAGTAATCTTCTCATGACATTATCGCAATTATTACATAAAAATAGGTGCTAAGAAAGCAATAAGATATTATTATTCTTATGGATAAATAACGAACAGTAGTAGGGGCCAAGATTTAGGCAACTTGAAACAACCTGTTAGAGTACTCATGAAATAAAAATTCGAAATATTTACACTATTTTTATACTGGAGTAACAAATATTCTAAATAATATTACATTTATTTCTACACATCAGGATAGTATGTGGACTCAAACTTCTTCTTGTGTCTGGGATATGGTCTGAGAGCCTTAGGGATATAAGGCGGTAAATGGTCCTTCAAAGTTCTCTTAAATGGATTAATAACCAGTTCAAATGGCCTTCGCTTGGCTTCATGGAATCTCATGTTATGTTGTATTTTATAGATTTCCTCCCAGAGATATGTTTCAGGAATCAAGAAATGTTTGGGCCTGTTTGAAACCAGGTGCTTATATCTATTTTCAAGCCAGACCCTCTTATTATCATCTTCTATGTCAGCTACTAATTGTTCATTTTCTCCCAAGTAAGGCTTCATTTCATGTTCCCGCTCCTCTGGATTATTCAAGTAAAACTGGACCAATGTTTTCAGCACTTCCTCATTTAGACCTTTGACTTTACCATTTTCTATGGTCTCATAAAGTTTCATTGGTTTTGTGCCAAAGCAAACATTATGTTTAGGGTTTTCATCAATATACTCATTGTGCATAACTATGGTATTCAGCTGGTATGCATAGAAGGACCATAGTTGCCCATTGGTGATCACTGTTTGGGTCACAAGAGGGTATGTCAGGTCATTGTAGGTGGTGAATCCTTGATAGTTTGCTTGAGCTAAGAGCCATCCGAAACTAGACTTTAACGCTTGGCAATGCAATGCCTCCAAATGATCTTCTTCACCATATGACTCATTTCTGACAGTCATATACCCTCTTCCATGATAGGATAGCAACCCAAACTCATCATAGTCTCCGGGCCAATATCCTGGAATTATTAAATTGGTTTTATTATTTTAAAGAAAGAAAAGTAAGTGTTGTTATTTTACACTTGGCCATAATTGTTAGAAAGACTAGCAAAATTAATAAGTAAAAATCAAAATCTTGTATAAAATCTAATATCTCCTATAATTATTATTGCTTTAGATGTGACACAAAAATCTCCATAATCTGCCAAAATTATAACTTAAGAATAGTATAAAAGATACCTGGAATATTGGTCCCATGACGGAAATCGGAAACAAAACCAACAGTTTGGGGAGCAGCAGTGAACTTGGTGACTTTAAATGCTGGATTTTCAGCTTCACTGTAAGGAATGATCGGCTTCAAGGGATGCCGATTCCTTAATGTCAAGAATGGTGTCCCTGTAAAGAAAACAAGGAATATCACCCTATAATTATTCCCAATAGTGTTTTATAGCAAAAATGTAGGGTACAATGTGGAGGAAAAAAAATACTTATTGTTTTAATAAAGAATTATTCCAAAATAATGAATAATAATAATCATTCTACTTATATGGATTACTAGCGGCCGCCCGTCCGTGTGGATGTCGATTTCCAATATCCTATGTGTTATTCTGATGTATAAGCTATATTGTGGTACAGTTTCATTCAAATCTATTCAGTAGTTTTTATGTGAAAGAGTAACAAACATCCATACATCCATACTTACAAACTTTGGCCTTTATAATAGTAGTAGGATATGAATATGATTATTTAGGGGACAAACTGTTTGAAAATTAACAAGAATATTTTTGTACACTCATCAAACTATGGATGGAACAACTATAGTAATAGTAATAGTGACACAAGTCTGTTACCTATGTATTGAACAGGTCTATCAACATTTTCATCCATTCTATCCTTAAATATGTGTTTGTTTTTATTCCTGTACTTCACAACACTGTGATGAAGGTCCACTCCACCTACAAACCAAAATGCTTCATGTCTTGGGTCATAATCCACCTGAAAAAACATATTGATGAAAGTCAGACAAATTATTATGTACCCATATTATTGAGTCCAGAAAAGACTAGATTTTAATTATGTTTTTCTAGTATTTACATGCTTGTATTGTTTATCTATAACATCTGGATTGTATTATAATTCTTTATATCAATTTCTTTTACAATCAATAAAAAAACATCCAGTCTGATACCCAGACCCTCTTTCCCATTGGAATGGGGAAGAGGGTCTGGGAGGGAGATTGTGTCCACACAATGGGCAATGGGCATGTGCCCATGGCCCAGCAATCAATTGGAACCAGAGGTTAAAAGTCCCATGTGCCCAGGGTAATAGGTGGTAGACAGCCCTACTTATACTTGAGACGAGATGTTTTATGTCTTGTTTCTATTAAACAATATTTCCTTACCTGTGAAGATAAAATGTGGGATACTCTATCACTCAGGTGATTAGTGATAATCCTGTTGATTTGCTTGACCAGAATTTTCCCAAAGGCATCATCTTTGTATGCAGTTTCATTGGCGACTTTATTTAACCTTTGAACACCGGGCTCCAAGTTCACAGTTGGTTCGAAGTTGTGCCTGTAAATAGAAATAGTAACAATTCATTATACAATATCATTTATTATATACAAGAAAGAATAATAAACTGTTTGTGTTCATAAATTTCTACTTTTAACTCAATAAAACTAATAATATGTATATGTAAAGTATTTATATATTCAAAATACTTCACCGAAATATAATGTGGATGATTAAAAACAAAACACTTACTCAATCCCTTCCGCTTCAATACTTATAGCATCTTCTATAAATGATTTCACTTCCTTAGTAATTTCATCGGCCGCTGAAGCTGTGTCTGCGTAGGAATCTGGAAGCTTATCTACAGGTATGAAATGACTTCTTGTGTAACTTTGCACCATGGGCATTGCATTATAAGGTGATTTATATTCATCTAACATAACACAAAGCCATCCATAAAACTTCGGCATATTAAGCGCTATTTGTTTTTCTTCAACTGTATTCAGTTTTCTTATCTTTTCATGTGTTCTTTCTCTGAAACGCTTTTTTCTGGCCGTAAGAGACATGTCCAAAATAGGTGGATATTCCGGAGTGTCTGTATATTCATGTTGGTCAAGATATGAAGTCGCAAGTTGCGAATTTTGTCTGGATAATGCATTTTTAAATCTAGCTAATGTTCTATGGGGGCGATTTAAATACATTTTTACAGAAAATATTAAAACAAACAGCTATAACAAAAGCGAGGTTATATTGAGCTCCCACTAGAATGACGTTTTACTTTTTTTAATATTTTTTTTTTCATTCCTTTGCTATAAAAATAAAATTGACATATATTCGGAATATTCGTAAATTATTTGATCAATAACATAAAAGTGTATGTAAAACCTTATTTAATAAATATCGTTTTGAAAGTTAAAAATATCAATTAAATATCATTAAAGACATAACAATATTTATAAAAATCTTGGGCTCAATACTGACTCTCGCATTTTGTAAGTTGTTAGAAAAAGTTACAATCTGATCTGATGCAACGTTTTGACATTTTCGAATATAACCAAGAAGAACGCAAGGATTTATTTTATTTGTAACCTTATAATTTATCTAAAGTAAATCATGGACGAAGATATGATATTCGACCCTTCCCTGAAGAAGAAAAAGAAGAAGAAGACTGGGTTTGATATGGATGCGGCGCTCGCCGAGCAAGAGAACACGAGCGTGGAAGCGCCCGCTGAGACGGGTGACGTCGACGTGCCCGACGAAGATAACCTTGATTTAGACACTTTCGGTAAAAAGAAAAAGAAAAATAAGAAGAAGTTCTTCAATCTAGAGGAAATCGAGAGCGCCTTGCCAGAAACTCCCCCAGCAGAGGAGCCCGAACCACAGGAGGACGAGGCGGTCGACGACTTAGTGTTAGAAATAGACTTTTCCAAAAGTAAAAAGAAAAAGAAGAAGAAAAACGTTGACGATCTCGTTATAGAAGACGACACGAAAGGCGATGATCAAGAAAACGTTGAGGACCAACACGGGGACTGGATTGGCAGTGACCGTGACTACACCTATGATGAACTCCTTGAGAGGGTCTTTGACATCATGCGCGAGAAGAACCCCAGCATGGTGTCAGGCAAGAAGCAGAAGTTTATTATGAGACCACCCCAGGTTGTCAGGATTGGTACAAAGAAAACATCATTCGCAAACTTCACAGAAATCTGCAAAACTCTCCACAGACAACCTAAACATTTATTAGACTTTTTATTGGCTGAGTTGGGTACAAGTGGGTCTGTGGACGGTAACAGTCAGCTTATTATTAAGGGTCGTTTCCAGCAGAAACAGATAGAGAATGTCCTCCGCAGATATATCAAGGAATATGTAACATGTCATACATGCCGTTCTCCCGACACCATTCTCCAAAAGGATACTAGGCTGTTCTTCCTGCAGTGTGAGACGTGTGGATCGCGTTGTTCCGTGGCCAGCATCAAGTCTGGTTTCCAGGCCGTCACCGGCAAGCGTGCAGCCATTCGTGCAAAGACTGCATAAAGTATTAGTGGATAGTGATAAACTAATTTTACTAAGGGTCTGGGGTACATACTATAATCATTGTTGCCTTTTGTACTTGTTTTGTTTTTGAGTCTTATCTATCAGTTTTAAATCTGGTGCTGATAATTATTGTATTGTGTTCAATTTAATGTGCAATTGTGTGGTAAGAGGCCCAATATATTGTTATATTGAGCAGCAACATGTTATTAAACTTGTTTATGTTAAAGGAAAGGTATGTGTATGTATGTACCTTAGGCTCGAATCAAAAGTACCATGTTCCATGTATTTGGATATTTCCAGATATAATTAAAACAGTTCTCTTTCAAATGTACTGACATTAGTTATTTATTTGCTTATAATTTGGTTTTGAGCCCCATAGCTGGTCTAATGTTTTAGCATAGAATAATTTGTATGATGGACTAATTTGTATAATGTAGTTAAATTATGTGCTCAAATAGATACATAATAGAAACATGATGATGAACAAAAATTTTATCTGGATGTACCCCAATAACCTAACCCAATATTTATGTATAGCTCACTTCTGTATTATTCTCATCATTGATACACAAAGTTTTATACAAAGATGTTTTATTTGCCTTCCTAGCCCTACCTAGTTGTCCATGTTTGGTTGAACATCATCTGACATCTAAATCCTGCCTGGTTTTAATCTGATGAGGAATAGGTAAACTTTTTTAATCAAAGCTTAACTATTTGCTAATGAATAAAATACATAAGTCTTTTAAACAATAGCTACTGTTGGTACCTAGTGACAAACTTACTTTCTAATATTGCAGCATTTGTTAACTTATGTGTTCATTCAGTAAACAAAGAGTGAGATGAAAAAAGTTGCTGCAATAGCCTTTTTTCGGCTACAGTTGGCCAATCTCACAGACAAAAACAGGATATTATAATTGTGCGCACGCTTAGTAGCTAGCGAGTTTATGCGTTCTTTCGGACGGACTTCTTTCGTTACGGACCGTAATAGTTACTAGTCCCATCAATGAAAGCTCTGGAAAGCAGAGATGATTTAATTAAAAACCGCGCCGCGCCATTTCCCAAACTCTGGACTTTTACCTATGTAGGAGCTAAGTTGTCTAAATAGAAAAACTGGAGATACAAGTCGATCTGATCCGGGACTCGAACCCATAGACCTTCAGTGCGGTTGCTACTTTTATGCGACCTATTATTTTAGAGATAAACAGTTTCTTTTATTGAGACCTACATTATTTGAGGCTTCTTCAGTAACTCAAACTTAGATTTGTATACCTTCGCATTTGTTCATACACAACCGCATACGAAGACAAGAGCACAGCATGAAGTGAAGTGGGAAACTTTCACAAGGTTCAATTATTCTTCAAGGTCGTCTATCTTTCTTTCTGTCATTCTTCAAGTAGTAAAATGCCTAATATTTTTTATATGTAAAGGTGACATCATCATACTCCCAGTAGGTAGGTATATGGTTATTACTCAGGTACCATCCAAGTAGGTAACTACTTATTTACTAGGAGTTTTCTTTGGTAAATTATAAGTTGACTTGGTCGGTATTTAAAAAGTAATGAAGTTATAAGAGATCTGATTTAGATTAAGGTAGGTATGACATATTAATAAAACAATTTTTTAATCGAATAATCTTTAACAAAGATACTTATTCAAGTTATAACATAATCTTTGGAGTAAAAATATAAGATTCCTATAAATAATGTGGTTAAACCACTTAGCTTAACAAGAATAACATTACTGTATAAAAAGATAACATTAGTATAAAAGCATTAAAAAATATATGAAATCCAAGTTTTTTTATATAAAATATAATATTTATAAAAATAGTAATTTTCTGTTAAATTCTACATAGAATAGTCTTAGTGTAATTTTATGGTGGTAGGTACTTTACTTCTGGCCCTGAATCAGTTGTTGTTCATAATCATGCTTGATCGCTTCATTCAGGCTCTTGGCATACAAATCAAGCCTTTGAGTCATTCTGAAGCCCCACTTATCTTTGATCTGTCTGCAAAGGTTCAAATCAATTTGAGAAATCAGTAACCCGTCCTTAACTCTTGAAAGGCCTGGAGTCCTAGTACCATCTGGAGCAGTCACATAACTAGAACCATAGAAATGACCAAATTCCTTATGGGCTGGCTTTCCATCACCTGAAGTAAACTCATTGGGGAATTTTTCTGTGCCCACCCTATTAATAGCACAAGTATAATAGCTGTTTGCTATAGCAGCGTTTCGAGCTTCCACAGCCCACAAATGTTCACTTAAACCAGCAACAGTAGCTGATGGATTGAAGACAATCTCAGCACCATTAGTTCCAAACATCAACCAGTTCAGTGGATGATGTCTGCCATAACAAATGTTGATGGCTATTTTACCGAACTTGGTATCAAAGACTGGATGGCCTGTATTACCTTCCATGTAATAAGTTGACTCATTGAAATCTCCAACTCTTGGAATATGATTCTTCCTATGCTTACCAATGACCTTCCCCAACTCATTTATGACAACAGCTGTGTTCCAAATGGTATCTCCATGAACCTCATCTCTTTCCAGTATAGGAGAGATAATAACCATTCCATACTTAGCCGCCAATTCCTTGAGGAACAGGGTGCTTGGGCCCTCAAGCGCTGATTCAGCGAATTCACACCAAGGTTGTTTTTCTCTTGTGCAGAAAGCAAAGGGCATGCTCCATGCCTCTTGTAAACACAGGACATTTACCCCTTCTGCTGCGGCTGCATCAATAATAATCCGAATTTTATCAAATATTCCCTGTCTCTGTTCACTGATGGGCTTGTCTGTTGCAACCGGTGATGAGTGCTGCACGGCACCAATACGAACAACTCGAGAGCTTCTTAATTCTTCTTTTTTTGCAGGAAAATCATATGAAGCTATTTCAAATTTGTTGTTACTTGCCAGTTCTAAACTGCTTTTCTTTACGTTAAGTTCATGATGATCAGTCCTTCCGTAATGAATTCTATTGTATTCTTGTAGTTCTTTACCTGATAATGCGTTTCTTATTAGTTCGTCCAAGCTTGGAAGTTCAGGAGAAGCTGCCATGTTCTTTCTTTGAGTTTACTCCCTGTTCTTGTTTCGAGTAGAGTTAAGAAACCGTGATATTAGTAGTTAGCAGACTGAAAAGTTAACAATTATAAAGACAATCAAGAATCACTGATATGAGAGGAGCACAAAATAAATCTATTTGCATAAATAAAGTGGCGATAAAAATGTTATGTTATGTACAACATTGACATTAGTCTATCAAAAGATGATAACAAGATGTTACCTAAATGTTGAATGTTTTCTCTTTAAATAATGATAACATCGACTGGTAAAATCGGTTGTTTGTATTTAAAATAAATATGTAGTGAAAATTAAAAGAAGAGAATCACTTCAATAATTTTGAACTTTGAATATCTGAACGAAAAACAAAAACGTCAATCAATTATGATAATTTATTTATAATTTAATTTGGTAGGTGCCAAAGTTTATATAAGATCTAAATCAAGATAAACACGAGAGCAAAATAATAATATTAAGCTTACGGTTATCTTATTTTATTTAGATATATAAAAAACCTTTATTTCTTCTTTCTCTCTGAAAACAGTTTCCAAGGCGATGAAAATGGAAGTCTGACTTGTCAATTTGACAGTTTCTGTTTGTGTTTGTGGTAACAAGCAGCGTTGAATTTATTTAATTTTATCTAATTTATGTTCAATTTAAACAGATCCTACACAATCTTCGCTTATTTAGGTGATTAGTGAATTAGTATATTCACAGTCAAGATGAATGTATTACCTGCACAACCCATAGGGATACAAAGTACAGCAGGAGCTGTGCCCATTCGGAATGAAAAAGGTATTTTAAATGTAATTAATATTAAACTAAACGCCTGGTTTTGAGTGTTTGGGTGTAATCAGCTTTTTGGTCTAGTTTCAGTAACTGTCTTCCGGTACATGAACTTAGAATTTTAGGATCGAATTCTTATAATATTATGTTTCACGGATTGTTGGAACACACCTTGTGGTTGTCACTGCCATATAATATAAATTTGGTTAGCATGAAGTTTTTTTTACTTATTTATTTATTTTCAGCAAACTTATTCAGATTTTCTTTTGTAATCCTTTTTAAATATATGTAGCAGAATATTTTTGTAGGTATAATGCCAACATCTGATATCTCAAAACTCAACGGTTATAACAAAATTGCATTTTACAGGTGAAATATCTATGCAAAAGGTGAAAGTCCAGAGATACATCTCGGGTAAAAAGCCAGATTATGCACAAGGGGTATCCTCATCAGAAGAATCTGACAGTGAAGACTTTATTGAACAGCAGCGGCCCGAGCGTAGGCAACAAGTCTTACCACAGATTATAGCTCATAAAGAAGAAGAACATAGTGATTCTGAGAAGGAGGTAATTTTTTTATCATTAATCTGTATTACGATGCATTTTTTTTATCTCTCTACTACAAAGGGGCCCCTTAAACCTACATGCTGGGTTGAATGTCCCAGGCGCCAACTGACATTTCTCTCTGTTCCACGCGATGGACCCGGCACCCGCACGGAGAATCCATGGATAGCTAAGAAGTTTGTCTCTGTGAATAAAAATATTACTGGCAACTGCTTATGAATATAAAATTGTTTTACCAAGTTTCAGTTTTTTTTTTTAATTTTGCATATTTATTCAGTTATTTGGATGTTTAACTTTAAACTTTCGCGTTGCATTACAATTATTTAACATTACAACAGGACTAAACGCGATATTATTTTTATAAGTACCAGAGTAAATGAATACTCTGGTACTTATAAAAATAATATCGCGTTTAGTCCCGTTGTAATGTTAAATAATTTGGATGTTTGTTTGGATTAATTCCAATCAGCCTTGTAGCCATAATCAAATGTAGTCATAGAGGTGTTTAATAAGGTTGATGGTACTCAATCATTGAATATTGAATTGAACTATGTTAAAATTTCATTATGTGTATTGACCATTGTGATTGCATGTGTGTCATAGATTAATGTTTGCTCCTTCTTATTTGCCAGGTTGATGACCCTCGTCTTCGTCGTTTGAAAAACGCAGCACGTTCACCGCCACGTCGCGCTGAACACAAGCCGGAGATCATCGATGCTGAACCAGAGCAGGAGTCGGAGTCCAGCGCTGATGAGGCCAAAGACAGCTCGGAGAGCGAAGATGAACTGGATGAGGAGGAAATTGAAAGGCGTCGACAGGCGCTCAAGGCTAAACTGGCAGCTAGGTATTTTAACTCATGTTATACAAAAGTGTATAGTCTAAAATTTAGACTCTAAATCATATAAAAATCAAACTAAATCATTCACCATTAACAGATGATATAACGGTGACAATAGACGAAAATGCATTACATATTTGATTTGATTTAACCATAATAAAAGCTTCGGTAAAGTTCTACAATGATAATTCTGTTGTTTTTTCCTTAACAATGATTTTATTTGTGTATATGATTCAATGAGAATTTAAATTTCAGGGAAGCAGAAAAAGAAGTTCTTGGAAGAGATGATGATGAGGAAATGCTTGATGGCGACAAAGAAGAAAGTGGCTCTTCTGATACTGAATACACAGACAGTGAAGAAGATACAGGTTAATAACTAGATAACTTTTTTTTTTTTTTTTTTTTTTTTTTTTTTTTATTCCATCTACTATCAGCCCATTTTGGCTTTAATCAGATTTGTTGATGTTAATGTTATTTGGCTTTGGGAGAGAGCACATCCTACGATGTGTCGACTCATATTTAAAGTAGTTTTTTTTTTTCTGTTATATTGATGCTAATCGCACTCTTTTCAGTCGGAACAAGCAGTTGTCTGTATTCATTAGCCGTGTTGCCAGATGGTTGCTGTGTTGTGTTAGGCGCTTCTTGTAAGTGACGAGCGACCTATCTATTTCCTCCTTTACGGTTGGCATTTCCAGGTACTCATGTATTTCTGTGTTTTTTGTGAACCATGGTGCGTTGGTAAGGATTTTAAGCACTTTATTCTGATAGCGTTGGAGTATTTCTATATTCGAGTGGCTTGCTGAACCCCAGAGCTGGATACCATATGTCCAAATTGGTTTCAAGATACATTTGTATATGAGGATCTTATTTTCTAAGCTGAGTGACGATTGTCTACCTAGTAACCAATACATTTCTGCTAACTTTTTATTTGCTTGTTGTCTTTTCGCCTTTATATGGTCCCGCCAGGTCAATCTCCTATCCAGGTGCATTCCTAGGTATTTAGCAGTCTTATCAGTGGGTAGGGTTGTACCGAAAAGCTTCACTGGTGCACAGTCCCCTCTTTTTAGTGTGAATGTTATTTGCACTGATTTTGCTGGACTTGCTCGAATTCTCCACTTTCTTAGCCACAGGTCAATTTGGTCTAGGCATTGTTGCAACTTTGCGGATGCTATGCTTGGATCTTTACTACAAGAAAGGACTGCGGTGTCATCAGCGTAAGTTGCAGTAACTACCTCGGTGGAGGTGGGTAGGTCAGCAGTGTAGATAGTATACAGGACAGGACCTAGAACAGACCCTTGGGGAACTCCTGCGTCTATTTGGCAAATAGTCGAGTAGCATTCCTCGCATTTTACCTGAAAAAGGCGATTTTGCAAGTATGACTTCAAAAGCATGTAATAATTCCCTTGAAGATGGAGCTTTAGCTTGTATAACAGGCCCTTGTGCCACACTCGATCGAAAGCCTGCTGGATGTCGAGGAACACAGCTGAGCAATATTCTTTTCTTTCCAGCGCTTGGCGTATTGTTTGAGCCACTCGATGTACTTGTTCTGTGGTCCCATGCTGTGCGCGAAAACCAAATTGATGGTCGGGTATAATGTTTTGTTCTTTTAGAACTGGTAGAAGTCGTTTCAGGAGCAATTTTTCAAAGACTTTCGACATCAAAGGAAGAAGACTTATGGGTCTGTATGATGAAACCTCTGTTGGAGGTTTACCCGGCTTGGCAACCATGTTTATTATTGAAACCTTCCATAGGTCTGGGAAGTACTGCAATCTTAACATTGCATTGTAGAGTATTGTCAGCAAGACGATGCCCTTTTTCGGAAGTTGTTTGAGGACTTCTGCTGTTATCAGGTCGAAGCCTGGTGCCTTTTTTTGTTTCAGATGCTTGATAACTGTTTTGACTTCAGAAGGTGTTACTAGTGTCACTGAGGTGGTTATATGTTGGTCGCTGTTTATGCTTTCATCAATGTCCTCTTCGGTGAGCGTATTATCCGGTTCATTAGGTTTGAACACATCGCTCAAATAGTTAGCAAATAGTTCTGCTTTTTCTCGGGGTTTTCGTGACCAGTTACCGTTGCCTTGTCGAAGTGGCGGAATATGTTCTTTCCGCTTTTTTATTGAGTTGGTCATCTTCCAGAGTGAATAATCCTCTGCTTTGTACGGAGAGAGAGTCTTTAGTTTGTCTTGAAGGGTGTTATTTTCATTTTCCCTTAGCAAGATTTTTAACTCTTTTTGCATTTTGTTGAGTGCCCTTTTATCATGACGATTTCTGCTGGTATGCCAACGATGTCTCAATCTTCTTTTTGCGGCTATCATCTCTCGTATTTCCAGAGTAGTATCTTGGCTTTGAGATTTAGATGCTAGATATGGCGTTGATAGCCACGCTGCATTCTGTATCAAGTTTGTAGCATGCCATACTGCGTCCTCCAGTTCATTAACTGTCTTAAGGGGTATACGCAGATTGATATTGTCGTCCAGATAATCTCTAAAGGAGTCCCAGTCAGTTTTATAATTGTATAGGGATTCTCGTGGTTCCTTCCAGATGACCGTGGTACTCAACGAGCATATTACAGGTGTGTGGTCCGAAGAGCCATCCAGGCATGATTCGACCTTTATATAAAGGCCTGATATACTTTTAGCAATAAAGAAATCAATGAGATCTGGTATTTTATTAGGGTCTGATGGCCAATGGGTTGGTTCTCCAGTTGATATTACGCTAAGAGCATTACTATCAATAGCCCTTTTAAGTTCTCGACCTCTTGTCGTTGTAAGACGCGAGCCCCAGCATGTATTTTTGGAATTCCAGTCTCCTCCTGCAATGTATCTGCTGCCAAGTGTCTGAAAGAATTCAGTGAACAGTTGTTCATCTATTCGATGTCGTGGGGGACAATATACGCCAGCCACGTTTAATGATCCCTGCCAGTCATCAATGGACACTACTGCAGCCTGTATGTGTGCATGTGTAAAGTTTGGGTTTACGTGATGTCGGATATGTTCTTTGATTATGACAGCTGCACCAGCGTGTGATGTGCCATCCGGATGATTAGCATAATATATATTGCATCCTTTGATTCGAGTCACTTTATCGTTCGTCATGTGCGTTTCAGATATTAGTAGTACATCTATCTTGTTTTGGTTAATAAATAGCTCTATTTCTTGCCTATTTGGGGATAGGCCATTTACGTTCCAAGCAGCAATGCGTAAGAACTTCATTTATTACATTTGGCTACTAGTGTCGTCAGGAGACCCATTAGAGTTCCTATTTGTTGAATGAGGATGTCTATCTTTTCTGATTGTTTTATTATAATTTGCTCTAATGAGCTTGTTGACTGAGATTGCTTATTCTCTGTTTTTCTGCTCCAGTTGTTGGTGTTTGCCATGCTGCCTATGTTTTCAGGTGCAGTTGGAATACTATTTTCCTGTTTATTTATAGACTCATGTGTATTGAATCTAGGGTGTCTTATAGGAGGGAAGTCTCCTATATGATGAGTGAATGCGTTTGTAGCTTTCGTTTTTTCTATTAGGACTTTCCTGTTGTCAGCTTGTGAAAGTTTTCGAGAACGAATCTCTTTATACACTTGGCAACCTTTATAATTCGCCGGATGGTCACCTTGACAAAGAGCACAAGTGGCAGGTGTGTTCTTGTCTTTTTTTGGGCATTCCGTAGTTTTGTGCCCTTTTGCGCATTTGACACACCTGAACGGGCGCATACAATTGTTTTTTGTATGTCCATACTGCTGACATCGAGTGCACTGCGGTATTTCGTGTGTTTTCCTTGGATCTTCTATTTTCACTCTGGTATGGTATATATATTCTATGCTTTTTATTTCGCGGTTGTTAGGGCCGGGTTCAACATTCACAAAGAACATGTTTAGAGGCTTTTTATTCTTTCTAGATCTACCACAGACAATTTCACCTCTCACTTTATTCCCCGTTTTTTCTATTTCTTCTGTTATTGCCGATTTAGGGGTGGTGTGATGTAGGTTTTTGATGACAATTCTATAGCATTTATTTTGCTTCTGTGTGAAAGTATGACCAATGAGGCCATTGCTACGGATAAGGTCTATTAGGTCTTTATATGTCTCTGGAGATTGAGTCATTACTCGGAGCTGGTCTCTATTTATGATCCTATATGAGTAACTGTCTCTGGCCAAGGTCTTGTTTAGAAGCTCTGTTAATTTTGACAGGTCCTCAATGCCATATAATATAACAGGTGGTGGTTTATTTACTTTCTTTACATTGGAAGCTTCAGTTTCTGTTATTTCGTCTGTCAAATCAATGGGTAGCTCACTGTACCTATTGGAAGTGGTGACTGTTATTTCAGATCTAGGTTTGAGATTTTCTCGTGGTGGCGGGCTATTGGTCAGCCTTTTTCTTTTGGGATAGCGTTCGGAAGGTACTCTCTGCCAGTGGGGCGGGCAGACTTTGTGGGCACTATCTTCTGTGGTATTTTTGACTGAGGATGTGGAAGGTAAGTTCTCCAAGTCAGTAGGTTTGATGTTCCCCAGTGAAGACGATCTTGGTCTCGTGATAAATAGGCTTGGGTGGAACGCCTGTTGTGTAAGTTTTTTTGTTGTTGTTGTGCTTCCAGAAGCATTAACTGTTACGGGAGCCTGGTCGCCCACTCCCGCGAAGTCTTCGGTAGCATATTTCACACTCGTCGGCCCGGGTACCAACGAGCGCCGGGGGTTAGCCGGATCGCATGACAAATCTTCATTCGTATTGCTCATATTTCCATATTTTTAAGGTGGGGCATACTCATGTCACTTTCCCAAGGCGTCATGGCCACTCTTTCGAGAGGGATTTAGTCCTCTCTGGCGTGTGGTACACCAGTAATCAGGTTAGTTAACCGCCGCCTGGTGCTCGGCGTTGTCGCTCATTTAGCACCACCCGGGAGGCACGTGTAGGGTGGGCCTAGGAAAAGGTGGTGAGTCCTACG
Organism: Nomophila noctuella; assembly: GCA_958496325.1. NCBI lineage: Eukaryota > Metazoa > Arthropoda > Insecta > Lepidoptera > Crambidae > Nomophila > Nomophila noctuella. The sequence continues at coordinate 3,870,029 of OY292495.1, forward strand.
GACGCGAGCAACACTACCTCCCTAAACTAAATAGTAGTATATATAGTTATAGTAGTAACTATAACTAGATAACTGAGTCTAATGAATTTAAACATAAAGCTTACATACTTTTTATGATGGAAGGAATGTATTTTTATTTTCTACTTAGGTACATTACTTATGTAGTCTAAACTCTGATTTATTTTAGTTTTGATTTATTTTAGTAAACTAAAATATTATGGATGGGTTAGGAGAAAAATATGATATTAGTGTTTTTCTTAGCTACTTTTTTATGACGATATAACAAATAAACTTCCATATTATTTATTTTGCAACAGAAGCATCAAATTTTTTCCAGCTTAATTTTTGTTATATTGTTTTATACAGGTCCTAGAGTAAAGCCAGTCTTTGTCAGAGCTTCCGACAGAATGACCGTGGCAGAAAGAGAGCGCAAACTTAAACAACAGAAGAAGGAGGAAGCGGAGGCTAGGAAAGAAAAGGAGGAAAGACGTCGGGAGGCACTAAAGCTTGTTGAAGAGACCATTCGATCTGAACAGAGGCATACCCAGGTAGGCCTTGAAATGTGATATGCATTTGTGCCTTTTTTTTTCAAAATGGGGTAGGGTATATAACTTATAAAGCTTTTAAATAACATTAAGATCGAAACCAATAACTTGTGAGTGACCATTACACACAATTTTCTTCTAGCTGCCATACAAAAAAGATTGTCTTTAGAAAATGAAAAGATTGTATAATTTCTTAAATGCATAGCATCAACGCTATGCATTTAAAAAATAACTAAAAACCCTCACGTTTTATCAATAAAATAAGTTTTTTTTTATTTTGGCTCTACTTGGCCTAGTGGTAGGCAAAGGAGGAGCCCTAACTGCTATGACAACGGATGCGGTACCTACCAAAGTGGTATTCTATCCGTTGGCATCGCCAAACCGGCCCGCAAGTTTGAGCCATGTGTACAAAAAAGTGTACAAATTGTGTTGGGGTTTTGGCTTACCATTTCATTGTCTTGCTATATTTTGGAGTTGAAGTATCTTTTTTAAGCAATGTCTTTATTACAGGGAGAGCAAAAAGAAGGTACGATCGATGACGTCTGTACAGACGATGAAAACGACGAGCTTGAATACGAGGCGTGGAAGTTGCGAGAAATGAAGAGAATAAAACGCGACAAGGAAGAAAGAGAGGCGTAAGTAGTTTCCGAAGAAGTCTAAAATAAAAGCGTATCTTCCGTGTGCTGACGTACGTTCTGCTTCTGATTTCGAGTGGGTAACTAAGGCTCGTATTAATAAATAGCACTCAAGTCTGAGCTCGAACTTGAGCGTGAACTTGAGGTGCTGTTTTGTATGAGAATGACATTATCTAGTTCGAACTCAAGATCGAGCTCAGAGTTGAGTGCGATTTATTAATACGAGCCTTAGTGGGTTCGTGGTCTAAAAAGGTGTCCGAAGTTTATTTCCAACTAGCGGCCGCTAGCGACTTCGTTCGCGCGGATTTCGGTTTATCCCGTGGGAGCATTTAATCGGTATCCTATCACCCAAGTTAGCCCATACCCTGCGTGTATACTAAATTTTATTAAAATCCGTCCATTAGTTTCATCATGATTAATGGATCAAACATCCAAACAAACCAACTTACACGTTTATAATATTAGTATGGATTTTTTTATTGTATAGTTTATTTATGAATGTAGGTAAATTAAAATGTTTAACATATCTTAACAGAAATCGGAGATTTCCCACAATGTTCATCATTCATATACATTGTACATATAAGCCAACATTTCTTAAAGATTTGAAAATATGTACATACTAGCTGCTGCCCGCGGCTTCGCACGCGTGGACTACAAATGTCCATCAATGGGTCGTTTGTCTGCGCTTATAACAAATTTAAAATCATCGTTTTGCCCTTGCGGAACAGATTCCAATGCAGCTTTAAAATTATGCACATACGGGTTGATTTCATGCAGAAAATTTTGAAGCAGGCAAATCAAATTATTGTTAATTTGTGGAAAAATTTGGTTTCTTATATTTGCCTGTTCATTATAATCAGATATGAAATATATTTGAAGAAACTTGGGTTCGTTTTCAGGCAGTAAAGAACCTATTAGGTGGTAAACCTGCCCCTGAACCTTAAAGGTGGGCATAAATGGCCCTTCCGTTATTTTCTTTGCACCAAACGATGTCATCTGGAATGCATTATTATAAGAACGAATATTTTCCAAGAAGTGTTTAGATTGTGGATGACCTCCATTTAGCAGTGCTTTTAAAAGAATTTAGAAGATTTTTCTTTTTCTGTCCAGGGGTATTGTTCGTCAGAATCATGGTCAAACTCTTCAGATGAAACCGACCTTCTGTTGAGTAAGCGTCGAAGTCGATCGGACTCCAAGCGTGCTTGACGTTGTTCTTCTGATTCATGCTGTCTTATTTCATGTATTCTCTCTCTTTCTCTTAGTAACGAATCCTCACGATCCTGGCGCATAATCTCATAGTTTTCCCTGGCCAATTCTAATCGTTGCTGGTGTTGATCATCCCTTTCTAAAGCACTAATAATATTTTGACGATATCGAGCGTTACTTAAGCGTTCCTCACGTTGGGTAAAAGTTTGTGAGGCATAAGATAATGTATGGCGCTCGCGATCAGCTGTTAGACGTACCTCTCGTTCTTGACTCGTTTCTGAGACTCGCGACAACGCATGACGTTCACGATCGGCTGTTAGTCGTTGCTCTCTTTCTACGTTGGTTTCCAGCGACCGAGAAGCAGACGTGCGGGTGCGTTGTGAGCTTAAGCGGGACTCTCTTTCCGTAAACGTCTCTGAGACTCGCGACAACGTATGACGTTCACGATCGGCTGTTAGTCGTAGCTCTCTTTCTATACTGGTTTCCTGCGACCGAAAAGCAGACGTGCGTGTGCGTTGTGAGCTTAAGCGGGACTCTCTTTGAATAAACGTCTCTGAGACTCTAGATAAAAAATGGCGTTGCCGATCAGCCGGGTTAGTCGGGCTTCACGCTGAGAAGGATTTTCCATAGCGCGAGCAGTAGCCTGGCGGTGTCGAGTCGCAGTAAGTCTTGCCTCATGATCATCGTTACTTTCTTGGGATCTAAACAACCTAGATCTTATAGCTTCTCTTGAGTACTGAGAAAGATTTGACCTTTTTCTAGGCATTGTGAAGAAACAAACCGTGAAAGTATTCGCCGATAGAAATGTATATTCTTTTGAAAATGCACTTTGTGGTTATTTACGAAATAATCGGAATTATCACAGAATGACTTTCAAATATAAACAGATAGGTAACGTATACTCTGTCCATTTTATTAGGCGTCTTTTGACAGATTGACGTTTGACACAATTGGTGATGTCCTAAAGTATCTAAAATGTGGTCATTCCGATTATTGATAAACTCGAGTTACGATTTAATAATCCCTAAATGTAGAAAGAAACCCACTAAGGCGGAAAAAACGCAACCGAAATTCGGTGTGAATGCATTTTCTATACGATGTAACGCGACGTAAATTCGGGACGGCAACCTTATTTACTCGTACACTTATGAAGAAGTTTAGATTCATAGCATTTATTTCTACCGATTATTCGAAATCTGTGCCACAATCGTAGTAATCGTTATGTGTTGCACATCACTGAGTGGACGGAATCGTTCATGAAGTACAATATTATTTTTTCGAAACACGTTAAGAAAACTATTTTTTTTTATGGGCATGGGTTGTCAAAAGTCGTCTTCTAGAGTGGACAGAGTATAGTTACAAAAACGCTGCTTTTTTTACTCGACGCTAGATGACGCCATGGACTCTTCCGTGATTTTGTGATTTTCAACAATGGTTTTTTAACCATCCATTTTCAACAATGGTTTTTTAACCATCCCACGGGAACCCTTTAATATTCCGAAATAAAAATTATCTAAGATGTTGACCAGGGATATTAGGTATTACCATGCAAAATTTCATTCAAATCCGTTCAGCCGTTTCCAAGATTAGCCCGTGCAAACAGACAAACAGACAAACAGACAGAGAAATAAGAAATTCTAAAAATTTTTTTTTTGTATTTTCCTTTTATTTACATCACCCTGACTTCGTTTTAAGCATTTTTTTCATTTGTACAGACATTCGACCTCTCCGATTTTATTATATGTATAGATAAGAACATAATCCGGTATGTGACTGACAGGTCAAATCACCTTCTTTTATTAAATGTCAAAAACGTAAACTTGTAGGAAAAGCTGTGACGTCACATTTTTGTATTGTCAAATCAATATGTACTATTTTAGTTTCAATTAGATGTAATAATTTGTTAAAAGCTCAAAAGTAACTGTGGGTTAAAAAAATTCTGCTTAATTTTTGATTTCATCTGTAATGTTGGTATATCATAATTTATCTCGTATGCAGTCAAACACCCAATTGACATAACTGTGTGTGGTGCAGGCTGGAGAAGGAGCTGCTGCTGATCGAGCGCATGCGCAACATGTCGGAGGAGGAGCGCCGCGTGGAGGCGCGCCTCAACCCCAAGCAGGTCACCAACAAGGCCGTCAAGGGCAAGTACAAGTTCCTGCAGAAGTACTACCACAGGTGGGTACTATTTATTGTTATAAATTTATTAGTGGTCGAGTGTGAATGAAAACATCTTCAATCCAATCTTTCCGTTTTGTTTTGATATTATAATAAAAATATCTTTTACCTTTTAAATATATTTTGACTGACAGGTCAAATCATCAGTAGCCTTACCACCAAGTCTTAAAGCGATCTTAAAACGAGTGAGTAAGTGAGATGCCGCCTTACGAGATGCCGCCTTCACTCACTCACTGGTTTGTAGAGCGCTTTAAGACTTGATGGCAAAGCCCCAGCTCACTTTTATTAAACGTCAAAAACGCATGAACAAAACGGTACAATTTCTCCAATAAAATCACTCTAGTTCACAATCTAAATTATCGTCATAAAAGAGGAAAAACACGAAAGTGGGAATCTTAATATTATTATTATTTTCTTCGATATTACCAACATTATTTTACCGCGATCTGAAAAATGACGTAAATATCCTCTTTTGAAAGCACCTTTTATTTATATTTATGTGACGTGTATTTGATACACCTTTTTCTTTCAGAGGTGCATTCTACTTGGACAAGGAGGAAGAAGTATTCAAACAAGATTTCTCTGGACCAACTCTGGACGATCACTTTGATAAGACTGTATTACCGAAGGTAAGTGTCTTCCTTCTCACACATCCAAACTTCCTCACAATGAAAAAGTAATTTTATGCATAAGTCACAGGTAAAAATTTTGAGACTGAACATACGCAATTCAGTAGCATAGATAAACTACTTTTTTTACTAAATTAGATTCTACTGTTTGTAGTAAAAAACTTTGCTTAGTTCCTGGCGAGAGGGACTGTGAAAGCAAATATTTTTACCTGTTAATGTGCTCTCGAGCACGAAAGATCACCGAAAGTGGGGGTTTTTGTGATTGCAAAACCGCTAGATGGCAATACGTAGGTGTGGGGTCTAACTGCTATGTCATTGGTGAATTTTGACATATCTGTCAATGTCGTGTAGGCGGACCTTGAACATCGAGGCAACGGCCGAGGATGCGAACGGGATAAGCGCTAGGATGATGATGATGATGATGTCAATGTCATGTCGAAATTCACCAATCACATACCAGTTAGACCATCTAGCGGATTTTTCATTTGCGAAAACCCTCATTGTGTTTGCTCTCGCATGACAACTTGTGTAGAAAAAAGAGACGAACTTCTTAGCTATCCATGGATTCTCCGTGCGGGTGCCGGGTCCATCGCGTGGAACAGAGAGGAATGTCAGTCGGCGCCTGGGACTTGCGACCCAGCGTGTAGGTTTGAGGGGCCCCTTTATAGTATACTAACGATCACCTTCACCGATGACGTTCCTCTCCCTTCCCAACCATATTTGGTATGAGCCGAGTAAAGCGTTAAATTCCTTATTGGTCAACGTATATGATCTTTAGTTAACCCGTCTTTCCCTTTCAGGTGATGCAAGTGAAGAAGTTCGGTCGATCCGGTCGTACCAAGTACACCCACTTGGTGGACCAGGATACCACTGAGTTCGACTCTGCTTGGAGCAATGAAGGTACGGCCGCGCGTCTCGCCAACTTCCGTGGGGGACTCAAACAGGTCTTTGATAGACCTACGGCTAAGAGAAAGCATAACGCTTGAGAGTTTTCTTTGTGAGGTAGTCGAGGTTAGGATGTGGCGAGTTTGTGGTCAGTTATGCTGGATGAATAAACTTTAAATTGGTTTGGAGACATTATTTAATAAACATAACGTAACGTGTGATTTCGTTTATAGCCAGATAATAATAAGTACCTGGCAGATCTACACATTTCAATTTAGATCAAATGGTACCAAAGAGCCTCTGCACTGTTGGCTTTGGCCCCACGAATGTTTCTAAGGACCGGGTCCCTATGAACCCGTGAATTTCCAATGAACGAGTGTCTACATAATAAAAATAATCATCAGTCCACTACTGGACCTCTCCAAACGGTATATCTCTTTAAATTCTGATAATCGCGGTATAAATTATTGGAAAACTTCAAACTTTGATTACGAAATAAAAAAATATTGTGCTTTGTTATATAAGAAAACGCCTAGAAGTAATTAAATAAATCACCAGCATTTCACCAGACTACATAATTATTGAGAGAATAGCATATATTAATGAAGTAATTTGGGTTTGGATTATACAATAAACAGTTCAAAGTCAAGTTGTTTGTACAGATGATGTGAAAATGAGCTGTATGTGTTGAATGACTTTTATGTATATCAATGTGAGAGAGTCAATGTGAGCATTGTAATTTTGGTAATGTTGACTGATAATGATATTTTTGCCTCTTGTGTCTCACGAATCCAAGGCAAGAATGCGTTGTTAAACCTTTCTCTCATTGTAAATATAGTTTATAATTAGATAAACATAAATGTTACTTTTATAAGTGATATTGAATTAAATTACGTATAAATTATATGTTGCTTTATAATTTATCATTACACCTTATTCATCCAGTTAACCAAATAATAAAAGCCTGTTCATTTTCTTGAAAGAGGCAGATCAACATATTATTTTTTCGTTGGTGAATAAAATTACTAGTTAAAAAACACAGTTCCTACATACAATCTTGGGCTTAATATAAATTACCATTAAATAACATTTAAGTTTCAACTAAGTAGAAACAATTTTTTTTTTACACCAGATGTAATCGTAGACACATCAAGAAACTAGGCACAAGTTAAACAAATCGCTGCGAATTTAAAAGCGTACCAATAAATTCGAACGAACTCAATTTGCGTACGAATTTAAAATGCAGACGAAATTCATTGGAAAGGGGCTGCGGTTACCACGAAGTCTAGATTCATCACCGGCACTCAACAAACGCCAAAGAAGCGACTTGAAAGGATTTAAGAAGCAACTTCTATCGTTAGAACTTTTATTCTTTACGACCTCAGAGCTCCGACGACACTGAAGAGATCTTAACTTGATTTATGCCCTGAGAGTTTCTATTCTAATCTGCCATTTATTTATCGGGGATTCTCGTTGCGCGTAGTTTTGTTTCCCACTTACATAGATTTCTGTCCTACCTATATAATATAATCTTATTATATATATAATTTTATAAATGTGAAAGTTTATTTGTTTGGATGTTTGTTCGTCAATCATGCTGAAACTACTGGACGGATTTTGATGAAATTTTGGTATACAGGCAGGGTATGGGCTGACTTAGTTGATAGGATACTTTTTATTTTAAACCAAAACCCTCGCGAACGAAGTCGCGGGCGTCCGCTAGTATAATATAATATTATGTATGTATGTATAGTTATGTTTATTTAGGTATTTTATTCCTCATTTATGTAGTCTCTATCGACTTTACTTTTTCGAACGTAATTTAGTTTGGTAGTTTTTCCGTCAATCACGCTGAAACTACTGCACGGATTTTGATGACATTCAGGTCATTTCGCCTGTTTGCGTCCATTTAGTGCAGTTCCCAAGTTTGACGGCGAAAATAAAAATAACCCAGCACTAGTATCTATCTCAAAATTATTTAATGAGTTCATTATATAGTCTATTTTAAGATTAACTTTCAAATTTCCTGAAAACACTTTGTATTTATTTAAAAAAAATTAAAATATCGGAATTTGGCGTTTTCCCAGTTTGCGTCCACGAAAATCCAGATTGCGTCCACCCATGGACCAGTTTGCGTCCACCAGTTTTGTAAAGGATTAATGAAGAAAAATTCAAAGAAAGATTGTATTCTATCAGTGTCTTTATTTAAGAACATAAATCTTAATTAAAAATTAACATTGTAATCACTTTAAATAATTAATTCTCAGCAATGATTGCACTTAAAATTTGATAACTTTGTATGTTAAGCGGCCGTCCATTTATTATGTCATGTATTTTTTGGCCATTTTTGACACCCCTCCCCCTTGGTGATACATGAGCTTTACGACCCCCCCCCCCTCCTCACGCTACAACACTAGATGAACATAATTTTATTAATAAAGTCTTCACATCACTACATATTTGCCGGAAACAAAATAAACATAATATATAACTACGCCCGCTCGGCCCTTGTGAAATTTCGTGGTTTTTTCACACCACCCTTCCACAATCATCAGATCATCATCAAGATCAGTATTGGTTAATAAAAATGCGCTTCCTGTTGTTCTTTCCTAATACCTACTTTCTTCATGCAGCAGAAGGTATGGTTGCTGGAGTACTGAGATTATCTTTTCCGGCATTGTTAAAAATACAGGTCAGCTGGTCAGCATCAGGTGGTGTTTAAATTTATCAGTGGTTCCTTTTTGTATAGTGGCTGAAAATGGTTGTAATAAAGACTCTGAGGGTATAAAAGATGGTAGCGATACAGTTGGCGCTGATGATGAAGTCAAAGGAATTTCGGGAGTAAGTTCTTTCGCGAGAGTTTCCTTTTCATCACTTAATATTGGTTGGATGCAATAACTTCTAATGGGAGAATTCTTTCGTCGTCTAAGGACACCAAAGAACCAACGTCGCGGTAACTGCCAGAAAATGAAAAAGAAGACAAAATAAGTGGTAAAGAAATTATATTCACTTTTCATTTAGGAATGTAAGCACTTAAAATACATATTTTTGCAAGAAAGTCAATTGTTTTAAACAAAAATACATAGTGGACGCAATTTGGTCTATTATGTTTATAGTATGCGTCCACCTGGACACAAAGTGGAATTTTTGAAAATTTGATGTAGTAATTCGCGTCCACCTTATTTTATTACTTAAATATAAAAAAAAACATAAACAAATTCTTAATTAATATTATCCTCTTTTTATTATAAAAGTTTTAAAATATTTAAGTTTCCCAAAATAAATATGAAACAATAAAATACTTACCATCGAACGCGCCGCTGCACACTATTTTTTTTCTTCAAATCCCGCGTTCGCGCACTTTTTGTTGAACAGCAAGGACAAATTATTTTTTCATTTTATTTTGGTTTGACGTACGGACCTTTTGTTTATATGTGCTAGCCTATTAAACATACAGGTATAAGTGGTAATGATTTTTCGTTTGATTTATGTAGCAGTTTACTTATTTTCAACGATTTAAAAAATAAGTGGACGCGAACCGGGCGATGGACGCGAACCGGCGAACTTACCCTACATGCAGGGTATGGGCTGACTGGGTGATAGGATAGGTACTTTTTATCACGACTAAATTCGCGGGTCAAAACAAAGATTAATCTAATTCTAACACCTTAACAAGGAGAACGCCAAAGACAGGTTATTGCCTAGATATTTTCTGAAAGTTGTCATCTGTTGAAAATACTAGACATTCTCCATGGTCTAAGATCCCGCCATACAAGGACCTTCATCGAGCTGGTTATTGGATGAAACATGTTTTATACATAATTTAACATGTCAATTATTATTTTGCATATGGGTTGCCTAGTAAATTTCAGTCCAGGATATGATTAATTTGGACTTAAAAAATTAAAATTTTTATTACAACACTATTCTTCCAGTTTAGTAATTAATTACTCCAAAATGATACACAGAATATCCAAGTCTATCGTTATCCTTGTCATTTGCACTATCAAATAGAACGCGCACTCTCTTTTTCATAGCGGCAATATTTCACTTTTCAAAATGCGACAACCCTAATTCTGGACTGATTTTTCGGAGGAAACCCTGTACCACCGTGTTCATAATGAAATAATCTTTATTTTTATTTAACTTTGATTTAATAACTTTTTAAATTTTTGTATTATTTTTTATTTTTTTTATCCTGGACTGAAATTTACTAGGCAACCCATATGCAATATAATTATTGGCATGTAAAATTGTGTATAAAAAATGTTTAATCCAATAACCAGATCGATGAAGGTCCTTGTATGGCGGGATCTTAGACTACCAGACTTATTATTAGTTAGTGCCTGCGTAAATGTGTACACAGAAAGTTACTTAGCGTTAGGCTTACAAAATAAAATGCCGAGAACATTCCAGTCCAGACCGAAATAATTTTAATTCAGTTTACTTGCGTTGGCTGCTAATTCTCCCGTTGTAAGGTCCCAAGCTTTCGAAATTGCAAACTTTTAACAAGGAAAATTGTTTTACGCACAAGTAATTGTTTTTCTGTGCAAAAGCGATGGACGTTATTTTGTCATCAGATTAAATGGAATTGGCCATTCACAATCGGTCTCTAATGGATTTAGATTTGTAACTTAATTAATTACCAGAAAAATACCAGACACGTTTTACCTATACCTATATCTAAGTACCTACATGGTACTTAGGTGTAAGCGAATTTAAAGTAATATCTCATTTCGGATATCGGGTCCTTTCACTAAAACTAAAGATTCCGTTTTGACTCATAATAATAGATTAAAATCCTTTAATGTAACTGAAGTCTGTCCTTTGTAGGCGTTAAGGTTATGTACTGTCTTTATTAGCTGGCAAAGTGAAACTGTTGTTCGTTGATATCGAAAATAACCCGTGCGACACGACAACCGTCCAAGCCGCGTCTGCTTTCTGATCCCCGGCAGCTTAGTCTGTTGGCCAGGTTAAAATATCAGCCGGAATTGTTTGCCAACATCGCTTATGACTTGAAATAAAAGTTTAACCTCCACCCCAATTGGGTAGATGATAAAAGTTTGTCCCCTGGTTCCCATTAGACGATGTTTTCTGGAAACGGCGGGGGCGGGTAAAATTTACATTGCCTACATTTGTTCGTCAAACATCTGTTTTTCGGGCCCTGTTCCCTACCCTTTACGGCTTGCGGTGTCAAAACAGCAATTTTTACATACTGTGGTATTTCTTCTGAGCGAAATATTGTCTGGGTATGCTTAGGTACCTACACATTTGTTATGGGCGATAGTTATTGTTGTTAGGTAAGTATGTATTTTTTTTTGGGATCGGTAAAGTTATGTAACTGTTTAATCACTATTGTGGTTGAGTAAAAGAGCACGATAGAATAATTTACTGTGTTTTTATGACACGTCATGCTGTCTTTCGTCACGTATAATGGGCCCAAAATTGTGCCAGACAAAATGCTCTCACTGTTAAAGATATCAGGAGCAGCCTATGTCTAAATAACGGTCTACTGTCTACAGGCCCAATTATATAATAACAAATAACAAAGGCAACATACCTACATATATTATGTATGTAAATGTGTTAGGTTTCTACTGGTGAGTAAGGTCGCCAGAGCTCCGTCGGGGAGGGCATAGAGTTTTAAAGGCAGGCAACGCATCTCCGACCCTTGTGCGGTTGTTCATCAAGGTCATCTGATGGGATCACTTCCCATCAGATGACCTTCTTGTTCGTTTGCCTCTGTATAACGTAAAAAAACTGGGTGAAAAATTAAGGAAAATAAAATACAAAATGCCACAGAGACTCTTATTTGGGATAATGCAGCTTAATTTCCGCTTCATTTCGGCTGTCCATAATGCGGTGGGTCGGGCTGGGGCCCCGAGCGGGAGGCCTCACGCAATAAAGCATTACGCCGACCATATTTCGGCAGCCGAGTTGGGAATGCACTGTCTTTCCATTGCCAGCCTATAACGTTACTACTCGTTTCGCAAAAGTAGTATTTCTCCTCTGGGATCTTGCGCTTTCTCACGTCGAGATATCTCCGCAGGCCTCTTGACTGCGAATCGCGGAGAATATTGGTTTCGACAGAGCTCACTGGTCTCATTACGTTCGTCGGTGGGACAGCTTTATCCTTCTTAATCCAGGAAAGGCCTAGTACGGGTCCGTCGTTTGATACTTTCTTGCGGCGATTGACTTGGCTAACTTCATGATGCCTGGTTAACATTGGAATACATATGTTTACGGGTGCTCTAAGGATATGGTCTACACGGTAACCTTTATGCTTCTCAGTGATAGTAGCATGTCCGATGAGCTTATCTTTATTCGCCAGGAACCAACCAACGCGTTTCTCTTTTTCTCGGTCGTAGTTTTCTGTCAGAAATTTCAACACATACGGGTTGTTGTAATCCAGTGGCATTTTATTCGATTTTAATAATAAAATAAAGTAAAAATATGATGTATCAAAAAATACAAAATGGTAAAATTAAAAATCAATAAGAACCGCCTCTGCTACATGACAATGTTGATTGACAGTTATTTTTTTAACATTAAAAATATTACCGAGGAATCATGTTTAATTGGTTTTCAGTTACCTAAAGGTTTAGTTGCACGAGACTCGAGATAACAAATCTCTGAATAATTTATTAATAAAGAAAATTAAACAGAAACTTGTGCTTTAGTTAACTTCACTCACAGTATTACAGGGAAAAGAACAACGGGATCATTGAAAGTATAATTTTCTATTTTGTGCTCAATAAACAGGATAGCTTAATGGTGATTCAAGTTAAGATTACTATTACTTATATAATATAATAACTCACAAAATAAAATAAAATAAGATAAAAAGAGAAAGAAATCATGTTTATTACAATATAAAAAATAGCAGTAACTAAATAAATATTCAAAGTATAAATAAAAATTAAATATTATTATAAACATTTAGATACGCCTGGCAGTTCAGAATCCTTGTAATGGTGTGGATCAGGATGGGGCCCACTGCGACTCTTCACATCTCGAGTAAGACGATACACCTTACCACATTTGGGTGCATTCTTCCTAAAGAAACTATCTTTTAATCTCCACCCATAATCCCACGCACTGGTCTCTGGAAAATAATATTTATTTTCGGGCATCATTCGATTACGACCCTTCAAGTACACAGCTCGACCATAAGTCGGAACGTCCATGTAAAGAATATCTCTCTGTTTAGGGTCTATGGGACGCATTATAGGGTCAATAGAGAGATCTGTTTCTGGACGTCCAAGGCGTGGGTCGTCTTTAGGATCGCCAAGTCCAACTTCGACGATGGAATGTCCTTTCTTCATATCCTTCACACCAGGGATATAGGTACAGTCACGAATAGGTGTACGTCTTCTATTGTATCCAGCTACTTCGTGGTCTCTTGTGATAGTGGCCATACCTCCAGCCATCATTTCTTTCAAGACGTCAGCTTCGTAGTATCCTTTTTCTTCGCGGCTGAGAGTAGCAGCTTCCTTTAGCTTGTGGGAATGCAACCGATTCCATTTTAAGCGGAGGCGAGTGGTCTTATCGTAACTCTCAATAAGAAATTTTATTACATCAGGATTTGTGATGTCTATAAGTGGCATTTTGCACTACCTTATGATGAATTTGTGCAAACACAGATATAAAAAATAAAGTTATAAAAATAATATTGTTAACAACAAACACAGTTAGAAAAGTTGCCCAATATTCTATGAACTGTCATCATGACGCGAAATCATTGAATAATAAAATTTGACACAAAAAAATATAAACGAAAAAGCTTTGCCTTAACCTCTTTAATTACGAATTTATTGAAGAAATACACATCACATAGTATTTATTGTTTACGACTGAAAACCGAATAATACTTGTGTGATAATCTATTTGTACTAAGTAAAGTTAAAATCTGTTATGTTAGCTCCAAAACTCCAATATATTACATATTATATAACAAGTCACATACCTAAGTACATGGGTTGTAATATACAAGTAATAGAGGTCAGTGGTTTTAATAGATCTTTGTTGACAGTCCGCATAGAGTTGTTAACTGAAAAAGAATAAACTTGGAACTTGGACAGTGTCATTGAAAAGTTAAATCAATGTCAATCAATGTTGCTTGAGCCGAACGAAACGTAAATAATTCCTTGGATTTATTTGTACAAAGATAAACTTAATTATTGAAAAAGTATTAATAAGAATAAAGTATATATTAGTAAATATCTTTCTAAAAATTCGACTTAACAGAACATAACAATGCCCGTTTTAGATGTTAGTAACCCGAAGGTAATAAAGTTTTTACTAGAAAATTATGAAAAGGAGAGTCTTATTTGTATGAAATGGGGTAAAACCCACGGAGACCTTTTTAAGCAGGCTGCGACACTTACTCGCGAGACGAAAAACTACACACCACTAGATATAACTAAATCGGTGATAGAGGCTGGAATGACAGCTACCACTAGGGACCATATCTCTGGTGCACGTAACAGACTGACTGCTCCAAAAGCAGACTTCGAACTCGTAAAAACGCACGAAATGAGAAAAGTTGAAATCGTTATGAAACCTGTTACATCTGAATTGAAGAATGTTTTAGCTGAAAGCAGTACGGAATATTTGAAGAAGCGATGTCGGTTGAAGCCTGATGAAAGGTACAACTTCATCGAGTGTAGTAGTTGGAAATATGGATGGAAACTGGAAGAGAGTATGTTGAAAACCCGTGGTCCACAATACGGCAAGTTCAACCAGGTGATTCGTGAGTCGTGTGGTCGTGTGGGGCCACAAAAAGATCCTGATCACTACCAGAATCCTGATCCTGGTCAAAAGGTTTTTGAATCGTTATAGTTATATCTTATACAGAAGATTACCTAACTTACATTGTAGATGATTCGTAAGCCTTTGTATACTTTCACTTAATATAATTAAAATATTAGTCCGGCAGATTAAGAAATGGTAAGATATTAGGAGCCTTAGACGATGTTATGATTTTTAAGCATTTTAAGTTTTATGGAAGAATACTTAATTGGGTAAATAATTTATTTAAGGTAGATTAATTTAGTAATAAATAAATAAACATTAAGATTTAGTTTTATTACATTGGTAACAATTTTACGAATCTATTGATAAATAATCCTGTAAATCAAGTAGGCTTCAGCATGAGTTACTGTGTTTAAGCTGTGATATTGCCTATTTAGGCACTCGTGGTTATAGCATTATTCGTACAGTAAAAAACTTATTAAAAAAATTAACGCAATTTTAATCTTTTCAAAGTTTTTCATGACGAAATAGTACGAGATGAAAATGATTTTTACAGACCTAAATATTTTTATTTCTTTACTAAAATTATCTTAGGAGTACGTTTTTATTATCACAATTAATAAACGATTAACTATATTATTGTACGGTCTTTTCATTTTCGGCAAAAGATCCTTTGGGCAAGGGAAAGTGTACGGGAGTACCGTCCCCCAATCTGTTTGCTATGGAATTGATCATGTCAGGGGTGGCTTCTCTGAGGTCGTAAGCCCAGCCGATCTTTTCGAAGAATCTGATGAACCATGTGCCAAAGTTGAAGAAGTCAAAGTGCTCTGCGGCTTTGTAATCGAACGGGAAGGCGTGGTGGTAGTTGTGCCAACCCTCGCCTAGAGTGCAGGTGGCGACGAAACGGTTCTCCGAGGGGACGATGTCTCTGTAGAAACACGGAAGATCTCATTAATATGATTGAGTACTTACATTGATCGATCATGTGTAGATCCAAAGTATTTGAGATGCCATTCTGCATTGGTGAGCAGAATCAAAAGAATAAACAATAAACACACTAAACACGTGTATCGAATGGCACCGAAATCCTATTATTAAGAATATTCCTATCTTGAATGATTAATCTACTGCAGAATCTAAAAAGTGACCAAAGAAATGAACACAACAATACTAACTTGTTATAAGGTTTATATCCAAAGGCATGGGCGAGGCTGTTGACAGTGAGCTCACTGTGGAACATGCTCAAGAATCGGATGAAGCACTGCCAAGCGACGGCACATTTCCAGTTCTCTCCCCACAGCACTATACCAATCGTGGTGGGTAGGATGTAGCAGAATATCAGCTTGAATTTACCAAAATGCCTGTAGAAATAATAATAATATGAATTAATGCGATTGGACATCGTTGCCGTAGACTGTCATGGCGTTCACAGCATCCTGGTCCAAATCCAGGCACTGGAATATTCTAGATTTTAAGAAAATTTTCTCTCATCTTTTTGTTCGCGCCGGTTTTGCGTTTGTCATAGACTACTACTAACTAGTGAGCCGCTTCTCTCGATATACATATTACTGCTTTCCGAAGTCAGTAGTAGTCATTGTGAATTTTGTTACTTATTGAAGTTTAAATTATGTAGAAACACGCCTATCGGAATAATTGCGACATAAATTGCATTCATTTTATTTACAAAATTACGCGACGTTATTCCGGCATGGTGTGTCATTTTGTAAACACAACAATCTGCAGGTAACAGTCTGCAGGGTTTTCCGTTTTCACCTAGTGTGTTTTATAATAAACACTTACTGGTCATAAAATCTGAGAATCGGGTCGTTCTCAATGTCGCTCATGTCAATCTGTTTCCCGCGCTGCACGACTTCATCGTTCTTCTTCATCATGAGCCAGCCGATGTGGGAGAAGAACAACCCACGGTTCGCATTGTGAGGGTCTGCTTCGGTGTCACTGAACTTGTGGTGGATACGGTGGTCTCGGACCCATTGGTATAGTGAATTCTGTAAGAGTTACAATATAATAACAATGGAAGACATAAAAATTCAGACGAATTGAATTTTTGACTAACATGACGAAAATATGTTGAATTAAAGGATATTATTACAATTGAATCGTGTTTTATAAAATTCAGTGGAATTTGGATTCGGATGGAAACTGTGGCTCTTGATATGCAGTAGATTTGTTTATATTTCTTACCTATCTATCCATCATCAGTTTTTAGATTAATCCCACTGCCGTTTAAAGATCTCCTCTAGTAAACGCACATCTGTTCTGTCGAAATCTCATCAAGGACTTACTAGCTATTATCTATTTGACATTATGTATTCTCTATTACATGCATTAATAATGTTAGGCTAAATCTACAAACTAGACCATTTCGGTAACTAATTTGCAAGGATTACGTAGGCTTAACATTTCTCGAAAGCCTAGCTCAAATTTAATTATACCAAGGCGTTTACCTGACCAGCACTAGAGAAGCAGAGTAGCATGAATAATTTCAACGGTGTTCTAGCCTTGAAGGCTCTGTGCGTCCACAAGCGATGCGCTCCACCCGTGATACCGAAGCCAGAGGCCACGTACATTATCAACGCTGAGAAGAAAACAAAAAGTAGCATGAAGAAGCATCATCATAAAATTATACCTCAATTCTATCCGTATAATGACGGGCCCGTTGGTCGAGTGGTCAGAGACTCTGGCTACGAAACCAAGGGTTCGAATCCCGCTAGGGGAAAATGTGTGTGTGATGAACATCGGCATTTGTACTCGAGTCATGGATGTTTATAAAAGTATTTAAGTATGTCTATCCGTTCCCTAGTATCCATAGTACACGCTTCGAGCTTAGTTTGGGGCTAGGCAATTGGTGTGTCAGTCCAAGGTATATATTATTTTATTTATTTTATAATAGTAGTTTTGTTTCTTGAGTAACAGACACGTATACCTAATAAGACATTAAGGAGCATCATCATCACCTTGGTGCAGTCTACTGCTGGACGTAGGCCTGCCCCAGAAGCGGTAATACCTATAGTCCCCAAGCTGGGCAGGCGGATTGGTGACCGTAGTATGGTGATCGATAAATCAGGAGAACGATGCTTCACAAATACTTGAGTCGCTTTTCCCATACCCACTAATTCATGCAATGATCGGGATCATCATTACCGACTTTCAATGATGAGGAATTCGACTAAGAAGATAAGGGCGTATTAAATCATCGTTTTGATGATGGTGACCGACGGTGACGTTCTCACCCCGATAGCAAAATCGAGCTTGGTCCCGCAACACGTCTGCGTTACGAATATTCAGAAAAACATAAGAATTTAAACTATGATCCCGGAATTTGAAGCATCAACTTGATGTTTAGTATGCGTGGCATAGACAAAGAACTGGGGTCAACATCGAAAATGTTAATTAAAGTAATTGGATTTTTTGTGTAGAGAGACTGGCGAAAGAAATAAAGTATTAACTTTAGGGTGTTTGCCTACCGCACACACTACACACTCAATTGAAATTCTTGTTTTTAATTTTGAAAACCTCTGCCAGGACCTCAATTTTATGTATGTACGAGTATACATTGACAATATACCCGAGAACTGGACTGTTATTTAAATAGAAACGAGTCCACATTTCTTATATTATTCCTTTACTTTGGTTGGATTGGATAAGTTGAGAATTTCCTGTATTTCCTGTCTATGGCTTAAGCTCGACTTTACGTGCTTATCGGAACACGCAGATGTTAAAATAACCTACTTCTGGTAACCGCTTAACGTTAACCTAATCTCAAATCGATTCTGTTTCTACTGTTACTGGGAGTGAACAAATTAACAAATATTTACATTTTAGACTTGGTCACTGTATATGGCTCGACACGTAGAAAACATTAAAAAACAAATTGCTACGTCAGTTAAACTTATCCATAATTAATTATTGAACAACTTACCAAAAACGAGGGTTTGCCATTTCACTGGAAAAGCATAATGATAACACCAATAAACTCCAATCACGTGGTATAGCGTTATTGCTATGAAGCTCGGCCATTTTATTTCATTTTTGAAACCCAAACTCTTTTCAAAGGTCTTCAATATTTCACTTAGGGACAGAGGTGATTTAATTTCTTGTCCCATTTTGAATCACAGTAATATTTTTATTACTTTTTAATCATTTATAATTTTACTGTGCCAGTCAACTGATCTGGCCCGAACTCGAAAACAGTTTGATTTATTTAAAAATAAAACAAGTGAAATAAGTAATGAAATTTTAATTTAAAATGTGTCAACCTAAGTAAATGTCTCAAGAGGTTACCGTCGCTGTCGAAATAGTTTCACAATTTACTTTAGTGTGAGACTCATAAATATTCAGTTTGGTTAATGACATGCATTATTCAAAGAACACGGTTTTAATTCAGGAAATCGGGATTTATACAAAATAATTGTATCGTTGACTAATTAGGAGGTAGTGGTTTTATTAATATTGGATGTTGCCAGTTGATCACTACGTACCTCTAATGTGTTGGTTAGCGTTAGGGCCCCATGTTCTATTTAATTTCACGTTAAATATTAAGTCATCATCAACAGCCTATAGCAGTCTTCTTCTGGACATAGGCCTCTCCTAGGACTCTCCACTCAAACTACAAGCTAAATATTTTCATGCTTTGTATATAAGCTAAATAGACCTAGAACTCTTTTCATTGCATTATCATATTTGTAAACCCTTTTAAATAAATATTTTGATTTTCATCCTCATTAAATCAATTTGTAGTCACACAAGCTATATACTGCATTTTTTCAAAAATGATTGATCACGTAAAGTTCTTTCAATGTTAAATTACATTTTGAAGATATTTCAATATGAAATGTGAGACCCGAAAAAGTCCCATAATTTTTATTAGTTCTGTGATTTACATAACTGAGCACTTATAAAGTTTTTCGTTTTGGGAGTGGCCAAAACTGTATTTAACGAGCTGAAGTGTGATCGAATTTACTTGTATAATTGAGTTGCTTCTTTATTATTGTTTAAGTATCAAGTAAGTTGATAGAAAATATGTATTTTATAAAAGAATAACATTCAAATTTACAGTAAAACGGCAGCATTCCAATTGCATTGTGTGGGTGTCCAAATATATTAAATACCTAACTAAATTCTTTGGAAGACGATGAACTATCAATTTCGTCTCTTTAGAAAAGAACCGACAAAACCCTTTCAATTACTATTGTTTTAGACACACCTGCCTGATTTTGAAATAACGACTATTCCTGACGAATAAAAATAATTACATTTCTAAAACGAAGTATTATGTCTTTAATAGCATTATGATGATGATGATGATGCCATCCCGGCCGGTTTCGGCCATGGCGACCACTTCTGGCTCCGTATTAATTTAAGTTAGTAGCATTATATTATGTGTAATGTAAAGCAAAATCTTTTCATGCTGTTAAATAAATGAATTCAAACATGTATCAAATGATAATATTTATTACTGACTGCAGCAATTGAAACTTAACGACTAAACATTTTCGGTCTCATTGTATTCTAATGAGAGTTTAATAAGTTTAATTAATTTTATATAACTGGTACTTGAGTGATTTATAAATTGTTTTACGATTTGTTCCGTTCGGTGTTATCGTTGAGAAGTTGACTTGTACGCAGTGGTAGAGTTCGCAGGTTTGATCTCAGGCAGTAGGCATTTGCCAATTCCTTCCTCCACACGAGAGCAAAAAAATTATCCCGTTTCGCGGAAACGACATAAATGCTAGGGAAAAACCTCAGTGAAGGGACTGACATCAGACCTATACGTATATACATAATGTATCAGTAAAAAAATAAAAATGTATTAAAAAAAATAAAACAACTACATGTGTATAGAACAAGAAATACTTGACGACATTTATAAAATCTAATTTTGAATGTAGATACACAATAATTTTCCTTTACTCAAATGAAAGTAATTAGTTTTTTGCCGATACAAATAGAAGATAACGTAGATGACAAAGGAAAACGTTGCACTGTAAAAACAATGAGCCCGCAGAACCGCAGAAAGCAACAAGATTGTGCATGTACAGACACAGAGTAGCGGTAGCTAATCTCTCAGCTGCATTCAAAGTAATCGTGAATGCGCTTTAATTAGGATTTCCCTCCTATTTATTTAGAATAAAATTGTAGCCCATACCGTCAGTTGGGTAAAGCGGCCAACAGAGAAAATTTTAAAGCACACGAACAATGACTGAACTAAGCTTCCTTCCTCTTATCTCTTATTATAGTAATTATTTGAACATTTTTCAAAGTAAAATAATGTAAAAGTGAACTGGAAAGTACCCATTATTTTTTTAATGTCTTTGCAGGATAACGATATTCATCATTTGGACCATTAGGATTCGAGGTACTTTTTAATTATGATTACTGACTTAATAAACGCTTGTTATAATGTGATATTTCATAATTTCTTCGTCGCGATCTTCAGCCGACACTTTGAAAGAAGAGACCGGTGAATCTATGATTACTGACTTAATAAACGCTTGTTATAATGTGATATTTCATAATTTCTTCGTCGCGATCTTCAGCCGACACTTTGAAAGAAGAGACCGGTGAATCATCTCATATTGTGATTTATCACAATATGTTTGAATGTGTACAATACACGATCACGTGATTACCTCAAGATTAAAACCGCTCACTTTGTGGTACTCATGAGCTTTATATTAGGTATACCTGTTCGTACACTTACACCTAATATAAAGCTTCAAGAATAAAACCATCATGAAGCTAATCTGAAAGTATGCTGCGAATCCCTCGAGTTCAGCTCTCATTTTTCCAACGTTAAAATAAGTTTCTCGAGAGAGTCGTGATAACTTACAATAATCCGGCAAAATCTGTATTAATGTTCCGGGTATTGACTATAAAACGCGGACTCCCCACAAATTTATATCCTACGCTGATGTTACTTATTACTGGCGTTAAAAAGAAAAGTTCCCAGGTGATTTTTTTCTTTTAAGCTTCGTGAGCCCTCAGGCGCGGGTTTCGAAGCTGACTATTATTTGAACTCTTTGTAATCCGTTTCTTTTGTGTTCTACTCGTATTATTTATGTCTCCGGGAATGGTAATGTATTGGTAGGAAAGGTATTTAGAAGAAAGGCAGAATGATTTACGAAGTGATTGATATTTGACGACTGATTTTATGTGGGTGACGAAAACTAATTGATCGTAATTATATTTGCGTGTAAAAAGTGTTCGGTGTACTTTTTATATTGTGTAATTATTAAAATATGAATGTTCTAATACATTGGTATAAATTTAATATAATATAATATATATGTATTATTAAGAAATTACATATATCAAACCGAGCAAGGGAGAGCTTGGCAAATCGATTCCACGTTTTTAAAATATCTGATTATATTATTTACTTCTCAAATCTTTGGTATCAAATGAACCTAAGCAATTCCGTTTCTTATTTCATGATCTGTTTAATGTGCGTGTTTCCTTTATTTTCATTTCAATGCCGCGGTACGGACATTGTAACACCCGTTTATTAGTACTAAAACAACGTGGTTTGAATACCGTAATCCCACCGGGCTTTAAAGGCAAAGGTTTACTTCTCCTTGCTAGAACTTTAATGCTTTTCCAATAATGGTGATAGGTTTTAAATTTGAATTGAAAACGACAAACAAACATTTTCGCGGGACTTTGAGATAAACTTGTTCGCCAAAACATCTAAATTGCAGCTTGCTACAAACACTAGTGATGCAACAATATACGCAAATAATGTTTTTGAATATGAAAAGTCAAGGGAAAATCTATGAACAACATAATATTAACGAAGGAAGAAGTCGAGGATTTTCTCAAACTTTTAATTCTACGGCATAATGATTTGGGACTGTCTGGAAAAAAAATAACTAGGAATTATTTATTGGTAATGAAAGCCTAGGCTTTATTAACAAATAACTTCACTACAATCACACTATAGTCACAGAAACAATACAGTTTGACGCTTTAACATCTTTTTTGTCGATATCGATGTTAGAATATCGACGTTTGTGTACGATGCATTGAAAATGTTTCCGTCTCTTCATGCAACCGATACCACCGGTCGCGTAGTTGCGACTTGCAGAGTTCAACATAAACTATTTGTTGGTAATGTTCGCTTAAAATCAACGTTTGCGTCTCTTCAAGCAATAAAATTTGGACTTTGGCAATAAAATAATATAATTTGTCACGGAAAAATGTGTTTTACTTTAAATGCGATTTGAATGTAGTTACTTTTGTCAATTATGTGTGAATTGATGTATTTATTTATTTATTAACATAGCTTGTCAACGAATTTCTGGGCTAACAATCTATGGAATGGACAAATAGTGGCCTGATAACAAAAGAGTTTTATTTTTATTATTTTGATTTGTAGTTAATTTACGTCTATTTTCGCCGGGTTATCTTTCTATGGCTGCCTATAGCTGTTCGACACATCAGATAATAAGAACAGAGCAAGGAATCATAATTAAAGTCTAAAAGTTAAACGCTGTTATGCTGACCGCGGCTCAACCGTTGCTGCTAATTTACGTCTTTTTTCCCGGGTTTATCTTTCCATATTTTGACGAGCCGTTTGGTGCAATGGTCGAGAAGTCGGCTATTACACCAAAGGTCGCGGGTTCGATCCCCGCACGGTACAAACATTTGTGTGCATGAACATGTCTGTTTGTATCGGTCTGGGTGTTTCTATGTATAATATGTATGTATTTACAAAAAAAAAAAGTATATAAGTAATGTTTATCCGTTGTCTGGCATCCATAGTACAAGCTAATGCTTAGTTTGGGGCTAGATGGCGCTGTGTGAATAATGTCCAGAGATATTTATTATTATTATTAACGCTGCTTATAGCTATTTGACACAACTAATTATAAGGGCAGAGCGAGTAACGGTCTGTGACGTCGATTTACGACCGCCACCCGGGACGGTTAAGATATAAAGCGGCCATGAACACCCCTGCTGATAGTATTCGCCTGTTATTGTTTCCTATCCTGGCCCACAGTAGGACCACCAACTTTAAATCAATCAGGAAAACTTTCAAGGAATCCTGACCGGACGAAATTCACTAAACTTCTTAATAAAATCTTTGAAATATTCATATTTTCATCAGACTTCGGTAAAGTTTTGCGGGTAATAAAAAAGATTTTAAGATTGCGATTTACGACGTTTGAGAATTTCACGATGTTAAAGTTGTAGTGATTAGAACTGCCCGTCGAAAGAGGCTTTAAGTTAGTTTTCTTAATTAAAACAAGTTTTCGATCTTTACTGTAGACTTCATAATTTAGGTTAAAAAGTTTTTCTGCCGACATTCATTGTCTGGGATTGCTCATGCGTGCTAGAAGATAATATTATCGTTCGAAAAATCAAAAGTATAATAGTGGTATGATTTTCTTATAGTCAGTCAGTCAATCAGTCTTAGTCTTTGCGCAATTTTTTGGGATCTAAACGGTGGTATCTTATATGACTTGATTGGTGAACAAAGTCGATTAAATAAATAAAAACAAAATCGGAATTTCGAGATAGGCTGAGCTCTTCAGTCTTTACTTGTATACCGTACCGGGTACAGAGTAACACGGTATTCAATGTTGGGAAACGTGAACTTAGCCAAAGGGGAATATTTATCCGAAAAGCGTTGCACATAATTTTCCCTCCAAAACTGTAGCGTTGGGGACTGTAGCGGAGCGCGCATCGGCGCTTGGCAATAAATGCACGTTATTATGTCTACCCGCATAGATTTAAATCGCTAGATACATCCCGACACACCAGAAAATAGTGGTGTAATTTTGATTGAGATGGCGTCCGTTGGTACGACGATATTTCCATGGCAACGGAATAAAATACAAATTATAAATTAAAGAATTAATAAAGTCTAACTTACGCATGAAATTTTACACCCTTAGCTTTAATTCTGTTTTTAGAATTCATAAGTGCACTCCACATAAAGGCACAGGACGGCATTGTACCTAAAAGCTCCACACATTTAAACTTAATCGGGTGACTGCCACCTGTCAATGTGCTGTTACTGCCTTAAGAAGTGGCTTTCGCTCATTCTTTCGCTCTTATTTTAGTGCCAATTACAGAGTTGTTTGAAGTATGGCAAGGGCATATCTAACATTTTAAATCTTTGTGTACCCGGCGCTCGCCCGGCCGATTTATTGAACAATCTGCTTCGTTATTGAGCTGCGAGATGTCTTATCAAAACGCACGTTTACGAGCCATTTAGACGATCTGACTGCGGGGTCCCCCGACGCAAATATTTTTTGGGTTCCGTATTTTGCCATTTGGCTAAGTAGATTCGTCATGTCTGCCGTCCGTAGGTAACAGCTACTTTTTCCTATACCTTAAGAAATAAAAAGTTGAAACTTGGTAAGTAGATGAATTCCGTGAATTCCGCATTAATCTTTCAAGCAAAAATTGTTAAGGAAACAATACATTTTTCGGTAACCATATATATCTAGAACAAAACTAATTTTTGTCTTTAAAACCATATCTTGGTTTTTAAATTAATTAGAAAATTTTATCTGATCGTAGGTGGGGTTTGAACCCAGCACCTCTTCCAATCTAACCAATTAAACTATCGAGACCGTTAGTGGACCTGGCGAATGTCTTGCGTGGGCTATCTGTGAATAGGTTTTTAAAATACATAGATTGGTATTGAGGTTTCTAAATATTTATTTTTCTGTACTGAATAGTTTGTGCGACAGTCTGACTCGCACTTCGCCTGTTTTTTTATTACGCGCGAGTACATTTATGTGATTATATTAGCGTCTGGTCTGTCACGCAATTTCGCCGCGATGTTTATGGCGAGAAATATAAAACCGGTTCAATAACAAAGATTGTTTTTTATGAATTTCCTTTGACATGTTGTCGTGACGATCGAAGAAGCGTTCTGTTGTTTGTCGTGTTTTTTATCTCTGCTTCACTGTCTAGAGATACATGATTTTTGCATTCGGAGATTATACTGGTTGGTAAGCGGAGTGATAAGATCATAGTGTATTGTATAAAATAAATAGAAATATGTCACAACATTACATACGTTGATCTGACTCAGTGTTAAGTAGCTTAAGCACTTGTGTTACAGACTGGTATAACAAATATACTTAAATAGATACACATAACACCCAGACCAGGATAAACAGACATGTTCATGCACACAAATGTTTGTCCTGTGCGGGAACCGAACCTTGTAGAATAGGCAACATCTTAACAACTATTATGTATCTAAATCCAATATTAAACCAAGCTGGCCGTTAAAAAGTATTGTATAAAGGAATAGAATTACTGCATTTCCATACAATCTTGACTTCAAACCAACCAATAGCCTATCAAATGAATAGTATTTTTATTCAATAGTCTTCTGGTCGAAATACTATTTGTAACGTATTGTAATTCTAGTAGACTAAATAACAGTATTAAATATTACCGTTTGCCACCGCATATATTATTATGCACCGGATAGTAATGCAATTGACTCAAAGATATGCTGAGTTTGCAAGCTGAAGTGGCGAGACGCTAGCTTGTTCGTACGGTATGCCGCACCTTTGACTAGATTCAAACTTTGCGCTTTACCTTCTATCGCAGTGGTTTCCAAACTTATTTTGTGTACTGCCCACTTTGAGAATAAATATTTTTAGCGCCCCCTATATTCAATAAAATAGGACATATATATGACCACCCCCCCGCATGTACACAATGCCCCCATTTTCTTTCTGGGTCTCTTACCGCCCCCCTTGAGACCTGTAGCGCCCACAAGGGGGCGTTATCGCCCACTTTGGGAAAGACTGTTCTATCGGATAGCAACTTGGGAACTGGGGATATTTTACGTCGTGTTCGAAGAACTATTAAGTGCTAGTCAAAGACATGCGCATGCAATGTTTGTAAGCGATACGTCACACAGAAGTTTGCTGCTGGAAGCTGATCTTACGATCAGGGATGATAATATAATATGTAGTTTAGGTTGATAGAAAATTAAACTGTCGTCATACGCCATTTATAGATGAAAAGCTTTGTACTTAGAGAGAATCTTGCGTGAAGAAGTGCCTAGCGAGCGGTTTTGGTGATGCCAACGAGTAGGATATCACTTTGGTACCTCATCCTCTTGACAATCAGGGCGGGCTTTTCTTTTGCCTAGCAACAGACAGCGTAGAGACAAAATACCGTGCTACCACAAAATTTGTTTATTTGAACACAAACAACTTTTATACACATAAGTTCTATTGAAAAGAAAAAACGCATCAAAGTCCCTTGCGTAGTAATAAACCTTCGATCTAGGCCTACACCATACATACATAAGGTATATTGCTACTTCGTTTTACACTATGTAAAGGAAAATGTAGGCATACAAAATTCATTTAAGCAAGAAAACACGTGGCCAATATTAAAGTGTCTAGATAAAACACCAAGTTCAAGACAATATTGTAAGCAAAAATCGTAAAGGCGCCGTTTCGTTTTGGTCCATAGGTGTTTTTATGACGGCATAAAACACACGTGACTCCAAAACTTTTGCCAGACTTGTTTCCACAAAGGAAGGAACGCTACAGCGCTACACAATAAATGACCTCTGTGACGTGTTTACTTCATGCGCCTTATTGAAGTTTTGAAGGTCTCGTACTGTGGAATGAATTCTGACGGCGGCTTTTGTTTGGAATACATAAGTAAGTTAATTTTAAGAAGTGACGTTAAAAACTTACATGTTTAAAATGATGATCTGGTGCTTTTCGCATTTTTAATTATTATTCTAAAAAGGTTTAGGAAAATGTTTATATAAATACATATAAACCAAAAACACTTATTTGCGTTGAAATGTACGTAATATGTACAAAGGATGTACTGGTTTGTCCATTTTAGCTCAACATACTCATTTGAATTGGAATGTTAATGCCAACATTCATTATATTAAGATTAATAAGTCAAAGTAACTACCTATGTACTAAGACATTCACCTGTAAAAAAAACAAGGGAATGGTCCCAATATTATTAACGAGTGTAAAACTATGAATGCTTAAATTGTTTTATATGGTCTAAAGACGAAAAATGTTCGTCTCCTTTCGATAAGCTATTTCTGATAGAGATTAATGTTCTTTCGTCATCATTATAGTTGTAACGTCGCGCTCAAAGATATGAATCATTCGTTGGACATAATTCATAAACATCTGCTGCGGCCATAAAGCTTTTACGACGAGACTTTCCGCCCTCCGTCCCGCCATTGTTTCGCTAAATACACGGGCGGCTGTCATTAGGGTTGTAACTAAATCCCGTATTGAATAGCTTCGGAAAAGAGTAGAGGAACTTCCACTTCAATCAGCAGCTAGAGAGGCCACAGTAAAGCAGCCCTTTGTAACAGGGATGTTGACACCACCAGTCATTTGACTTTCTTTTATTAACTGTCAAAACGATTCCAAAATTTGAAGTTTGTATGGGAATAGCACACTATAACGTCACTATTTTTGAAGTCAACTGAGTCATAAACTATATAATTTAATTTAATAAAAATCCTTATCTTACGTATAAACGAAAACAAACCAATACATTAAGTGCTAAAAAGCGTCTTCTTTTGTGTGTGAAATGTGAAATATAATAATAATATTTGTGATATGTGTCAACATTTCTACTGCTATGATATGTTTCTATCAGTGACGAAAGTTTTCATACAAATTGGGGAGACTGGGTTTTAAAGGAGATAACGCTTCTGATATTCATGACTCAGTAAAAACAAAAACACAGGGTACATTATTTACACCTGCCGCTTCGTCTCGTTTTAGTGATCATACAATCAGTCATTATTTTAACGATCTTTTCTGTTTACTTTTAAGTCCCCTAAACTTTATAACTCCTAGACTACCTGGAATTTATGGAAGGCCCGCCATAAACTTTGTTTTAGCTGACGTGTCCGATATACCAACTTCGAACTAAAAATTTAAGTACGAAAATTGGCAATGAAAATGCTTGACTATAAAATGAAAGTGCTCAGATGTTCATAATTTTACCTTGTTGAAATACGCCCAAGAGAAAGAAGAGGACTGAAGAGGATGAATATATCTCTTACCCACTCGAGCGATCCGAAAATAATAATAAAAACTTATTATGCAATAGGTAATCCTAGCAAACATGTAAGCACTCCATCTTCAATAAATAAGCGAGAAAACTAATAGATAGTAAATGAATTCTCTCTTATTTTGATAGAGCAATAGAAATACTACTTCAAAAATGTAAACTATCAAAAAATACACCCATTAACTTTCGTCCCTCTCCTTCAAAATGTCAATGAATATTATTCCAAAGTACGTCTGGCCGTTAAACACAACACAACTCCGGCTTTTAGCTGTAATAAAACCGCCATAAAAAATGACACTTGCAACCCTCGTTACCAGCTTTGTTATTGTTATTATTAACCGTGTCCAGAGCCTTTTCCGTGCCAATCCGAACCTCAATCTTGGCCATTGTTTCCCGGGCCGAAGATGTCCGGCTATCGGCTTGGTGGAATGCCAAACTGCCGCAATTCTTGGCCCCCGCATTCTCGCCTTCGATCATACGAATACTGTTATATCGCCGGCAATGTAATAAAATTATACTTTTTATTCGTTACATAAACTCTCGGAATTATGGGCGATGCTGTTGTTTCTCTGTCGTAGGTTATTGGAATCATCCATCGTAGCAATCTGGCAATGCTTATGTAATTAACAAGGGTACGACAAGGGGGCGTTTTATGGCCACATTTGTTTAAGTATTCATTCCCAATTCACTGCTCCAATTAAGCAAATAAGTACATTTTATTTAAATATAATGAGTTTTTTTGGATAGCTTTATGCCAAATCTTGTTCTTACGTAAAGTTTATGTGGGATTCATACAATTAAAGTACAGGTACCGCTACACTCCACAATTCCCATAAATAAATAAATAATAATAAATAAATTCATTGGACTAACACACCAATTGCCTAGCCCCAAACTAAGCTCGAAGCTTGTGCTATGGATGCTAGAAAACGGATAGCCATACATAAATACTTTTATAAACATCCATGACTCGAGTACAAATGCCGATGTTCATCACACAAACATTTGCCCCTAGCGGGATTCGAACCCGCGACCTTTGGTTTTGTAGCCAGGGTCTCTAGCCACTCGACCAACAGGCCCGTCAAAACGTCCTATTCGCAATATCACACGAACTGGCATAACCTCTGCCCCCTTTAACTTTAATCTTGTACCTGCTTTGTTCCCAACTTACTTGTTTAATAGTCAACTGAAGTTCCGAACATTTATTACCTATATGCATGACCGAAACTATTGCGCAATTGGACAAGTAACCGCAATTTGATTCACGGATCATGTGTAGCTAGTGTGGTTTGCATTTAGCGTCCGCAAGTTTGGCGGCAATTGATAAAGTTTTGATCGATAAAGTTTAAAGGCAGTTTGCCGGTTGTTCTTGTGAAGTGTGGCCGACGACGTATCCTTGCATTATACATGAGCTACCTAAATATTTACGTAGTTCTTTGAAGGCGTAGAAATAAGACTTATTTCTTTGTCGCGTTTCGTAATGTGACTGCGGAATCAAATCGAAGCAAACAAGTAAGGACAAAGGACCTTATTGCTTACGAGTAATGAGTAGAACGGAACGTAACGTGACATGCGGTGGTATCCAGTAGCTCCAAAGCATTTTAATTTATGTCTAAGATAATTCTAAATGGGTCTTGTTTACACTTAAATGTTTCATATCGCTCAGGCGATCACTCAGGGCAGTTTTTCCTATAGTGTTTTTCGGCCAATAGTAGAATGTTTGTGTTTTTGTACAAATACGGCGAGTTCCACATTGAAATGTGATGCGTGAAATTGGATGGCCAATTTTACGCGAGTTAACATTCGGTTTAGGCATAGATAGAGGTTTTGTTACATTTACATTGTCCTAGTAACTTTTTGGAGCGTACGTTTTTGGTATGCCTTTTAAATTGGTTTTACGTTGCCCTACTATTGTTATAAATAACCATTCCGTAATTTGATCAACATCCAGTGGAAAATAGACGATAACTTTATTCCACCCTGAGGCTAGAGGTTTTGAAAAGAATTTTACTTTATTGCATTTTTAATTAAACGTTCTCACGATCTTATAGTTGTACTTTATGGCTGTGATAAATGGTGGTTGCGCTCAGAACATTATTTATCTGTGGTTGCGCTTATGTGTTAATACGATCTTCCTGACCGTAAATCAGTTGAACCATTGAACAATAGACGTCAGTAAACAAAGCTAAGCTGAGAGCGTTGGTACGTCCTATTTGCCAGGACAAACACTAGGTAATCTTGTTCACTGTGATACACAATAAATCCGAGAGGCGGCCAGTCGGCTATGAGTAATGGCCCGAATAAATTCTAATTCAGTGCATTACATTATAATATAGGTCCCGGTTCCGACGACGTGATAATCTGAATTTATGAACATTGAAATGCAAACAGCTTTGAGGATGCGGATGTTATCTCGGAAAGAAATTAATTTCGCAAGTGAGAGCGCTTTGTTCAAATGGAAAAACTGTAATGATGGGAGTGTGTCTTCCTACTTACTCGTGAGATACAGGTAGTATATAAAACTGACATCTTAGGAAGGCCCTAGCTTTTCTTGTAAATGACTTTTCATATGCATGCCTGCTTGATAAAATGAAATATAATAAGTAGTGCTCTAAAAAAATTGAATTTTTGTTACTAAAAATCTTTGAATTTCCTATCTAGTACATCAAAGCCTATTTAGTAAACCTTTCAAGATCACTAGGTTAAAGATTAAGTTTGAACATCTAAACTTAGCCTTAACTTACGAGACAAGCAGTTTCAGAATAAGAACAAGTTTAGGCATGTAAGGGTTGAAAGGAGATTTTGTAGTTTATCAAAGGACTCGAGTAATTATGTATAAGGAAAAAAATATTATATCTTGTCAAAAACATTAAAGAAATGAATTTTGGATTTCAAAAAATCTTATCTAATGCGATCCAAACAGATACTCGTTAACAAAAATATGTCTATTAACTCCCTTTATTTGTCAAAAAAATATCACAGATTGACTGTTTTTATATTGTAGATGTATAATCCAAAGGCGTTTCTTTTCATTCTGGGAAATATGATTAAATGATAGCCTTCGTGGAAGAAGCGCGTAGAAGAATTTAGGTAAGCTGTGGTTTTATTTAGTGTTCTAAAGAATTTTATGTCTAATATTACTGACAGAAATATTGACCAATTGCCTTATGTAAAAGTTGACAGCTAGCACGTACATATGAATCGCTGAGGAAATGAGAAGTCTAGGTAGCATGAAGACATAATTTATATCAAATATAGGTTTTTAGTTACATTGTTGATGAATTTGATTACTGATTATATTTTAAACACTTTTATATGATGTTTTAAGAATTCATGTAAAAAATGGGTGGTGATCATAAATAATTGCGGATTTTCAGTCAAGATTAAGTGCCTCATTACTAACTCTTCACGACAATAATTACAATAAATTAATGATTGAGTAAGTGAAAGGATCGTCCCATATCTTTTCCCTAAGGGCCTGTTCAAGGTAGTAAATCTCTTTGCATTGCAAAGATGAGCTGCCATTCAACTTCCCGATATTAATATTCATTCCTTCCATTATTTCCATGACGGGGCTATTAAAATCTCGAAGTGAAATTTTCTCCCGTCTTATTAAAGATATGTCCGGAATAAATTTGATTAATTTCTTATATTCTCCGTCCAGACTCAGATTTATTGCGAATTATCACTTTTTCACCTGTTACATATTAAGTCGGGTCAAATTTGAGTTTTAATAAAAGGGAGAAAATATGACTATGATTTAAGATGGTTGGCGGAGAAAAGCTTGGTGGCGATGCAGGTAGAAACAAAGATAGGATGCGATTTTCAATGATTCTGTGATAAAAACTAAGCAAGCATTACCAATGGGTATTGCATACAAGTCTTGCGGAGCCTTCATGAGTTAAAAATTTAATATAGGTACATAGAATGATGAGGAAATAATATACCAGGTCTATACTAGCCACCAGACACAATTAGTCACAGATCAACAACAAGGACGTAACACAACTGCTGC
Source organism: Nomophila noctuella (assembly GCA_958496325.1). Lineage (NCBI taxonomy): Eukaryota > Metazoa > Arthropoda > Insecta > Lepidoptera > Crambidae > Nomophila > Nomophila noctuella. The sequence continues at coordinate 3,902,949 of OY292495.1, forward strand.
TAAGTGTAGAATCTCAAGCTTCCCGTATCGCGGCAACATTTCACGTCGGCGCCAAACATTCGGTCGGTTGTCAGAAGCCGCTGTTGAAGATTTATTCAGACGACCGAGCGCTGTGACGCGCGCATACGCGATCGCATAAACTACTCGACTATAAATATTGGCCGCCTTGCGATCGGCAAAGTGATGATGAAAGATCACCGCTGCGAACACGAAAAAGTTTGCGAAATTTTGAATCCATGTGTAACAAACTAGTACATTTCAGCTAAGATGATCCCGGTGACAGTTTGCCTTCAAGGGAAAAATCGAAACCATTCAAAACTAATAGGACCCAACGGAAAATGATATAAACACTTATTGCCTCGAAATAAAGCTTAATTTCGTAAACCTAAGAATATATTATGTACATATAACTCGACACATGCAAAAATGCAAAATCGACATGGCAATTGACTGATCATTATTACATCAATGAATGATGATGAGTAATTCAGAAAATATTTTCAAATAATTTCGCTGACACTTAAATATGTATCACTTTACAAATTATTTCGAGCCTATTGATTCCATTCCAGTCATCTCTAGGGGATTATTTATGATAATCGAGTTTTGTATTCAATTTCCTTTCGGCAAGAAACAATATCGTCGAATTACTGCTAATAGGAACTGATCTCGCAGATTTATTACGTCTCATTGACCTCTTTCATTTAATTGATGGAACGCTTAGGTAGCCAATTCAATCATGAAAAGCGTTGCATAATGGATATTTTAAAATCAATGTTTATAAATTCAGTCTTCGACAGGAAATTTAAGCATGAAAAAGTTATATTTTTTTCAATAACTATTTTTGTTTTGATGTTAATACATCTGACTGTAAGTGTGGAACACTATGCGGGAAAAACGCGACCGACTTTACGCGGCTGAATTTTGCATGATTGACACACTTTTAAATGGGAGATGACACACTATGTCGAAATCACGTCGCGTAATTTCGTATAGAAAATGCATTGCCGCTGGAGTTCGGATAGTAATTTCGGAATAGTGTGTTCTTACACTTAGTGTTAAGAATACACATGATAACAGCGCTTCCGAACTCATCCTCAATGAATATCATAGTTTATGTAAATGTACGTAAAAAAAACAGCGACGAACGTCATCAAGATTATTCCAATAGCTTGAAAGAAATTTCCACAGCGAGCAACCGCGCGCCATTTTGCTAAAAACTGCTTAGATGTGCATAGAGCGTCGCAAGGTAACTTGGCAATCTGGCTAGACGCCAATGTTTGTAAGAAGTTCCACCGCATAGGCCCTAGACAAAGTAGCGGAAAGTTTCACAGCATAGCGGTTTTATATCGCCCTCTCGCGGTGATTTTACTATCGTACAATGAAAATGCCTCAGGGCAAACTTATCTCTTCAAATTGATAATGTTTTCGAACTTCAACAATGTGTTTTCACTTCTTTCTTCTGTCGAATGTATTATTTAAAAATATGTAATAAAACAATTAAACCGATTATTTATTCCGGAGAATATTGACAAAGAAAGATACACGAGTTTCTATTTTATTATTATCTTTTCCTATTTACCTTTTTGCATATTTGTAATGATCGATCGAGTCTTTATCATCAGTATGTCGGAAACTACTCGTACTGAACACTGAGCATAGGCCTTTCCAAGTAGCCCAATTCTTACGTAGTCACTCCACTCAATGTTCGAGAGAATGATGACATCTTAGAATTCTGTACAGACACTAATCCACAGAGTTCGTAGTTAATATTTGCTAATCTTTTATTAACGAGACACATAATTCGAACATTTCTTTTTGAAAATCTCCAAATTTTTTGGTTGTCCAATACTCTGGAAGATATCGTAAACCATAATGCGTTACTAATGACCCGACATGCCCAAGGGAGTTCCAATTTCTAGATGTTAGAGGAGAGAGAGGTCACTTAATCGAACACAATCTGTTTATGAGCGAAAACTTTCTTTTGTTCTGAAGCATATCGCTCGTGAAACTGAATATCTCTGGGGACGAAACAACTGTAATCGATGTGTCCAAACTCCGACCTCATCTTTGGGGATAAACTTCGTACTGAATAGATTACCGGTTAGTTTCAGTTCATGGATTTTATTGGCTATACAAAATGTATTTGGGTAAACTGTGCCATTTTCTTGGAATAGAGATAAATAATAAATATGTAATTTCAATGACTAAATAACTACATTGAAGCCGTGAAGATCAAAAGCAATTGCTGCCGTTGATTTATTATGCAAGCTTATTATGAACCAATTTATTGATCTGCCGCACAGGACAAACATTTGTGTGCATGAACATGTCTGTTTGTCCTGGTCTGTTAATTCTGATACCTTTACACAAGTGCTTATGATGAATGTGTCTGTTGTGAAATCTTTAATAATTAATTATTTATTTATATTAATTTTAATTAATAAGCCCGGGGGGCATCAGCAGCAGCTGTCTGTACCTAAAGTTTACATTTCTGCGGTCAACAACCCAATGTGATGACTGAGTGCAGCAGTGAACTGCAATAGCCTGAAGATGAGGTATAATTAATACGCCATTTTCCCGTTATATGGTGTAATAGGTTTCCAGAAAATTCCCTCATCATAAAAAGTCGCATTTGCATCAGAAAATGAGAGCCACCCCGTTCTTTTTAAAATGACGTCGTTAAACCGTGTAGCGTCGACCAGGGTTTGAAAACTTCGATAATTAGGTTAGCCGGCCGAGAAAAAACCCTGTAGTTAGTTGCAACCAAGCACTCCCCGATGGAAGGAACTTCCAGTCTTATAAAATAAAATACTCGTAATGGGCATTTTATATATTTTTAAGTTTAAATCAACACATTTAAATTTTAGTAAGTATTTACATATGTCGCTTTTACATAGCGTTTTGGTCTACAATTCATTGAATTTCTGGGTCGGATAAAATAATTGTAAGTTGAGTCAATCTGAAGCATAATGTTTACAACCTTTTTTGTAAAGAAGTAAAAAACATATTTATTAATTTATGTGGCTGAGTTTAAACCATTTCGCTAAACTATGTACGTTCTAACTGTTTCAGGGACTAGGTGAGACCATTCCTTTCACAGTCGGGGCGCATGCACTTAAGAATAATTCATACTTGCTAGCGCGTCGCTTTTGTAAATATTGTTTCGGTGCGTCTTTCCACCGGTGCGTTCACACAATGACCTAAATTGAAAGCACATTACTGCATCAAACACAACGTTCGTACTGGTTTTAAAGACTAGGTAATACCACCCCTTTTACAATCTGGGCCCATGCAGTTAAGAATAATGCATACTTGTAAGTATACTACATGCCTGCGCGTCGCTTTTGTAAATATTGTTTCGGTGCGTCTTTCCACGGGTGCGTTCACACAATGACCTAAATTGAAAGCACATTACTGCATCAAACGCAGCGGAAAGCCTGCGGCATTGTTGCGCCGAGCCGCCATAATGAAGTGTGAATGTCCATCGCCAGTAAAGAGCGTGTTGTTTCGACCGGCCGACGACTGGAATCGGTATTCGTGTGTACATTGTTTCGTATTGACATATAAAGGCCAAAAGCAATGTAGGCACGGAGATGAATACTAGATAGCAAATATATAATAATTTTAGTCGATAGTATACATTAAAAAATTGGTCAATGGCTATTTCCGAAAACTAACGCAGGTATCAAAACGAAACAAACTGGATGGACGAATCCTGACCTACAGCGTATGGTAAAATGCTCGATGAACACCCAACAAGTCATTCAAACGTATCAATATTAATTCTCAATGGGGCTGTAGTATTTATCGACAGATTGATCAATTCAACTGTTCAGGTTTTTTGGTAAAATTTAGAAGCCACACGCACATAAAGCTTTTAAATTGAAACGTTTCAATACTACCAACAGTATATTACAACATACTGTTCTGATTTCAAAGCAATAGCGTACATACTTGTACTTAGAGTACCTGTCAGAATCAGTGTAATTAATAAGCGTACCTACAATTAGCTCAGATACGAGTATTCGTTCCGAAACATTTATAAATGTAACTAGCTTTGTGGTATCAGCTTTGCCCGTTTGAATTACACGTCTCAAATGTGATTAAAATCCCTGTTTTAATGGATGAAACGTGGGCTATTTTCTTGACGGATAGAATTAGGTATGAAATGGCAAAATAATTTTAATTTTGTCCAAGTGTTTACTAAATTGAAACAAATAATCGAATCTTTCCTCCACAATATAAAAATATAATATAGAGAATTAACTCATGAAAGTTCATCTAGTTTGCCATTTAACCACTGGATTTGACAGGGTTACATTCAAAAGCATGATCGTTACAAGCCACTGCGTTTAACTGCGTGAAACAGCCATTGAAATGTCGAGCAGTAGTAATGACGCGAGAATATCAACCGCCAATAAGCGTATCGTGAAACTGTCACTGGCATGTTGTAAGATCATGCCAGTTTACAAGCGGCCGCTATTATGTAAAATGCTGGGGATTTTAAAGGAGTCATCAGAATTAAAACCTTAACCTATATCAATCAAATTAGTCTTCATTCCCACACGTGGCAGATTATTAAAATTAGATTGGGACATTTTTTAGTGAGCCTTATAAAATTCCCGGTTGACATTAATTAACCAAACAGCGGCCATTTGTAAACGGGCGGGATCTTGCAATATCTGACAAAGTTTTACAAGATACTCACAAATCACTGCGTTTAACTGCGTGAAACAGCCATTGACATGTCAAGCAGTTGTAATGAGGCGAGAATAGCAACCGTCAATAAACGTATCGAAATACGAATCATTTAGGCGCCGCAGTTAACCTCACTTGCAAATCCGGTTTGGTCCGGTTCGGGTTGAAGCTAAAATGAGCTGCCCCCGTCAGTTGACCGTAGGAGGGCATTTGAATACGTGAGCCGCTGGCGTGTCGGCCCCGAGGCGCAATCAGCCCGCCCCCGTATCGGTACACGGCTCGTAGAGGAACGCGTCGCATACAAAAGCTTTTAATGGAAACGCAAGGAAAGTGCGTGACCAGCTACTCAATGTAACCCACATCGCGTGAAATAGCCATTGACATATCGAGCAGTTGTAATGAGGCGAGAATAGCAACCGTCAATAAACGTATCGAAATACGAATCATTTAGGCGTCGCAGTTAACCTCACTTGCAAATCCGGTTTGGTCCGGTTCGGGCTGAAGCTAAAATGAGCTGCCCCCGTCAGTTGACCGTAGGAGGGCATTTGAATACGTGAGCCGTTGGCGCGTCGGCCCCGAGGCGCAATCAGCCCGCCCCCGTATCGGTACACGGCTCGTAGAGGAACGCGTCGCATACAAAAGCTTTTAATGGAGACGCAAGGAAAGTGCGTGAAAGGAAATTGAGATTTCTGGTCGTGTTTTGAGGTTTTGATTGCACTAGATCAATCTGTGATGAGGAAACGGTAAAATGGTTTTTAATTTCAGCATTTTGATAACTTGATTGTGTTGCCCCTAATGTTATTCACAGATTAGTTTTATTTACATTTACATGACTGCACCTTTATGTAATAGTGAACTAGTCCCCTCTAGAGCATTGCGGCTCTTTAAACTATTTCTTTAAGGGATAATGATTGCCGATGTACCCGCGTAATTCTCAGTATGGGTGACCGCAAATTCTCATCATGAGCTCTTCTGTGCTTCGGAAGGCATGTTAAGACGTTGGTCCTGCTCCTGAAATCTCTACGGTCGTGCTAGATTGCTGTCCTACTGAATTATGAGAGTGAGAGAATAGGGAGTGCACCTGTGCTTGCGCACGCTCTTTTAGCAATATAATATATCCTGGCCAATCTTACGTCGTACTCCAACTCTTATGTCGTATATGGCCAATGGGCTGGGAGGAGTATTTTACTCACACGTTGCAGCAATCAAATATTGAGCTTGTGCTCTCTAGGGCTTTGTGAAATTTAAACCATTTCCTTTTGGGAGAATGAATGCCGATGTACCCACGATATTCCCTCAGGAGCTAGGTGATGTACTACTCGTCCATATCGTATTTACAGAGCACATCAATCAACTGGAAGGTACAATGTAGGTCATACTTAACGGACGCCGATTTATCGAACGAGTTCAATAGTGTGCTTTTAAGTGTTCACCCCATTTAATTTTAAAGCAACAAGGCAAGTGAGTTTTTGAAATATGAATATATTTGATCCAGTATTAGCGGCCGTCGCGATTCCGTCCGCGTAGTGTTATATGTTATAACTCGACAAATAGACTCTCCAACACAAAAAATATTTTTTCAATTCAAACTAGTTCCCACAAAAGCATAAATTAAAATTGCCTTAAGTAGAAGCGAACTGGTATCAAATAGGGTATTCTACTCTGTTTGGCAAAGTACTATAATATGTTCGTTTCATCGTTAAAAGACACCAAAAAAATTATTTCGGCGAAATAAACCCGCTTACATGCCATAAAACAACTTCAAAATTTTAAATATATTTATTCCCGCGAAAACAGACTTCTGCGCTGTCCGCCATGTTCATGACGTCATTTCGGCATATAAACATGGGGGCGTTTGGGCGAAAAAAGCGTTTGCAAGCGTTTGTAAACAAAATGGCGATTGTTAGCGCTAACTGTACTGTTTTCGGCCAGGACGTGTTTGCTAACTGTCAGTTTACTGTGTTACCGCTAAACAATCGCCATTTTGCGCTAACAATCGCCATTTTGTTAACAAACGCTTGCAAACGCTTTTTTCGCCCAAACGCCCCCATTGCTTGACGTTTAAAGTTTGTTGTAGGTACGAGTTGTTGTATCTACACCATAGAGTACCTATAGTAATATATTGGACTGGGTTGACAGGTGACAGCAAATTATTGCCAACATGATGTCACACACACACAGCATGGCGGCTCGTGTTTTTAGTCACGTGATATACCTACAGATTAAAAATATCAATTTTTAATTTTAATATTATTAATCAATCATGTAAAAGACAATGCGTAAAATTGGCGTCTTTTTTTTTTCGAGCGTCCACCAACCAAACTTGGTAATCTATATTCTTTAAGGCATTACAAACGATATTTGCTATGGCAGTAAAGCTGTAAACTCAGTCCGAACTGAGTAAATCAGGTTTGAATTTTTTTTCGCTTCATACATTTTTCTATGGGAAATTGATTTTTTTTGTTTCTTGCGTCCATCGACGAAACGTAAAAAATATATATTCGTGAGGTCATCACAAACAATATTTGCTATGGCAGTAAAGCTGCAAACTCAGTCCAAACTGAGTGAGACAGCCAAAAAAATTCAATTTCATACATTATTCTATGGGAAATAGATTTCATCGACGAAACGTGAAAATATATATTCTTGAGGTCATCACAAACAATATTTGCTATGGCAGTGAAGCTGTAAACTCAGTCCGAACTGAGTAAATCAGGTTTGAACTTTTTTCGCTTCATACATTTTTCTATGGGAAATTGTTTTTTTTTGTTTCTTGCGTCCATCGACGAAGCGTAAAAATATTTTACTCAGTTCGGACTGAGTTTACAGCTATACTGGCATAGCAAATATCGTTTGTGATGACCTCAAGAATGTATATTTTCATGTTTCATCGATGAACGCGAGAAAAAAAAATGCAATTTCCCATACAAAAATGCAGGAGCGAACGCCTAGAGTGAAAACGTTCTAGGCTGTCTCACTCAGTTCGGACTGAGTTTACAGCTTTACTGCCATAGCAAATATTGTTTGTGATGACCTCAAGAATATATATTTTTTACGTTTCGTCGATGGACGCAAGAAACAAAAAAATTCAATTTCCCATAGAAAAATGTATGAAGCGAAAAAAGTTCAAACCTGATTTACTCAGTTCGGACTGAGTTTACAGCTTTACTGACATAGCAAATATTGTTTGTAATGTCCTCAAGAATATAGATTACCAAGTTTGGTTGGTGGACGCTCGAAGAAAAAAAGACGCCACCTGCCCTAACAAAATCGGCATTGTCTTTTATAACTCAAAATCAGTTTAACTATGTTTATTTTGACATAGAGTTCATTTTGTACCGATTTTTATATTATTTCATTAACCACCGAGAGTACCCTATTGGCAGCGAATGACTGAACGTCATACAAGCCTTCTACTTCCTAGAGGCGTCCTAACTTGAGGCTAGATTGCTGTTATCAGTATTCTATTGATTTTACCTACCAATTATGCCATACCAAGTCACAAAATTCAAAAACGATTAAGTAGCAAAATTTAATTAGAGTTTAAGCAATAAAATTAATGAGCACTCATTTAGAAACAACGACTAGACTCTGAATGAAATAAGACCATCCGTTATTACGTGACGAGTACAACGAAAATAGAACAACTTTTACAATTTCGCCCGAGCGTAATTACAGACTTCATTCACAATTCGAATGTACGACATATTTTAGGATTTTTCGACAATATTAAGTAGAAAGCAGAAATTGAAAACATGTTCTAGACATAACCGAAAGAGGTAAAATCCTATTTGAAGTTTTTGAGGCAGAATCTTTTGACTGATGTGCTCTTGAAAGGTCTCCTGTACAATTCAACCTCTAAATGCTTTGCTTAGCGGATCTTTAATAATTTCATTTTTGATACCTTTCCCGCAAAAGGTTACGGTAGAGAAAACACGAATTCGGTGAATTCGAAACGATTTCATAAATGCGACGAACATTTTCACGATATGCGTAAACCTAGACGGTTATGAAGGGAGTTTTAAGAACGTTCCGAGTTTTGCTGCAAACATTTGCGATGTAGATACGTCGTGATGTTTTTGAGAACTCTTATGTGGTGCATTAAGATACACTTGAGTAAATTGAGCGTCAAGAATTTTGTGCTCACTCTTTTTATGCTTGCTTGAAATAGCTATCGATAAATATAGAGACCTAAATAAGGTTTAACTGTCATTTGGCAAGACGGAAATCGATATATTTTTAACTACATAAAAGTCTTATGTTACAATGTATGTGTAAGTGTAGTTCTTTCTTTTTATTTATCGTGTATGTGGAGTACAATGCTGAAAGCCGGTGTGCGCACAACTAAAGCTGGATTTTGTCACACTGTTTCTATCTTAGTTTTAGTGTTAAGGTATCTTAATATTTTAAATTAGGACTTGTTTACGAAATGCTGCTTAGCCACATTTACAAGCCTTTATCCTCGACTCACACTATGTACTTGCGAATCTAAAATTAAACACAATCTAAACTAAACCAATATACGAAACGTGCCAAAACCGCTGAGAGCTGGTGTGCAGAATGTCTTACCGCAGCTAGAAAGCAAGATATTTGATAAAAGTCTTTGTAAGCAATACAGCACGACTAACGAGCCACACTCGAATAGCGTAAGGTTGCAAAGCGTCCTTGTTCACTCGTATGTGTAAAATTACTAAGTGCCTTCAAATAAATGCGCTCAAGAATTTTCTACAATTTCTCCAGCACATGTTTCAAAAGAACTACAAAAGTTGCACGGAGCATGTTGACTTAGTAAGTTCAGCTCTGTATCAAAAGAACTACATCCAAAGTGTGGATAAGTTTGATGTGAAACCTTTACAATGCAGCTGTTTTTGTTTGTACTAAATATCCTATTTAGACCTCTACACATTTTTAGAAACCATCAGCGTTAAACGAAACAAAAACGTTTGAATTTGTAATAACTGACGTATTGGGTAATTACTCGTATCAGTTCGAAACATCTATTAGGCTAAAAAGGAGTTCAGATCTAGGCCTAAATCATTATCAAATTAAAAAGAGGTTCTATTTTTAAGGGGAGAATATTCCGCAGTTTTTAAGAATGTCATACTGACTTTTTATACAAAATATTTAGCATTAAACGTACACATTACAAACCACTCCATTAGGCAGCAAAAGTAGTCTGTATGTTCCTTCATTCTCTGTAATGACAATGGGCTTCGCAACTGAGGGAAGAACGCCTAGTAAGGCAATTGTTTTTTATTAGAAAGACAATTGTTTTTATTCGAAAGACAATTGTTTTTTATTACAGTTTAGTTAGTTTAGGTCTTGTACTTTAAAAGCGCTTCTATTTTCGTAATTAAAACACGTGTTGTTATTTTACGAAATTAGCTCACATCTCTAAAAATCTTGTTTTATTAGCAAAAAGTTTCCTTTTGAGCGTTGAATACATTGCAACAAAGAACAACTGAAGAGGACTCATTTTGCGTCGTCGCATTCATTAAGTCCAATCTCGGAGTTTCTTAAAACAACACAATAGGCACGAATTAAAATTTTGCCGAAAAATGTTTGCACAGTCAAAAGAGTTTCCCTTTTATTACCATATCAAATTGCCGGCCGCTACTTTCAAATTGCGTATTATTTGCTGGAAAGAATAGGCGTCACGAAACCGGTATAAACCGGTACAGCGGTTTTAAAAATACTGAAATAAAACTTTTGTATGCAATGGGAAATATAGAGGTTTAGGTTAATTTAGTATATGTTAGAAGTAGTATTTCCGAAGAAGGGTCAATAAGATAATTGTTCCTTTAAGAACAGCAAACATTAGAAAGTATATTTGTATCTTACAACTATTCTTTCATCCAGCAATGTCAGTCAGCCATATTCAATCATATCAAAATTCATACTAATAATATAAATGTGAAAGCTTGTTTGTTTGGATGTTTGTTCGTCAATCCCGCTGAAATAACTGAACGGATTTTGATGAAATCTGATAAACAGGCAGGGCATGGGCCAACTTAGGTGATAGAATATTTTTTATCCCAATTAATGCTTCCATGGGATAAAACCGGAATCTTGATGACATCGGCAATGTCGCGGGGAAAAACTAGGTTATCAATATATCAGCCTTAAAATACCGATTTCGCAAAAAAAGTGCCGGTATCGCAAGCCTTACCAAGGGGGCTCAAATGTACCGCAGGCGGCTCATCAGATGATATTCCATTAGGCCCGATGTACTTGTAAGTAGCTGCCTTAATTGGAGAGTTCACGCGTGGTTCCCTTTTATGTCGAGAATTTTAGTTTTGCGAACTGCGCCTTTGGGCTTTGAGGGCTGACGATGGTGGAACCATGAGACACTAAGAATGAATAGTTTCACTCCCAGTAATATTAGTTAACGGGACTAAACGCGGTACTTATTTATACTTACTGCTTGACGTTAATAAGTGACAATTTGGAGGTACTGAAAAAATATATCAGCCGCGCCCGAGCAGACGACGCCCCGCATCACTAGTCCGCTTGCGACCAAGGTTGCTGTATGCAGCCGAATCGTTAAGCAGTAAGTATATAGTGTACTACATAAACAAGTAGTGAACCAATATTACTGTTAAAATGCAACACGAAAGTTTAAAATCTTATATTATTTCTCAGTTGATCTATTGCACATGGGTCAAATAAGAAATGCCTAGTAGTTCCATGCGACAAATAACCACTGCCGGCAGTGGGAATGATCCGATTTCATTGAGTGCGTTAAAAGTTCTCATGGTTAAAACGTGCTTGCCACGTTCATTCGAGGGTTGAGAAAGTATTGAGGGGTTAAGAGAAAAGTTTAAAAGAAGGAATTTATAATAATAATAATAATAATATAATATAATTAATAATTTTATAGTTATCTTATTCATACATACTTTTCCTTTTTTTTTATAGATTTGTGTAGTGCATTTATTTATTGAAAATTAAGTATAATGTAGTAGGTAGTATATAAATATTAAACTAACTGAAAGAAGAACGGTATTATGGATCTCACATATGTAATTTAAAATAGGAATGTTAGCCTAATTGTCAAATTAATTGATCAGCACTTTCAACATTCTACCGCATCCGCAAACTGGGAAAACCAATACGTAATGAAATTATTCCCCGCAGGATTCGAACCCGCGATCTCCGAGGTTAAGAGCACAGCGTTCTCACAGTCTTATAAAAGTCTCTTTCATCATCATCATAAGCCTATTACAGTCCACTGCTGGACAAATGCCACTCCTAGGGCTCTCCACGCTTCCCTTTCGTCATTTAGACCAATTTATTTGAGCTCTGAACTACCACTAGGCATTTAAATTATGTAGTCTCGTGTCTTTTAGTCCCAAGTCACGTGACCGAAAGCTAATTTAGTAACCCATGTGCGTTTCGCCCTGTTTACTATTTAAGTAAACACCGACTACCGAACGTGATAGGCGTTGCTGGGCGACTATTTTGTTCATTTTATATTAAATATTGTGTTTTTATATATTTAAAAGTTGTAAATAAACTAACACTTGCTACGGTAATGAATGAAAGGGTATTTTTTGTGCTAGTCTTTCTTCTAAAGATTATGTAGGCTTTATAATAATTGGAAATAACCGAGATTGTGTTCTTGGAAAATATTTTTTTTTTCATAAATCCGCATGATGGCTTGACTGTTTTTGTGTTGAAATTTATTTTGTCTATTAGCTTTCTCTGGTTTCCTTGTTCTGCAACTTAAATTCGACAGCTCTTTTCAATGGCAAGTGAAAAATAGCTGATGAATTAGCTGAACGTTTACAAATAAAGTGCCTTGTTACCAAAATAACGAGGCGTTTTGTTAGATTAAAACTTTTGTTGTCGACTGTTCCTTTATTTTTATCGGAGTGAAGATTTCGGGTCACCGCGTCCCGTCAAAGTAAACAACGTTTCTTGAACAAAAGCTATTCACAATTTTAAGCCGGATATTATGTGGATGAAGACTCCGTATTACCGCATTCATGTAAGGTCGTTTCATCCGTCTTAATCTTAAGATCCAAAACGGACTCATGAATGCTACCTACGTATGTTAGTCAGTTAATTTATGTCCCTCGGCATTGTTTGCTAGGTTTCCCAAAGTCCCTTGGCCAGATCCATTTCTCGGCTTTACGGTGTATTTGGGTCTAACCAAGGTATCTCACCGTTTGACAATTAGGTCGACGGGTGTCCCTTACATCCCTTATATTGTAGCTTAAACTGTTTGCGAACACAGGCCCCTGTGGTAGGTATTAATTAATGCCCTTTCTTTTGGGAAATAAAACGCGCAAACAAGATTTTTCAGGGCTTTGTTGGCTAATAAAGACCTCGACATTCCCAGACACCTTTTAAAATGGGCCCGGGTGGACCCATGTTACGTATCAGCTGCCAGCGGCCTTTGTCAGGCTCTTGGGTAATTAACTCGTTCTTGGTGTAATATAATGTTTTGTTTTTGTTTTCTACATACTGCCTCGTGGCAAAATAATAATAACATTTATTGCCGACGATAAGAAACGTATTTTTTGTATTCTTTATGTCTATCCACAGTATATGGAAAAAGATGCTTTAGTTTAGATATAAATGTCTACTGGGTAATTAAGTCGTTCTTGGTGTAATATAATGTTCTGTTTTTGTTTTCTACATACTGCCTCGTGGCTAAATATTAATAACATTTATTGAAGACAATAAGTGCCGTCAGTTTTTGTATTTTTTATTCCTATCCACAATATTAAGTAAATAGATCCTTTAGTTTAGATAGAGATTAATGTCTACTGGGTATTTATAATGTATTGGGATAATGAGTTCAGTTCTTGGAATTGGGCTTCTATTATAGGGAATTACCTAGTTACTGTTTCATCGGTACTTGCGTTTAATAGCTTATTGTTTGGCAAATGTATGTTGAAGATTAGTATCGCATAATGTTTGTTAATTTACATTACAGGATCAAGATACGGGACCGACAATTAGTGCAGGGCACTGCCAAATAGTATAATATACATAGTTCCTTTATGTAATAAATAACCATAGAACTACATTCTCTTCATCCTCGTCAGGAGTGAAGATTTGATTATCGCGCCGTGATCTTGCTGATGAGAGATGGGCTCTCGCCTGTTGGCCGTAGGCCTCTACCAGAATGGTGATTAAAACTATAGTTACCACGTCTTTGGGCACGCTGGTAGATAATCGCCGTATGATAAACGAAACGACCAAATCACACCAATTGCCAGATGCTAGATAGACGCACCTTCTTCTTCTTCTCAATCGTGACACTCTTGACAGAGCGGTCGTGGTCATCAATGTAAGTCCCCCTTTGTGACACGTTTGACGGCTCGCCTCCACTCCTCCCTGGCGGCTGCTCGTCTTGCGCACTCGTGCAACGGGCCCTCCATTGCCGCCTTTATTTGGTCTGTCCACCTCATGGGCGACCTTCCTCGCGCTCTGGTACCCTCCACTCTGCCCTGCACCACCAGTCGCTCTATGGATAAGTCTCCACGTCTAGAAACGTGCCCAAAGAAAGTGGGAATGCGAGCCTGGACGATGGACGCACCTACATACTTAAATAAACATCCATGACTTGAGTGCAAAAGCCGATGTTCATCACACAAACATTTCCCCCTAGCGGCAATCGAACCCGCGACCCTCGGTTTTGTAGCCAGGGTCTCTGACCACTAGGCCAACAGGCCCGTCTTTCCGAAAAAAATTCCATAGAACTTTCTTACGACACCTACTGGAAGAATTGGGTTACTCTTACTACACGTACATTGAGTAACATAATGGTGTGCACCGATTTACAGCAGCATAATTAAACTCCGTGCCCTGTGTGTTCTTCCAGTTTAACTTCGCGATTCACACTTCGCGCATGTTTGTTTTAATTACCAATGTTGCGCGGAGTTGTTTGACATTTTCCAACAAATATTGAAATTGTAAAGAAAAATGTGCTTGTTTGAGTTTTAGATGAGAAACGCTGGAATTAGACAAGAGAAATGTAATTTTGGATGAACTTATGTAAAGCACTTATGTTTGAAGACGCAAGAAGAAAATAAATAAAATAGCAGCATGAGGCATGCATGCAACTAAGTATTAGGTAGAATCTTGATTTCATTATACTCGTCTATTATGCTGTGTACAAGAATTATGAAAATACGAAAATATGTTTATCAGGCTTTATAATGATGCGTTTCAAAGTGCTGTGTAAAAGAAAACATCTCTTAAACGAAATAGGTTACATAAACTAAACGATTTCCGAGCCTTGCTTTTATTACACATTTCGCTCACAAGACGGCGAGATCATTAAGTCCCTCATTGACAGTGATAAATCAAGCGACACCGCATCAGATGGCCACGTTTCACCAGATAAAGGCTATCTAGAGAGGGAAGCATAAAACATCGTATCAATATTACACAAGATACGGTTTTATGAAACTCATTTTTCTGCTTAAGTTAGCTTCTCAAACCAAAATGTAATGCGGCCGGTCCCTAGAGGATTGCGGAGGCTTTGCCGAAACGTATTTTGAATATGAAACGTCTGACGAACGTTTGTAATTTGTTTGCCTGTCTAAATGCCTTCTCGTGCTTGGTTTTGTTTTAAATGATGGTGAAATAAAACGTGTAACAACGGGTGAAGTTTAGTTTTGAAAAACGATAATTTATTTGGAATAGACAGTTAGTTAATTTACGGCAGTGACTGTAGTAACACGGATTTTCGGATCGATTATAATTATCTGAGTTTACAGATAATATGTTTGAGCTCTGATGTGAATGCGTATAAGTTATAATAAACCACTCTTAAAATGTGATTATTTGATTTAAGAGTCTCGCTTTTGATACTTCATCCATCAAGTAAATATTTCTTCCCTTTTGAAGTACTCAAGATAATGCGAAACGATTTGTTATAACGTAGCTTCTGTCCCACAGGACACCGGCACCGCGCTATTGATTAACCTCATCCTCTGAAACTACCAACTTTTCAATTTCCATAATTCAGTCAATTCAGTGTCAGAGTTGAGGGTATAAAACCTCTCGAAGTGGAGTGCCGTCGTTAAAAAGTATGTCTATAAAGCGGATCAAAAGCGGCCGATCGCCGACAGATTTATGGGCGCGAAGAGCGAAGAGTGAGTCCGGGATACGCGGAAAATTCCACCAACCACGGCCGGACGGAAATCCTTTTGCAGGTTTATCGCGTGTAAAATCGACCCTCGCCGATTTGCTTTAGGATTAACCGGGCTTGAGGAACACAGGACGTGTTTGAGACGTCAGCGCACATATGAAATGCGAGTTGTTAATTCCATTCGAATGACGAACGAAAAGTTATTGTAAGCAACCAATTTAACAGTTACACGTTGTTAACTTACTGACTTAATGTCCTATGGCCCCCAGGTGGGGCAGAGGGCTTCTACAGTGCTTCGCCATCGCGTTCTGTCTTGGGCAATTCGCTTCGCCTCGGACCACGTCAGCCCGATCGCCTTTAGCTCCTCGGCTACCGAACGTCTCCAAGTGTGCTTAGGTCGGCCGCGTTTCCTTTTCCCTTGAGGTGTCCATTCCAGGGCTTGCCTTGGGATGTGGTCGGGTGCTCTTCTTAGGGTGTGGCCAATCCAGCGCCACTTGCGACGTTTTATTTGAAGACCGATCGGCGACTCGGAGCAGAGATCCCACAGTTCTTCGTTTGAGATCTTTTCGGGCCAGAAAACATGAAGAATCTGTTTAAGGCATCGGTTGACGAAGACCTGGATGCGATGCGTGATGACTTTGGTAACCCTCCACGTCTCACACCCATACAGCAGGACAGTCTTCACGTTGGAGCGAAATATTTTCAATTTCACTCTCCGAGTCAGCTTACTGGACTGCCACACAGGTCGTAGTTGCGCGAAGGTCGCCCGGGCTTTGGCTATCCTTGAAGTGATGTCCTCTTCTGTTCCTCCAGTTTCCGACACGATGCTGCCGAGGTACGTAAACTTCTGCACTCGCTCTATAGGTTCCGAGCCTAGTAACAGTGGAGTCGAGTTTCTTCCCTCGGTACGCATTTCCTGGGTCTTCCGGGCGTTAACTTTGAGACCGTCGAGAATCGCCTCACGCTGTAAATCGTCCAGTTTGGCTTGCATGTCAACGTGCTTGTGGCTGAGCAGGCACAGGTCGTCAGCGTAGTCTAGGTCGTCCAAGGTGTCGGTCAACCCCCACTCTATACCGCGCCGCTTTCCCACGTTTGTTCTCTGCATAATGCCATCCAGGACGATGAGAAATAGTAGAGGCGATATGAGACAGCCCTGCCTCACTCCCGCATGTACGGTGATGTCCTCCGAGATGAGTCCGTCGTGCTCCACTTTGCATGTGTAGTTCCTGTAGATGGAGATAAGAATGTCCCTGATCTTGGGCGGGACGCCAATCTCATCTAGTCGGGACCAGATTCTGGACCAACGTACAGTGTCGAAAGCTTTTTCGAAGTCAACGAAAGTGAGGTAAACTTCACGCTGCCATTCTGATGCTTCCTCCACTATGATCCGGAGTGTGTTGATCTGGTCTGTGCAGGAACGGTTTGGTCTGAAGCCGGCCTGCTCTCTCCTGAGAAGTGGTTCAGCTGCCCTGGACAGTCTGTCCAGTAGTACCTTGCAGAGAACCTTTGATGGTACAGAGAGCAAGGCAATTCCTCTCCAGTTATGACATTGACTGAGGTCACCCTTCTTCGGCACGGTTATTAGGAGGCCCTTGTTCCAATCATCCGGGAGTTCTTCGGTGTTCCAGATTTTCTCCAAGAGAGGTGTTAGGATCTCGACCGCGATGAATGTGTCCGCTTTTAGCATTTCTGAAGTGATCAGGTCGAGACCGGGGGCTTTACCTCTCTTTAGGGATTGTACTGCCTTCAGGACTTCTTCTCTGCTCGGTGGGGTCGTGTCAATGTCAAGCAGTTGTTGGGGCATTGAGGTGTTCCGAGGAGAGTAAGGTGGTACTGCGGTCGATACGCGGAAAACATCGGCGAAGTGCTCGTGCCATCGTCTGAGTCGTTCCTCAGATGTTGTGATGAGTCTTCCCTGTTTGTCCCGTAGAGGCCTGCTCTTGTAGCCACGCTTGCCAGCCAGGATTTTGGTAGCATCATACAACTCCCTGAGGTTTCCAGTATCAGCAGCATGTTGCGCCTGATCAGCCATGTCGTCAGCCCATTTCCGCCTATCTTTTCTGGTGCTGCGATAGATGCGTTTGCGCATTTGCCGATATTGGATCTTAAGGGTGGCCCGTTCTGCGTCGCTGCGCGTTTCCAAGCATTTTAGGTGAAGCGCCTTACGAGCCTCAATGAGATCCCAGGTCGACTGAGAGATCCAATCATCGCGCTTCTTCGTTTGGTGACCTAAGACGTCGGAGCTGGTTTCTTGATAGACCATTTTGATGCGATTCCACTCCGAGTCTACTGTGTCGGTGTCTGATTTCAAAACGGAGAAGCGGTTCCTCAACTCGACAGCGAACTTTCTTGCAATGTCGGGCGTGTCCAATTTGCGCACGTCGTACCTTCGTCCCAACCTGCCGTTACCTAATGATCTTCGGGCATTAGCCACCTTGAGGCGAAGTTCCGCGACCATCAGCATGTGGTCACTGTCGATGTCGGCGCCGCGCCTGTTCCGGACGTCCAGCAATGATGTTCGCCATCTGCAGCTTATGGCAAGGTGGTCAATTTGGTTCCGAGTGACACCGTCGGGTGATGTCCAGGTGTATTTGTGGATACCCTTGTGCAAGAAAAGTGATCCTCCTATTGCCAGGTTGTTATTTTGGCAGAATTCGAGGAACCGCTCACCGTTATCATTCATCGTTCCAAGACCATGTTTGCCGAGGTGTTTCTCACAGCCAGAGTTGTCGCTGCCCACTTTAGCGTTGAGGTCTCCCATAACGATTATGATGTCCTGCTTGCGTATCTTCGTCAAGGTATCTTGAAGTGCGCTGTAAAAGACATCCTTTACCTCTTCAGTGGAAGCGTTGGTGGGGGCGTAACACTGGACTATGGTGATCTTACGTGCCTTCGAGTTGAAGCGAGCTGTAATGATGCGGTCCGAAATCGGTTTCCAATCCAAGAGGCTTTTCTTCGCCACGTCAGACAGGAGAAATCCCACTCCGTATTCACGGATGTCGTCCTCATCTGCCTTACCGGAGTAAAGGAAAGTAAGCCCCTTGGATGTTTTCAGCTCCCCAAATCCATTTCTTCGTACTTCGCTAAGGCCGAGTATGTGTAGCTTGTACTTGATCATCTCCACCTCCAATTGCGCTAGTCTGCTGTCATCAGATAGCGTTCGCACATTCCAAAAAGCCAATCGTGTCCGTAATTTCATGCCAAAGGTTGTCGGTAAATGATCGGTCCGGTTTTGCTCTGTATCAGTTTCTTGAATCGTTTGTATTCGGGCAAGTAGGTGATTAGCCCACTGTGCCCTAGCCTGCTGACGGGGCTGCCGCCTTGGAGTTCACAGGCTAACTCGGTTTGATTCGGGTATCCTCCCTAGTGATTTGGTTCTGTTTTGGGGCGCAGAACGTTCGCCCTCTGCCCTGCATCCTCTGCTACTACAGCTCGAGTTGGCAGTCGCGCGGCGGCGCGGCTGTAGTAGTGCCCAGGGTGGACGGCGGGGACGTGGATGGCTCGGACTGGCTGAGGCTCCGCTTTGAACGTGTCCTGCCACTGACACCGCAGAAAGTTACTTGGCATTTGATAGAGACGCTGACTCACTCATCAGGTTTCCGCCAACACTTTACCTCAACTTCCCACCCCACAACTTCCCACCCCTTTAACTTACACACTTGTTTTTTTGTGTTTTTTTATTTTTGTTAAGTTGGTAGACAGGTGCGTTACCAACAAAGCAACAAGCGATAGCTGATTTTACATTAATTACAAAAATTACGTTCGTCTTCGATTGGTTTTATTAATTTAATAGACATATTTTGAGGGAATTAGTGGCAAATAAGATGCAAAGGCGTATTGCTCTATGTTTCGAAATGTTAAGTGGGTCCATCATTAATATTCTGAGGTGTAGCTGTTATGGCGGTAGATTTCCCGTGGGAATAGTACCTCTGAAAATGTCTTACAACAAACAGAATGAATTATTTTGCATCAATCGATTTAATGTGAGTGAAAAACATTTCGTCATGAATATTATTGACTCATACATATATCAACATTTTATGAGACTATGTTTCAGAATTCCTTACTGAGATGATGAGTGACGAAATGCACCCTTTTCTTAATACATTTTCGGTTCTGGCGAGTAATAAACTAAGACAAATAAACTTAAATTTTTGCTTTACTTGCAGTTGACACTATTTTAACTTACAGCGACAAAATGAGATTCTACAACTGCGCTCGCACCACTTTTTTATTTAGAATATTTCCCAAGTAGATTAAAACGGGAAATGTGGTCGAGTAAGTGCTGGGACTTCATCGTAATAAATGTACGGGACTTTAGTTCTGCAATACGACCGGGGAACAAAATAAAGTAGGGACAACCGTGCTAGACATGGGCTAATGCAAAGTTTTTTGGACCTCCTATGTAGTTTTTACGATGCTTATCAACACAACGTCTTTCGTCTTCCATGCTTTTGCTCTAAGATTGTGATGTTCGACTGTTGGATTGTTTTGTGTGCGTCCATTGCTGTTTTGTATACTGCACGGCTCTCACATGTTTGCACTTAAAGAGTAATGTATGAGGAACATTAAGTTAGAACGGTATACGAGGCGGGTGAGCGTGGCTTGGTAGCTCCTGTGTTGTCTTGATAAGAAAACGTTATGGCTATTGCTGACGGCCCTCCCCGGGGCCTTCGTGCGTAACAACATGTAAGGCGGGTTTTTCTCCGGAGTCACTTTTAATCTGCGCTCTAATTTATTGCGACAGCTAACCACTACGTTTTCGTGTAGTTTCTTACGCTACCAACGTATATGGTGGGAAGGTTTGTATAGTTAAGATGTTTCTAAGTGTCTCTGTATATCGTTCGCGCAATTTCGTTTTATTACATTGCTACACAGTTCTAGAATTTATAGAACAATCCATTCAGTGGGCGTAGAGATACGATGTAGGTTGTGTGGGTGTGTTTATTATTTATTTGGTTTCGATTTGAATAGTGCTTTTATTACATGTTCTTCGAGAAAAAAACTTCAAGTAGCCTCCTTATGCAAATAGTAATATAATATGCAAAAGATTGATGTTAAGTCATAGCGTTTTTTGTTTGTTGTTCACAATTATGCATTGTTCTTGATATTAAAACCTATAATTTTGCTGAATATGACAGTTATCATAAACGCAATCTGAAACTTAGAACAACGAGTATGTAGGTAGCGGTTAGCTTTAATTACATTAACAAGTTGTTCATTATATTAACTTTTGTAATGACAAATTCTCGTTTTTTATTATTATGACATTAAATTGTATTTCTATTTATCGCTATTTTTACTTACTCTTATTTGACGCAGTAGGCACAAAGCTTTTTAGTTTAATTCTGTAATAAATATTAGATTTCTCACGTACTAGTTTGGCTCTGTATTGAGGTAACTGGAGCACGATATGTTTTCTGTATCAGAATCAACTGAAGTGCCTTGATAAATTCTTAAATATAATGGAGTTAAAGTAAAGTTAATTTGATTTATAGTTATATAAAGTTTTGTTTGATTTTTAATAAAAAATAAATAAAAATAAAAATTTTTATTTATCGGACAACAATAATGATCATTTATCGGACAACATTAATGTAAGTATGTATTAAATATCACTACCATCACCACACCATTTGTATTTGAGATACAGCCTTCTTCAGATTTCAGATTAGGAAATGCAACTGAAACTGAGAAATAATACTTATGAAGCGTTTTAAATATTGTTGATTATTTGGTAAATAGAAACTACATAGTATTTCTTAAAGTGAATTGTGAGTCGAAACGGTTTCCTTACAACTCTTCATTTGTCAACTTACACATTATATGAAAATGTCACTCAGCGTGTGACATAAGATTTCATCTGCTACTAACTAAAATTCTATTCAGCTCTGTCGTCTGCTGTCTAGCTCTCACGATTAGCTGCTATTTAAATGTATGAGTCTATTTAACATTCATAGGTTAATACTATCAGACCACTTGTCAAAGCGATCGTTAAGTTTTCTACTAGTATAGAAAATAGCACGTTAATACGAAAACTTAAGTTCGACAAAAGCATCATAAAAGTTGGACAAATGGGTTGAAAATTGTAAAGTCTGTGATTTTATTGATATTAGATGCTCAGCGTTTGCTGTACGCTTGTGCTAAAAGCCACAACGATAAAATTATTGGCTTGAATCTTCGGAAAAATTATGGGAGCAACCATCGTGATAACACCGCACGAAAATGGGAAACCTATTTTATTCAGTGAGTTGCAAGATTTCGAAGCCACGACCCGGAATACTTCTTTCCTGCTATTACATTGTTTACCTTGGTGTTTGGAGTCGGATTAATTTACATCCCCTAACGAGGCACATTGACACCGCAAGTTTTTGCTTTTATATTTCAACATAACCTACATACAAGAAGTACTACAGGCGTGAAATCTGACATGAAAAGTATCCAATATTTAACGTTTTTAATGCTAGGAACTCGAACCGTCAATACCTCGCGAAGAGAACAGGTCAATCAAATTAATGTACAAAAACAATTCAATCGTTGCATAAAAGCGCATTTCAATGTTACGTTTAGATTACAATCGGATAGTACAGGCAAGTTATCTTTCAGAAGAAAGCAATATCCGCCATACTATGTCATCTAAACACATCGGGTTAAGAGCATACAGTAAATGTGCCATCGACATCGTCACTCGTCAGGTACGGAGCCGTGTAGTACTTAAACTACTGACGAGACGAGCGGGCCCCAGTGACTAAAGGTTTTTTCAAGCAATCCGCTAAAGTGTGTTCCAATAGTACCTACATACCTATACCTAACCCGAAATGGAGTCGCATTATTCAGAGTGATTTACGAACACGAGAAATCTCTAAAATCGGTCGCGCCCGCCGCTAGGTAACTTAGGTCTACATTTTCGTTTGGTCTATGGGGAATTTTAAGCGGGAGTAGACGTCAATTTGTTTGCTATTAGGGCAACTAATACTTTTATTTTTTGGGTGGACTACAGACACTTTATTACCGATATAATGTTAGTTGTTGAGTGGTTTGGGAAAGAGGGAATGGCACTGCTATGAAACAATTGGAAATAAATATTTGAGGCAAGAGTTTATAATATTGGCACTAACAAATAACATTTTGCGCTTCTGTATATAGAGATTGACATAAAAGAGATTGCTGGCAACTTATTTTTCTCTCTTTCACACGGATGAAGTCTTCTAGCTCGTAACGTAGTAAAATCTGCCATTATAATTTAAACAATCACTATTATTTAAATTAAAATATATTTGCAGAATAAACAATATTTTAAGTTATAGAACCGAAAACTCATGTCTCCGGTCGGGAAAAAATCTCAATTTGTGATTCTCGCGGTTCGTTGCATCAGCGCATGCAACTTTCCGACAAAACTAATTGTAAGTTGCGCTGCAGCTGATGTTTGTGCGCGACGATATCTTTGAATAAAGCGGACCAAATATTTTAGCTCTAGTTCAAGGAATTTCGGGGGGGAAAGTTTAGTTAGCGAAAAGTTTTCGAAAAATATTTTGAATTACTATATCCTATACAATAGGAGGAAGAGCAAACACAATTTAATTTAGATTTTTTTTTAATTGCTGTTCCGTTTTTGTTCTATGTCCAACTAGTGTATGGGTAGGTACCTATAAAATTCTTGCCAACTACAAATAATTACAAATACAAGTAGAAGACAAAATTAGTTTAATGCTGGAACGAAGACTTTTAATTCGGCTCAGAAAAAATCTCAATTTGTGATACTCGCGGTTCGCTGCATGCGCTGACCCAACTTCCCGACAAAACTAATTGTAAGTTGCGCTGCAGCTGATGTTTGTGCGCGACGATATCTTTGAATAAAGCGGAGCAAAATATTTTAGCTCTAGATGGAGGAATTTCGGCGGGGAAACTTTTGGTAGTGGAAAGATTTAGAAAAATATTTTCAAATTTCAGAATTCCTTTTGAAGATCTACATATGTTACGGATTTATACTTAATTGTTTTTTTTTTATTTTACACTACTGCGTGTTATTGACGCGCTACCCCACCTTTACATTTGATACAATAATAATGTCAGTTATTTAAAAATCATGAACAAAGACAAATTTATCAGATTTTAAGTGGCTCAGTCGGGAATCGAACCCTTTCGGGCAGAGCGCTTGTCTGGATTGCAATTTAATATTTTTCTTTTTTATAATTAAAAAAAAATATAGATAACAGGTATACGATAGGTACCTGATAAGATAGATATATATCATGAAAAATGCTTGAAATATAGAAAATGTATCTTTCACTATTAATATTTGCACACAACAACCACAGATTCTTTCGCTTATACATTTACAGAATAAAACATCCCAATGAACAAGCCAGAATGTAAGGAAATAGTTGTGCTCATCCTACATGTGTAAGTAAGGCCAGACTGAGATTGATGCGCGGAGATTAGACGGGTCGCGAGTTAATTGATGGTCGGGTTAAATTTTCTCGTTCACGATAAAGTTTTATGTGCGATCGTATGTCGCGTTTAATTTTTATGCGCGTTGATCCGGTAATTATTTTACTAGTAAACAATTTGTATATTTTTTTATCTCATACTTAAACGATGATATCTTTTAAAGGTCGCATAAAGTTTGAAAAGTACTGGTATAATGTCGTCGTAACTAATGAGGATGCTTTTATGAACTGTTGTTCGTAGGTGAGTAAGGTCCAAGAGCAATTAGAAATGATTTCGAGTGCCCTTTCTCGGCCAAAAAATGGTGTTAATGGAAGATCACTAGATATCACGTAAGTTTGTCGCCCGTTTGCCTAATTTAACACAAAAATCCGGCTTGAAGGATAATATGTCGATGATAATGTGGTCTGTAAATGAAGGGAAATGCGGTGAATAGGATAAAATATTGTAATTAAATAATAAAATACACCACAACGAGCTTAGTGATATGAAGGCTATAAGAAGAGAGAGAGAGAGAGTAATATAACGTCTTCAGCCTGTAGTCGACATAGCCGATTATGCCTACTGAGATTTCGTCATAATTTGATTTCAGTGTATAGAGAATGGGTAGAAGTATCGAACAGGATGGAAAGCGTTTAACAGTGTCATACTGTAGCAAGTCAAACTTGCCGCTGGTTATGATCCCGCAACTTGGATTAAGTTTGGTAAGTACTAAGCTGTTTGTTCACATGTTTCCTAACTTATGGTGTCACATGATTTCCTTATACTCTGTTGGGGAAATAAATGGGTACTGGTATGAATATGAACATTGTATACTCGTATACTTTTCTTTAAAAATCTTTGGCTTAATCTTTGCACGCTGTTTAACTTCTTATTTACATTATCAAATAGTGTTTTTTCACCAAAAATATGTTTAAATTAGTAGTGGAAAATTATAGTTGCTGAGGTAATATTTACATTAACTTTACAAAACATGTTCTAAAAACTGTTGAATTTATCGTCACTAAATCTGTCATGAAAAGTATCCAATATTTAACGTTTTTAATGCTAGGAACTCGAACCGTCAATATCTCTCGAAGTGAACAGGTCAATCAAATCATTGTACAAAATCAATTCAAGCGTAACATACCAGCGCATTTCAATGTAACGTTTAGCTGACAATCCGATTGTACATACAAGTTATCTTTCAAAAGAAAACAATATCCACCATACCATGTCATCTAGCACATCGGGTTCAAAGCATACAGTAACTGTGCCATCGACCTCGTCACTCGTCAGGTACGGAGCCGTGTAGTACTTAAACTACTGGCGAGACGAGCGGGCCCCAGTGACTAAAGGTTTTTTCAAGCAATCCGCTAAAGTGTGTTCCAATAGTACCTACATATCTATACCTAACCCGAAATGGAGTCGCATTATTCAGAGTGATTTACGAACACGAGAAATCTCTAAAATCGGTCGCGCCCGACGCTAGGTAACTTAGGTCTACATTTTCGTTTGGTCTATGGGGAATTTTAAGCGGGAGCAGACGTCAATTTGTTTACTATTAGGGCAACTAATACTTTTATTTTTTGGGTGGACTACAGACACTTTATTACCGATATCATGTTAGTTGGGAGTGGTTTGGGAAAGAGGGAATGGCACTGCTATGAAACAATTGAAAATAAATATTTGTCGCAAGATTTTATATGGGTACTAACAAATAACATGTTGCGTCTTTGTGTATTGAGAAGTGTCATAAAAAAATTGCTGGCAACTTATTTTTCTCACTTTCACACGGATGAAGTCTTCTAGCTCGCAACGTACTCGTAGTAATCTATACTAATATAATAAAGCTGAAGAGTTTTTTTTGTTTGAATGCGCTAATCTCAGGAACTTCTGGTCCGATTAATAAATCTTTGAGTGTTGGATAGTCCGTTTGACGAGGAAGACTTTAGGCTATAGTAGGTACATTTATACCTATATGGGCGGAAACGAAAAAAATGCGGACAGAGTCGCGGGCGGCCGCTAGTATCTGCTAAAACATTTAAGTAATCACTGTTCTTAAAATTAATCAATATTTGCAGTATAAACAATATAAAGTATTGTTTATATAGCAAATATTGTTATGGAACCGAAAACTTATGTCTCCGCTCGGGAAAAAATCTCAATTTGTGATTCTCGCGGTTCGTTGCATGCGCTGACCCAACTTCCCGACAAAACTAATTGTAAGTTGCGCTGCAGCTGATGTTTGTGCTCGCGACGATATCTTTGAATAAAGCGGGGCAAAATATTTTAGCTCTAGATGGAGGAATTTCGGCGGGGAAA
The DNA here is from genome assembly GCA_958496325.1 of Nomophila noctuella. Classification (NCBI taxonomy): domain Eukaryota; kingdom Metazoa; phylum Arthropoda; class Insecta; order Lepidoptera; family Crambidae; genus Nomophila; species Nomophila noctuella. The sequence goes on from OY292495.1 coordinate 3,929,512, forward strand.
CTTTAGTAAGTGGAAAGTTTTCGAAAAATATTTTGAATTTCTATATCCTTTTGCAATCGATGGATGAGCCATCACATTTGATTTAGATTTCAATATTTTTTAATTGCGGTTCCATTTTGGTTCTCTGTACAACTAGTGCATGGGTACCGATTAAATCTTTGCCAACTACACATAATTACTAATAAAACTAATAAATTGCTTGCATAAGTCAAAATTATTTTAATCCTGCAACGTTGACTTTGGGCTTAGCTCGGAAAAATCTCAATTTGTGATACTCGCGGTTCGCTGCATGCGCTGACCCAACTTCCCGACAAAACTAATTGTAAGTTGCGCTGCAGCTGATGTTTGTGCGCGACGATATCTTTGAATAAAGCGGAGCGAAATATTTTAGCTCTAGTTTAAAGAATTTTGGTGGGGAAACTACTGGTATTGGAAAGTTTTATAAAAATATTTTTGAATTTCAGAATTCCTTTTGAAGATCTATGTTACGGACTTATACTTAATTGTTTTTTTTTATTTTACACTACTGCGCGTTATTGATGCGCTACCCCACCTTTACATTTGTTACAATAAAATGTCAGTTATTTAAAAATCATGAACAAAGAAAAATTTATCAGATTTTAAGTGGCTCAGGATTGCAATTTACTATTTTTCTTTTTTTTATAATTTTTAAAAATATAGATAACAGGTATACGATAGATACCTGATTTGATATATGTATATATAGGATGAAAAATGCTTGAAATATAGAAAATATATATATCACTATTAATATTTGCACACATCAACCACAGATTCTTTCGCTTATACATTTACATACAAATAAAACTCACCAATGAACAAGCCAGAATGTAAGGAAATAGTTATGCTCGTCCTACATGTGTACCTAACTAAGGCCAGACTGAGATTGATGCGCGGAGATCAGACGGGTCGCGAGTTAATTGATGGTCGGGTTAAATTTACTCGGATTTAAACTTAATTGTGATTTCTTTTAATTATTTTTACACCACTGCGCGGTTTTGATGCTTTGACGCGCCTTTGAGTTTCTTACAACAAAAATGCCAGTAATTTAAAAAATCATAAGCAAAGGAAAAATTCTTCAGATCTTAGGTGGCTCAGGCGGGAATAGAATGCAGCGCCTTTCGGGCGCTTGCTAAAAAAAATATATAATAGGTATAATAACACCTACTTAGCAAGAAAAATGCTTGAAATATACAAAATATATATATCATTAATATTTGCACTCATCAACCACCGATTCTTTCGCTTATACATACATTTACAAATAAAACATCCCAACGAACAAGCCAGAATGTAAGGAAATAGTTGTGCTCGTCCTACATGTGTAAGTAAGGCCAGACTGAGATTGATGCGCGGAGATTAGACGGGTCGCGAGTTAATTGATGGTCGGGTTAAATTTTCTCGTTCACGATAAAGTTTTATGTGCGATCGTATGTTTTCGTCGCGTTTGATTTTTATGCGCGTTGATCTGGTCATTATTTTTCTAGTTAACAATTTGTAATTTATCTTGTCTCATATTTTATCCATGACATCTTTTCAAGGTCGCACAAGGTTCGAAAAGCACTGGTATTATGTCGTCTTAACAAATTTTTATGTTTTCATGATTTTTTGTACGTCGGTGAGTAAGGAATCCAGAGCCCAATTAGAAGGAACATGGGGTTCTATAAGAAGGCAACGCATCTGCTACTTTGATAGAGGAAACGGTGTTAAAAGGCGATGGATGGTCACAAAAGAACAGGTTAGCTTGTTTCTAGTTCGACTCTTTTGAACACAAAAAGACCGGCTCAAAGGACCATGTGTCGACGTTAGGGAGAGAGTATACTGTATAATAAAACGAAGTGAAGTGAATAAGATAAAATATTAAAAACGCACCACAACGAACTTGCTGCTATGAAGACAACAGAAGAAGAGAGAGATGTCAGACAGTGACATAACGTCTTAATTCCTTAAAAAGCTTCCTAGAAAGCCTGTATTCGACATAGCCGATATTTCCAACTAAGATTTCGGCACAATTTGATTCAGCGTATAAGGAATAGGTCGATAAATCGAACAGGATGGAAAACGTTTAACAGTGTCATACTGTAGCAAGTCAAACTTGCCGCTGGTTATGATCCCGCAACTTGGATTAAGTTTGGTAAGTACTAAGCTGTTTGTTCTCATGTTTCCTAACTTATGGTGTCACATGATTTCCTTAAACACTGTGAGGGAAATGGGTACTGCTACGAGTATGTAGAACACATTGTATGTACTTTAAAAAATCTTTGGCGAAATCTTTGCACATTAGGAAGTAAACTGTAACTTCCTATTTACAATATCATAAATTATAGTGTTTTACATCAAAATTATGTTTAAAATAGTAGTGGAAAATTATAATTGCTGAGGTAATATGTAGCTACATAATCTTTACAAAACATGTTTTATGAAACTGTTGTGTTTTTCGTCACTAAAGAAATTAAATTAAATTGTTATGTTATAATTTATCTAGCATTCTTAAGATAAAAATATCGTGGACCTAAGTAGTAAACTCAAAAGTATATTTGTTTTGCTATTTATAATAATAATTATTTAAATAAGATATCTTGTCTTTTCTTGTAGCTCATTTTCGTCTACAGTGGCTAATCTTAAGGTGTACTATGTATTATTATTTCACTTCTATGTAATCTGCCATGAACGTTCAAAAAAGGTGCAAGCAAGACCTACGGCTTCCCTTGCTTTCTGAGTGTAATTACACCGCCAACATCCAGACTCCGGACTAACTGAATCCGGACTTCGATGCAATTAAACGATACTGATTGGGTTTTTATGTTACTAGATCTAATGTCCGTAGGTAATTAACCCTGCTATAAAAAAATAATAAATCACTGTTCTTAAAATTAATAAATATTTGCAGTATAAATAATATTTTAAGTTATAGAACCGAAAACTTATGTCTCCGCTCGGGAAAAAAATCTCAATTTGTGATTCTCGCGGTTCGCTGCATGCGCTGACCCAACTTCCCGACAAAACTAATTGTAAGTTGCGCTGCAGCTGATGTTTGTGCGCGACGATATCTTTGAATAAAGCGGAGCAAAATATTTTAGCTCTAGATGGAGGAATTTCGGCGGGGAAACTTTTGGTAGTGGAAAGATTTAGAAAAATATTTTCAAATTTCAGAATTCCTTTTGAAGATCTATGTTACGGATTTATACTTAATTGTGATTTTTTATATCATTTTACACTACTGCGCATTTTTAATGCGCTGTCCCACCTTTGCATTTGTTACAATAAAATGTCAGTAATTGAAAAAAAAATCATGAACAAAGGAAAATTCATCAGATCTTAGGTCGTTAAAGCTGGAAACTTATAAGCGCTTAGAAGCGCTTGTCAGCGCTGGTCCGACAGACACAGACAGAAAGGAAGCAGGTAGAAGCAGACCAGGGAAAATGTTTATTAATTTTATATTTTTTTTGAAATGACAGCGCCCGGCGCTGACCAGCTCGTGTTGAAGCTTGTCGGTACTTGTCGGCACCGTTCAGTGCTTATCGGTGCGTGTTCATATTTTTTTTCTGTCAACCACAGATTCTTTAGCTTATACATTTACAGAATAAAACATCCCAATGAACAAGCCAGAATGTAAGGAAATAGTTGTGCTCGTCCTACATGTGTAAGTAAGGCCAGACTGAGATTGATGCGCGGAGATTAGACGGGTCGCGAGTTAATTGATGGTCGGGTTAAATTTTCTCGTTCACGATTAAGTTTTATGTACGATCGTATGTTTTCGTCACGTTTTATTTTTATGCACGTTGATGCGGTAATTATTTTCCTAGTTAACAATTAGGGCCCAAGTAGAAAGGACATGAAGTGCCCTTCCTCGTCGAAAAAAATGTTTGATCACAAGAAATCACGTGATTTCTCAACAAACCTGCGTAAATTTTTTGGTCGTTTGTCTAATTAAAAACAAACATCCGACGTGAAGGTCCATATGACGACGAGAGTGGATTGTATAAATGAAGGGAAATGAATGACGGTGAATAGGATAAAATAATGAAATAACTTTATAAAGACACACCACAAGAAACTTACTGTTATGAAGGCGATAGAAGAAGTGAGAAATGTCTGACAGTGCCATAACGTCTACACTCTTTAATAGGCTTCCTAACCAGCCTGTATTCGACATAGCTGATATTGCCAACTGACATTTCGTCAAATTTTGATTTCAGACAATTTTCGTGTACACAGAGAATAGGTAAAGTATCGAACAGGATGCAAGGCGTTTAACAGTGTCATACTGTAGCAAGTCAAACTTGCCGCTGGTTATGATCCAGCAACTTGGATTAAGTTTGGTAAGTACTAAGCTGTTTGTGCTCATATGATTTCCTTAAACACTGTGAGGGAAATTGGTACTGCTACGAGTGTGTATGTATGTATAAAAAAAAACTTTGGCTAAATCGTTGCACAATAGGAAGTAAACTGTAACTTCCTATTTACAATATCATAAAATATAGGGTTTTACATTATCTTTACAAAACTTGTGTCATGAAACTGTTGTATTTTTCCTCAAAAAAGAAATTCAATTAATGTGTAATGCTATTTAGTCATTAAAATTTAAGCATTTATTTATTTTTTATTTACGTTTACCATTTGATTAAAAAATCGTGTCTTTTATTGAAGTCAATTTTCATCAACAGTGCCTTTTTAGATGAGTTACGTATTATTTCACTCTTTTATCTGGATAAGAAAACAATAAGCCATGCTCGTTCAGAAATCGGGTGCAAGCAAGACCTACGGCTTCCCTTGCTTTCCGAGTGTAATTACCGCCAACATCCTGACTCCGGTCTAACTGAATCCGGACTTCGATGCAATTAAACGATACTGATTGGGTTTTTATGTTACCAGATCTAATGTCCGTAGGTAATTAAACCTTTTTATTTTAAACCTGATCAAGATACTGGAATTGAACTGTCAACCTTTTTACTAATTGAAATGCTATATGATTAAGTAATGTTACAAATCGTTTTGGTCTTAGGGTAATGTGACTCAACTATGCCAGTGGTTATTTACATCATTACTCACATAAACTTACTGTTAATGTGATGGGTCTTAAAATTAGTCCTTGTTCCGTACCCTGATACAGTCAGGGTGGCTATTTCGTAAGCTTTTTTTTTCGTATTTTTTAACTGAGTCTCATGTGGCGATTTTCCTGCAGCAATATTTAAGGTTACTTAACTGCACATTAGCCGTGTAATTGGTAGTAGTTAAACGATAAATTAGTTGCAATCGTGTGACCGTTTGACCTCGGGGCGGTGCTGCGTCGGTCGCGTCTTTACGACCCTCGCCGGAACATTAGTATTCTCCCAGCGACGCCGGATCGAACGGGAGTTCAACTCAAGTTTTAATTTTGTTAACTGTCAATTTATGTCAATAAAACTATTGACTTAGAATTTTTAAACGAGTCTGATATTATACCGGCAAATACACCAGCGGTGGGATATGGTTACGTAGGATATTGTAGAAATAAATTCTACACGTCAAGTTATAAACTGCTGTAATAATTAAAAAAAAGTACGAAAAATTATCAGATTAGTAAGAGGCAAGAGGCAGAAGCTGCGAAATATACAATGAAAAAACAAATGACACACGCAATTCAAACGTCGAACACGCGGCGCGCTCAATGTCATTTTCTTTTTAATTTAATGTTAAGCGGCCAGTCCGCGGAGGTTTTACTCCTCGACAGATGTGCAGATTTTCCTGCAGCAATAGTTAAGGTAACTTAACTTCACATTAGCCGTGTAATTGGTAGTTGTTAAACGATAGATTAGTTGCAATCGTGTGACCGTTTGACCTCGGGGCGGTGCTGCGTCGGTCGCGTCTTTACGACCCTCGCCGGAACATTAGTATTCTCCCACCGACGCCGGATCGAACGGTAGTTCACTTCAAGTTTTAATTTTGTTAACTGACAATTTATGTCAATAAAAATCTTGTCTAATATCATCATCATCTTGTAATAATAATCATCTTGTCATATTGTCTTGTAATTTTTTAAACAAGTTGATGTCGTACCGGCAAATTCGTCAGCGGTGGGATATGGCAACGTAGGACATTGTAGAAATACATTCTTCACGTCAAGCTATAATAAACTGTTGTAATTATTAAATAAAATATGTACATAAATGATCAGGATGGTGAGATAAAATATGTATACACATTATTAGGTTGGTAAAAGGCAAGAGGTAGAAGCTGAGAAATATACAATGAAAAAACAAATGATACACGCAATTCAAATTTCGAACACGCGGCGCGCTCTTCTTCATTTTCTTTTTAATTGAATGTAAAGCGGCCAGTTTGCGGAGATTTTACTACTCGACAGATGAGCTGATTTTCTTGCAGCAATAGTTAAGGTAACTAAACTACACATTAGCCGTGTAACTGGTAGTAGTTAAACGATAGATTAGTTGCAATCGTGTCGCCGTTTGACCTCGGGGCGGTGCTGCGTCGGTCGCGTCTTTACGACCCTCACCGGAACATTAGTGTTCTCCCAGCGATGCCGGATCGAACGGGAGTTCAACTCAAGTTTTAATTTTGTTAACTGACAATTTATGTCAATAAAATCTTGTCTAATATCATCATCATCTTGTAATAATAATCATCTTGTCATATTGTCTTGTAATTTTTTAAACGAGTCTGATGTTTTACCGTCTAATACGCCGGCGGTAGGATATGGCAACGTAGGATATTGTAGAAATAAATTCTTCACGTCAAGTTATAAACTGCTGTAATAATTAAAAAAAGTACGAAAAATTATCAGGTTGGTAAGAGGCAAGAGGCAGAAGCTGTGAAATATACAATGAAAAAACAATTGACGCAAGCAACTCAAATTTGGAACGCGCGGCGCGCTCTTCTGCATTTTCTTTTTAATTGAATGTTAAGCGGCCAGTCCGCGGAGGTTTAACTCCTCGTCAGATGTGCAGATTTTCCTGCAGCAATTAAGGTAACTAAACTACACATTACCCGTAAAATTAGCAGTAGTTAGACGATAGATTAGTTGCAAAATGTGACCGTTTGACCTCGGGGCGGTGCTGCGTCGGTCGCGTCTTTACGACCCTCGCCGGAACATTAGTATTCTCTCAGCGACGCCGGATCGAACGGGAGTTCAACTCAAGTTTTAATTTTGTTAACTGTCAATTTATATCCTTAAATCTATCGTCGTGTAATTTTTTAAACGAGTCTGATGTTGTATCGTTAAATACAACAGCGGTAGGATACGGCAACGTAGGGTATTGTAGAAATACATTTTGCACATCCAGTTATAAACTGTTGTAATAATTAAATAAAATATGTACAAAAATGATCAGGTTGGTAAAAGGCAAGAGGCAGCAGCTGTGAACACGCAATTCAAACGTCGAACACGCGGCGCGCTAAATGTCATTTTCTTTTTAATTTAATGTTAAGCGGCCAGTCCGCGGAGGTTTAACTCCTCGTCAGATGTGCAAATCCTGCAGCAATAGTTAAGGTAACAAAACTACACATTAGCCGTGAAATTAGCAGTAGATAAACGATAGATTAGTTGCAATAATGTGACCGTTCGACCTCGGGGCGGTGCTGCGTCGGTCGCGTCTTTACGACCCTCGCCGGAACATTAGTATTCTCTCAGCGACGCCGGATCGAACGAGAGTTCAACTCAAGTTTTACTCGTTTATTGTTTTTATCCTCGAGGACCGTTATACAGTCATCATAAAGATCGGAAGCACGTGTCTGACTGATGCCCCGGAGGAACTATTCGGCGCGAGCTCTTATGATACGGGGCGTGGGAAATTTATCAAACAATGATAAAGTAAGGAACATGCCTCGTAAAAACTTTTGGCTGGTAGTTGCATGTCATCTGAACGATTTTTTCCTTTTGAACTTTTACTATGCAAGAGTTTATATTTTGTTTGAGTTTAAAAAAAAATGGCTTACGATTGATCGATTGATTGTTCATTCAACAACTTAAATCTGTGGTGTCACAATCATAATTTTTTATCATCATTCATGTTTTATCAGAAGATTTGCAATAAATTGTTAAGTATAATTTACGTTTATCTTGTAGTAATTATCTTGTAGCAAGCGAATAAAATTAAAATTAACTTTTCCCCTACCTACTACGTTATCGAAGATCGGCAATAAGATTTTGCATATTAGCCTTTGGCATAATTCCAGACGGCCATTAAAATCCAGTCACAATAAAATACCGAGAGCCTCTGTCCTCTGACGAGCGTTCTCGAGGGATGCCTATCAAATAATGATTAAGGTATCTCGCGTTGTGTGTCGGAATGCGGGTGAGTTTTTGCGATGATATTTTACGCGGATTATTTGTTATTGAATACAAATACTGCAGAACGAAATTGCGGGATAAGTTACCCATCTAGCCGCAGGGGATTTTAACTTAATGATCTGTTGTGATTATTTTAAAGACCTCTAGGATTATTCAGAAAAAATTTTTTTTATTGTTTTAGTGTAGAAGTGGGCATAAACGTTTTACATAAACCTTGACTGACACAATAGCGGTGTAATTGAAGTTTCAGCAGTTCTTTCTAAAAAAGATCGTTTCTTACATAGAAATATTGCAGAAAAAAATTTGAACAAAAATATTTCGACTTTGAGTGGGTTTTGCTTCACGAGAAACAAATCCTGCATCCAATCACTGCACTCCACGGTCTAATGTGTAACAGTAATCCATTTATATGCAGTGTCAGCTGATTGGATAGCGGTGTTGTGACGTTGTTCAATTACGTCAGCCGGGCTAAGACCGCTAAGACGCGGGTGACGACAGGATTCAATCCCGTGCGTCACGTTAAATACTTAGGTGACAAGCCTGTGTGAGACAGGCCCGTTGGTCTGGTGGTTGGATGACAACCAGGTTATAAAAGACTGCTTTAGTTGTTAAAGGCCGTGACCACCAATCCGTAGACAGCGAGTTTCAATCGAGCTGGCTCGAAACTACGTTTTGTGAGTAGAAAATGGGCATAAACACTTTAGGTACGTCTAGATTATTTTTGTAATGGAGCAGCCATCAGAATTTTGTACTAAAAATTATACCTAACAAAGTAAGAGGGTCAACCTCTATATACTTATATATAAAGCTGAAGAGTTTGTTTGTATGGTTGTTTGTTTGTTTGTTTGTTTGAACACGCTAATCTCAGGAACTACTGGTTGGAATTGAAAAAATATGTTTGTATTATATAGTCCACGTGACGAGGAAGGCTTTAGGCTATAGTATAACCGAAATGCACGCGGACGGAGTCGCAGGCGGCCGCTAGTAACTAAATAAAAGGGTCAACATAAAAATATGTATAGAAAAAGTGCATCTTTGACAAAATCGCTATTCCAGTAAACAAAGCCTTTCAACAATTACTGCACTTCACAGTCTAATTTGTGGCAGCGGTAATACGCGGGAGACGACAGGATTCAATCCCGTGCGTCACGCTAAATACTTAGGTGACAACCAGGCCTGTGTGAGACCGGCCCGTTGGTCTGGTAGTTAGATGACAGTCAGGTGTTTGTGAGTTGAAGTGGTTGTACCTATAAGTACAAATATCTATCTATACTAATAATAAAGCTGAAGAGTTTGTTTGTTTTTTTGTTTGAACACGCTAATATCAGGAACTACTGGTTGGAATTGAAAAAATATTTTTTGTGTTAGATAGTCCACGTGACGAGGAAGGCTTTAGGCTATAGTATAACCAAAATGCACGCGGAGGGAGTCGCGGACGGCCGCTAGTAACTAAATAAAAGTGTCAACATAAAAATAAGTAAAGAAAAAATGCATCTTTGACTAAATGCTATACCAGTAAACAAAGCCTTTCAACCAATCACTGCACTTCACAGTCTAATTTGTGGCAGCGGTAAGACGCGGGAGACGACAGGATTCAATCCCGTGCGTCATGCTAAATACTTAGGTGACAACCAGGCCTGTGTGAGACAGGCCCGTTGCTCTGGTGGTTAGATGACAAGCAGGTTATCAAAGACTGATGTAGTTTTAAAAGGCCGTGTCCACAAAGCCGAACACAGCCAGTTTCAATCGAGCTAGTCAGGAACTACGTAATGTAAGTAGAAAATGGGCATAAACACTTTAGGTACGTCTAGATTATTTTTATACTGGAACAGCCATAGCAGAGTTTTGTACTAAAAAGTATAACTAAGTAAGTAAGAGGGTCAACCTCTATATACAAATATATAAAGCTAATTACGAAATCGGGCCACAGACGGAGGGTGCAAAAGGAAACGAGAATCACTTATACTGAGATTTATTAAATTAAATGTTACATTATAATATCTAAGCCTAACTATCCTAAATGTGAATACGTTCAATGTTAGAACGTATCCACCACTAAGTATCAACTAAGCCATGACCGGCCAACTAACACTGAGCACTGAGCTGCTGTCGTAACTCCCTTTTATTAACTCGTCTCCACCTCATGCCATACGTGGTGGGATCGGAGTATATTGGCCTCAGAATTGAACATGTCACGTTCTGATGATGGTGCGCCTCGTGACATTCGGTGATAGTCCGATGTTCAATTGTGAAATAAGTAGGTAAATGCCTGTTCGGCAAGTCAGGCAAGGTGTGAGTCGTGCGAGGATGTAACACCTCCCTCCTGAAGATCAGCAACTATGTGAAGACTTTTGTCGAGAATAGTGCTGAAATATCGGAAGATACTGCACTGAGGATTTTCTCATAAAAGATGGTCTATTCTTTAAGACTCTCATATTTGTCAATGTAAGGACATCTATAATTTCCAGGTCTTATCTTATCTTATCCTTTGATTTAGTTATTAGTCCATTGGAGAGTGTTTCTTATTAATTTCTTTCGATATTCATGTAATCGTTCCCATGAATTCCTCCATGTGTAATATGTGACCCCGATAACGTGCGAGCGTAGCACGTTTCGCTGACAGTGCGACTCAAGTCTAATTGTTGGAATTCATTTCATTGTTCTAATATGTAATTGTAATTGACTTTCTTGCAATCTTCATACAGGGTGTAAGTATAACTTCTAGATGAATTATGGCCCGCAGTGGAATCTTCTTTGTCTTCATTATTCTCAAGGGAAGCCTGGAGGTGACAGGGTGTAGATAGAAGTAGTCGTATGATAAGCGAAGTCCAAAGTTATTAATAATTTTCTAAGTGTACGGTTGATTGAAATGACATCATTTTCCTGCTATCATGAAGATAAGTATTTCAAATTTAAAATGTTCAGGCTCTCACTCAAAGACTTAGGATATCATTATAATTTTTGTAATAGTATTCTCCCTGTATCTTCACATTTTGTATGAACTGTAGATATTCGATGCTTCCTTGAAATTTTGCCATTGTACACTTTTGCTTGAGTATTAAAATTCCTGTATCATATTTCTGGTCATTAGAAATGGAATATTTTATGTTCAGTATTATTTCAACGGTTGATCTAATAATGCATATTATTATCATGGAGACGATTTCCATAAGTGAGTGCGTTCCGTTGCCTGATGAGGTGTTCCACTGCCCACACGGGTGGCGATCATTTCCACTCCCTGCGATGGTGATAAGTGGTGTGCTGATGGGGTTTCGATCATCGAGACGCTCTGTTGGGCGGCCTATTACCTCATCATGGGTATAGGGTAATAGGTGAACACGATGAGGAGCAGATCTTTGCCACGATGGATGGATTGTTGCACATGTACAGGTACCGTGTTTTACTGGAAGCACTTGCTCTAGAAGATTTTGGCGAGGATTTTGTCCAGGGTTTGACGATGCGCCGGCTGGTTAGGTAATTCCTTTTTCTTCTTTTATTTTCTTGCAGTCTATTTCTTCTTTAAATTATCTTATTGATTAAAGTTTCTTCTAACACTATATTCTGTTCCCTTTTACGGTTATCAATGTCTGGATAACCTCCGCTGCGCCTTCATTGTAGATTCTGGATGCTCGTGCTGGTGCTGAAGAGCCACCCGGGTAGCGCGCGCCGCGACATCGAAGATCGATACTATAGCTGATGACGCGAACTATCCCGCGAGCATCCTACCGACTGCGCCAATTACGAAATCGGGCCACAGACGGAGGGTGCAAAAGGAAACGAGAATCACTTATACTGAGATTTATTAAATTAAATGTTACATTATAATATCTAAGCCTAACTATCCTAAATGTGAATACGTTCAATGTTAGAACGTATCCACCACTAAGTATCAACTAAGCCATGACCGGCCAACTAACACTGAGCACTGAGCTGCTGTCGTAACTCCCTTTTATTAACTCGTCTCCACCTCATGCCATACGTGGTGGGATCGGAGTATATTGGCCTCAGAATTGAACATGTCACGTTCTGATGATGGTGCGCCTCGTGACATTCGGTGATAGTCCGATGTTCAATTGTGAAATAAGTAGGTAAATGCTTGTTCGGCAAGTCAGGCAAGGTGTGAGTCGTGCGAGGATGTAACAAGCTGAAGAGTTTGTCTGTTTGTATATTTGTCTGTTTGAACACGCTAATCTCAGGAACTACTGGTTGGAATTGAAAAAATATTTGTGTGTTAGATAGTCCACGTGACGAGCAAGGATTTAGGCTATAGTATAACCGGAATGCACGCGGACGGAGTCGCGGGCGGCCGCTACTAACTAATTAAAAGGGTCAACATAAAAATATGTTAAGAAAAAGTGCATCTTTGACTAAATGCTATACTAAAGCCTTTCAACCAATCACTGAATCTAATTTGTGGCATCGCGCTAAGACGCGGGAGACGACAGGATTCAATCCCGTGCGTCACGCTAAATACTTAGGTGACAAGCAGGCCTGTGTGAGACAGGCCCGTTGGTCTGGTGGTTAGATGACAAGCAGGTCTTTGTTAGGTGTAACGTACAGGGGTACTAGCGAGAAATGTTTTAAGGATAAAGTATTTGGAATTGTCTATGCTTTTACTTTTTTTTATTTACTAAATTAAGTACTAGCCAGCACAAGTAGAGTGGGATGGCGTATGTTTTTATTGATTTGACAAAAACAAGAATAAATGTTTTTTTTTTTTACTAAATGTCATTAAAACAAAAAAAATTATAAACGAGGGAAATCTGTCGGAAAAAGCTCATTGACTATTATCATCTTAGCCTTCGGGACCAGTTAAAATTATATTCCCAAAGACATGAGAAGTAACGTCACATTATTTTGTTTCTGCAAATAAAAAACCTTCGAATTTCAACATTCGAAGTAACTTTTACCAAAACAAAAGACAACTACACCAGCTGTTTGCTTATAAATAGAATTTGAACCATCCAGCATGATTTGCCGCAAGACACCGATTTGTGGCATCGGAACGTCTGTAACAGACTCGGTTAAGCCGTCGTGGCCATTAGCCAAAACGCACGTTCCACCGATCGCTGAGACTAAGACCGATTTACAGACTGCATAATGAATCATGGATATCGATATGACGTTTGTTGTATTTGTTGCTTGCATGATGGGAATGTCTTGGCCTCACTGGTCTTACATAGCTAAGCGTTTAGCTGTGAATTGGACGGCTCAACGTGGAATTTATCATAGCACTGTAATAGCTTGACGTTCCGATGACATTCACAAAGATCTAAGAAGTAATGTCGCATTCTTTTGTTTTTGAAAAAAGCCTTCTAGTTTCAACTATTGGACTAACTTTAACCAAAAACAAGGCTCAGCTACACTAGCTGTTTGCTTATACTCGTAAATAGAATTTGAACCGTCCAGCATGACTTGCCGCAAGACACAGATTTGTGGCATCGGAACGTCTGTAACAGACTCGGCTAAGCCGTCGTGGCCATTAGCCAAAACGCACGTTCCACCGATCGCTGCGACTAAGACAGATTTACAGACTGCATAATGAATCATGGATATCGATATGCCGTTTGTTGTATTTGTTGCTTGCATGTTGGGAATGTCTTGGCCTCAAGATTCACCGGTCGTACATAGCTAAGCGTTTAGCTGTGAATGAATTGACTCAACCTGGAAGTTATCACAGTATCTGTGTTTATACACGATTGGTGCTTCAAACTAACTCATTCTTACAATAAATAATTCAAAAAACCTTCTGAAGCAAAAATTTAATGATTGCTATTTATGAATTAAATAAAAAAACTAAATATTTCGTCAGTCCAAAGCTTTAATGTAATTTCTTTTTATTTTGCAGTTAAAGTTTTTAGTTTTTAAAGGGAGGGGCAGTTCAGTTAAATTAACGCTTATTTCTTTTTGTAGTTATGATTAACACATTAATCCTGATACCTTTTCCCTTGATTGCGTTCAATTGGTCATTGTTGACATACAATGTCTCCTTACTTCAACGTTCAATTAATAACAGTACACACCATACTCTAATTGCTGCTAGTGTAGGCTACTTTCCTACTTTCACTATTTACTTTCTTTGCATACAATAATAATATATGTATATTATCTTATAATAAATATTTAACTTCCTTATAATAATTATTATATACACACACATACACATCTATATAATATATATTTACATTATTTATTTACATATTTACATATTAATCATATCGATAATTAGCGTTGCATACCAGTGGGTCGATATCGATTATCGACTCGTCCCCGCACGGGTCAACGCCGTATTGAGGTCACAGCTACCTGGCCAAGGGTCCCATCTCAGGTAGCCGGCCGGCGCGCGCGCACACCCCGGTCTCACCAGTCGATACTATCATACTACGCGGAGCGCACGCTGTTTTCGATCGCTTCTTACCTAAGCTTGATATACCTGTGCTTTCGATCTATTCTTCCTAGTATATAGACTGTTCAACTATATCTATACTATCTATCTGAACTGTTTCCTGTGCTTGTGCTATCTATCCATCTTCATTGTGCCTTCTATTCTTATGTGAACTGCTTACATATTTATTGGTGACTGTGTGTGGACATTATAAAGAGTATATACATCGTGAGTCCTACCTTTTATTTTTACCCATCACTCTCACCTAACCAAACTGGTGACCCCGCTTAGAACAAAGAATCCAAAGATGGAAGAAGCACGTGGCGAATTCTCCGACGCTAGTGATGGGAACGTATCGATAGATCGTGAGGAAGTTCATCGAGTGAATATTCGCATTCCACCGTTTTGGCCTAATGATCCTGACATCTGGTTTGCCCAAGTCGAGGGACAATTTGCCGTTCACCGCATTACGAAGGACCAGACGAAATTTAATTACATTATCGGTCTGTTGGACAACCAGCACGCTCGTGAGGTGAAGGACATTATACTAAATCCCCCGGCCGACAACAAGTACGAGAAGCTCAAAACAGAGCTTATCAAAAGGGTCTCGGCTTCCAACGAGAAGAAGCTCAAGCAACTAGTAATGCACGAAGAGCTCGGCGATCGAAAGCCCTCGAGTTTCCTGAGACACCTGCAAAGCCTCGCTGGTCAGGGCGTACCCGACGATTTTTTGAAGACCATCTGGACCAGTCGTCTTCCCCATAGTATCCAGACAGTGCTCGCAGGTCAATCAGGGTCTACTCCACTTGAAGAATTGGCGGATTTAGCAGATCGCGTGAATGACATGGCGTTATCCGCTCCAGGAGTTGCCTCCACGAGCCGAGCTGCTCCAAATGAAATCAGCGAGTTGACGCGCAAAGTTGATGAGCTGGCTCGGCAGTTCCAGAAGTTGGCATCGCGGAACAATCGCAGCTCCCGCAAATCTCGACCCCGCAGTCGCTCTGCATCCAGGCATCGGTCGCAGTCCAACTACCGCAAGTTCCCTATTTGCTGGTACCACAAGAAGCATGGGGACAAGGCTGCCTGCTGTGTCCGCCCCTGTGACTATAAGGCGGAAAACTCCACGGGCGGTCGGTAATGGCGACTGACGATTGCCCAACTTCCACTGGTCGCCTATTTGTCACGGACCGTACTTCGAAGATGCAGTTCCTGGTCGACACCGGCAGCGACCTCTGTGTTTTCCCCCGTACTTCACTTCGTGATCGTCGTGCTCGAACCGGGTATCAACTGTGTGCTGCTAACGGTTCTAATATCTCAACCTATGGTTATTTACATTTAAATCTAGACTTTGGCCTACGTAGACCTTTCTCTTGGCGTTTTGTAGTTGCAGACGTAACAAAACCTATCATAGGCGTAGATTTCCTCAATTTCTATAATTTAGTTGTAGACTGTAGAAATAAACGACTTATAGATAATACTACTTCTGTAACCACTGTAGCTAGCCTTGTAGTTAGTAACGTAGAATTATACTCTGTAAAAGTATCCACTGGTGATGGTCCATTTCATAAAATACTTAATGAATTTCCAGAGATAACTCGACCAGCTGGTACGCACCGCACTATTGCACACAACACCCTACATCATATACGCACGACACCAGGGCCTCCAGTATCTTCATCTCCACGTCGTCTTGCTCCTGATAAACTTAAGATTGCCCAGGAAGAGTTTAGGTCTATGCTCGCAAATGGCACCGCTAGACCTTCGGAAAGTTCTTGGTCCTCACCGTTACATCTCGCACCGAAGAAGGACAATGGCTGGCGTCCTTGCGGCGATTACCGTCAACTCAACGCACGGACTGTGCCTGACAGGTACCCTATCAGGCATATACATGACTTTGCTCATGCCATAGCTGGTTGTAGCATCTTTAGTACGCTAGATCTCACGAAAGCGTACAACCAGATACCTGTCAGCCCAGAGGATATACACAAAACCGCCATTACCACGCCATTTGGACTCTTCGAGTTCCCTTTTATGACTTTTGGTCTTCGTAACGCAGGCCAGACTTTCCAAAGGTTCGTAGACGAGATGACCAGAGGCCTAGACTTTGTTTATTGTTATCTGGACGATTTTCTAGTATTTTCGAGAAGCATACAGCAGCACGAGGAGCACCTGCGCATCATCTTTGGTAGGTTAAGAGACTACGGCATGTTGCTGAACACTTCCAAGTGCGTATTCGGCGTAAAAGAGGTAACCTTTCTAGGATACAGCATCTCCGAACAAGGTTCTCGACCGCTGGACTCCAAAGTGCAAGCAATCAGGGACTTTCCTGTGCCCCAAAATGTGCGTCAGCTCAGAGCTTTCTTAGGCATGCTTAATTTTTATAGGAGATTTCTCCCTCGCGCTGCCCAAATCCAAGCTCCTTTGCACGCACTGCTAACAGGTTCAGTAAAGGGATCGCATCCAATTCATTTGACTGGCGAAACCTTAGAAGCTTTCAATGCATGCAAAGACAGTTTGTCTGAAGCAGCCTTACTTGCACATCCTGATTGCTCAGCAAAACTTGCACTCGTGACCGACGCTTCCGATCTAGCTTTAGGTGCAGTACTTCAGCAATGGAAGGACGACGCATGGCAACCCTTAGCTTTCTTTTCCAGGAAGCTTAGCCCATCTCAAGCCAAGTACTCTCCTTATGACAGGGAGCTACTTGCCATTTACGAAGCGGTGAAGCACTTCAGACACATGCTGGAAGCTCGCCACTTCATTATTTACACTGACCATAAGCCGATCAGTTTTGCATTCCATGAAAGGAAGAAAAACTGTTCGCCTCGGCAATATAGGCATTTGGATTTTATCTCCCAATTCACGACTGACATACGCCATATTTCAGGTAAGGACAATGTCGTAGCCGATACCTTGTCGCGTATTGAGGAATTGGGAGCCCCAGTTAGCCTAGACAACTTAGCCGATAGTCAGTCTAACGATTCTGAGCTTTCCAAGCTTTTACAAGAAGGCTCATCTTTACGGCTCGAAAAACTTATACTACCTGGGAGTCGTGCACAGCTGTACTGCGACGTCAGTACACCGACCCCCAGGCCATTTGTACCGAAGTTTTATCGGAAACAAGTTTTTGATAGCCTACATTCTTGTAGCCACCCAGGGGCTAATGCATCTGCCAAGTTAGTAGCAGAGCGATTTGTATGGCCTGGCATTCGCAAAGATTGCAGAGAATGGGCTCGTACTTGCATACCATGCCAACGAGCCAAAGTAACTCGACATGTGAATGCTCCTCTTAGCACATACAACCTGCCACGGGCGCGCTTTAAGCAGATCCACATTGACCTGGTAGGACCACTGCCTATCTCATGTGGTTATCGGTACTGCTTGACGGCTGTTGATCGATTTACTCGTTGGCCGGAGGCAATACCGATTGAAGATATTACGGCGGAGACAGTTGCCAAAGCTTTGCTATCAGGCTGGATAGCTCGATTCGGTTGTCCTACAGACATTATTACAGACAGAGGCCGACAGTTCGAGTCAGCCCTATTTCAATGTCTGTCAAAAATCGCCGGTTTTGAGCATAAGCGGACCACCGCATACCATCCAGCTTGCAACGGATTAGTTGAACGCTTCCACCGGCAACTTAAAGCCGCGATCATGTGCCATGGCAACCAAAGGTGGACTGAATCACTTCCGTGGGTGTTGCTAGGCATTCGTGCTTCCTTTAAGGAAGACCTGCAAGCATCATCCGCAGAACTAGTGTATGGCGAGCCGCTTAGATTGCCTGGTGAATTTTTTGATCCCGCCACTGTAGGTACCACTGATACCTCAGAGTTTACTGCACGGATTAGGAACTTTGCGAAAACCTTGCAGCCCGTTCCTACGTCACACCACAGTAAGCCAAATACCTTTATTTATAAGGATTTATCTACCTGTGATCACGTCTTCCTTCGCGATGACTCATCACGTGGTTCACTTCAGCCGGCTTACTCAGGTCCATATAAGGTGCTATCCAGGGGTCATAAAGTTTTCAAAATTTTGTTTAAAAACAAAGAAGTCACAGTATCGATAGACCGACTTAAACCGGCCTTCATACTTAGTGACCACCAAACAAACATTGAAAGTAACGTGGAATCCCCACCGAAGACGGTAAATGACTTCGTTACCCGTTCTGGTCGTCGAGTTAAATTTCCAGATTTTTATCGCCCTTGACGGTCTCTGGAGGGGGGTGGTGTAGGCTACTTTCCTACTTTCACTATTTACTTTCTTTGCATACAATAATAATATATGTATATTATCTTATAATAAATATTTAACTTCCTTATAATAATTATTATATACACACACATACACATCTATATAATATATATTTACATTATTTATTTACATATTTACATATTAATCATATCGATAATTAGCGTTGCATACCAGTGGGTCGATATCGATTATCGACTCGTCCCCGCACGGGTCAACGCCGTATTGAGGTCACAGCTACCTGGCCAAGGGTCCCATCTCAGGTAGCCGGCCGGCGCGCGCGCACACCCCGGTCTCACCAGTCGATACTATCATACGACGCGGAGCGCACGCTGTTTTCGATCGCTTCTTACCTAAGCTTGATATACCTGTGCTTTCGATCTATTCTTCCTAGTATATAGACTGTTCAACTATATCTATACTATCTATCTGAACTGTTTCCTGTGCTTGTGCTATCTATCCATCTTCATTGTGCCTTCTATTCTTATGTGAACTGCTTACATATTTATTGGTGACTGTGTGTGGACATTATAAAGAGTATATACATCGTGAGTCCTACCTTTTATTTTTACCCATCACTCTCACCTAACCAAACTAGCATGATTCAATGCAATGTAAAGTAAAGTGAAAACGCGAGTTTATAGTTTCGGTCTAATGCCATTGCGTTAGGATTCAATTTAGCTCGTTAAAGCCGGCTCGGTGAGCTGTCAGTATCATATTTAGTCGGATTACGGTTTACGTTGTGTTGGTACGAGCGGAGAGGCCACTTTTCATAAATAACTAAAGTTGACTAACGTGTGCAACAAGATTAGCAACGGCTCGTTGTAAGCGCAAGCAAGTCGAGTCAGATAGCCGGCCGTACATTAATTTAGATTTGCTTGGTGAGTTAGTTAGCATAATGGGGTAGAGTATAAGTAAATCGTATTAAGTAAACACATTTCGGAGTGAGGGTCGTTATGACATTGCTGATTGACCTGCTACCATTTTGGGACAAAGATACTCAAGCAAATTACTATTTAATTTGCCTCTGCTACACAGTGGCTACTAAGTCGCATTTTCTTATCTTTTTTAAGTGTATTCTTCTTTGACATAAAATAATGGGAACTTGACAACTAAATTATAACGACCAATAAAATTTAAACATTTTTTAAATTGTAGTTTGAATAACTGCACTTCTGGTGGCTGCTCCGATCCTCGCACAATACATACACTTGTGTGCATGAACTCAAACCATGGAATATCGCCATTCCGAAAAACTTCTTAAAGGTCAACCAAACAAACTTATATGCAACAGTTAACAAATTATGTGACAGAATAGTCCCCAGAGCCGCTGGATTCGTCACCCATAGGTAGATAACCTGTAACTTTCCTTCCCCGAGTAGTTTGAAGCAGACAGATAAGTTTCAATACATTTCATACGGCCGGTTTCGCGTTCAGAATACGTTATCAGATATCAGCAAATTCTCACGTATAATATGTGAATGGAAATGACGTTTTATTTTAAGGAGCACGGAGCATACGGAGATATACTTCCGTGAGAAGGATACCCATAGGGATTGCCTTTTTTTTGCATAATAACTACGCCTCCGCAGTTGTGCTAAAACAATTTCTATGTCGTCGAGATAAAGTTGCATGTGCTATGTCATAGCTGGACCCCGTAAAATAAAGTGTGGTGTAGTTTGAACAAAAACTGCTTCTATTGGACATCTTCGAACATATATCACATTATTTCCTTAACCTCATTCTATATGTGCCTCTTGAGTAAGATTTGTTAGGTCCTCTTACATTTTTAGATTGTGAATAGAATTTTTTATGGGTAATAAAAGGTCGGGAGAGTTGACGACAGCTACATACAGTCTTCAGGGCAATGACATTGCTTCTTTTGGGTTTTTTGTATGAATCTTTTTACTGACTATCTTTGTAGCTTAGTAAATTGTTTGTCCAGTGTCCTTTAAATTAGTTAAAGTAAAATGAAATATCCTAGGCTTAAGCTCTGGACTAGACTGAATATTTAGGGGCTGGTTTTTTAATCATATTTTATTATTTTATTTCTAGGTTGCTTGTGTCAGAGCAAAAGCAACCTTGCTTTCAGGAATGAAGGTATCATTTGCTAGTTTGAGTACCATTTGGTACATTATTGGACGCCATGCGGTACCTACTTCATTAAACAAATGACTTGATCTCCACTCTCGGTTAAGTGAGACATTAAGAGAATGATACTTTACTCAATTCAGAAGGCCAAACGAAAGGATAAGTGTAAAAATTCGCTAATAGGGCTCTCCAAACAGTGCCGTCGTCGTGACTTGGAACAATTCCAGTTTGTCTTGGACAGGGGCCAATTGAATCTTCTCGCCTTTGGTCCTGTGAAGGCGAGTTGGAATGTCATGGGCCATGGCAAACGCTGGTTGTTGGAATTGTTTCTTTAATTAATCGAAGCTGAGTGACTTTTTGGGTTGCTTGTAAGCGTACGGAAGGTTAGTAAGTATATGAGATGAAAAGCTAAGTGTGGTTTAGTATGTTATTGTGAACAAATAAATAATACTAAAATAAAGAATTGACATCTGAATATTTTTTATATTTTTAATTGTAATATCTGTAGAATTAATTTTTCGTATCATAATTGTATTCTAATCAAATAATTGTATATAATTGTGTGATAATTGTGTGTAATATGAATTTTGTCGAAATAAAATTATTATTTTCTATTCTATTGTACACTGACGCGTATAATACTCGTAGAAGGATATGGAAAATTCTGTTGTTACATCGAAGCGACTAAGACCTAGAATTTTATTCTAGCGACAAAGCCATTGTTGTCAGGAGATTTTCCCATTGTTACCAAGCTACCAAATAAATGTATTAAAAAAATCCAGGAAACCATGCCACGAATGTAAAGCAGCGTATGAAACCTTTGAACTCAAGCAATAAAACGTATATTTTTGCTGTGAATCTTTCTGAAAATTTCTTTAAAGACAGTTTTAAGGCTTCGAACACACGTCCTCATTTGATGTTGATACGCCTTTCATTCGACGAACTCACTCGGTTTGGCAAAGCAAAATATACTCCAATGAAAACATGTTTGTGCATAGGTTCTTAAACTGTGTTTTCCGAAGAATTTGTGTATGTGTATTCCTAACTATGGGAAGTAAGTAGATTTTATGTCATACAAGTTACTCATTTTCTAAGCGTTCTCTGTTTTAAGGCACCCCCTCTTTCTTTTTTTGATCGTATGGAGTGTTACGTTGCACAGTTTGAAAAGCCTTCCCCTAAGTTAATTGTGAGGCCTATGATAGAGCAGAACTCAAGCATCTAAATAAGAATGGCAGTTTTTGTGCCGCTTTTCAACATGTACATAGATAAGCTCAAGTCTGCAAGTATGTTTTATATTCACCTCTTGTAATAATAGTATGTTAGTATTGTTTAAGAACTCGACTACAAAAAGTGTCTAGGTACTTGTGATTCACTAATCAACTCACAAGACTCACTAGTCTTACTATGGTACTAGTATAATCCAACCACAAAAACCGTCAATCAAGGGGCGCCTGTCGTATGGTTTGAGAAGCCATAACCTAAGCCAAAACGCAGTGCTATAGTGATCGTTGCGAATGTTGCTATCCCTACACGGATGCGACATCCTTTGTGAAGCCCATGAGGGATTCAGAGGACGTCACGGCCTAGCGGAGCTCAAGCACCTCAGACATTCTTGTAGTTTGCAAATTATGGTTTAATAATAGTATGCTAGCTTTGATTTAGATTTCGACCACAAAAAGTTTCTAAGCTCTTGTGATATTGTAGGTGAGTCTAACTCTGTAATCCAACCACAAAAACAGTTTGTCTAGGGGCGCCTGGCGTATGGTTTGAGAAGCCATATCCTAAGCCAAAACGCAGTGCTATAGTGATTGTTGCCATCCCTGCACGGATGCGACATCCTTTGTGGAGCCCATGAGGGATTCAGAGGACGTCACGGCCTAGCAGAGTTCAAGCATCTCTTTCTCTTAGTCTGCAAATTATGGTTTCTACTCGCCTCCCGTCATCGCTTAAAAAGTTGACTATAAAATGTTTCTAGGTTCTTCTGATCAGTCAGACTTACTATTATATTCGTATAATCCAACCACATAAACAGTTCAATCTAGGGGCGCCTGGCGTATGGTTTGAGAAGCCATATCCTAAGCCAAAACCCAGTGCTATAGTGATTGTTGCCATCCCTGCACGGAGATGCGACATCCTTTGTGGGGCCCATGAGGGATTCAGAGGACGTCACGGCCTAGCGGAGCTCAAGAGCCTCAGTCGTGCCTCTAGTGATGATAGTATGCTAGCTTTGTTTAGGAATTCAGTTCGAAAAAGGTTTGATACGTCACGTCATGCAAACTTTTTAGTTGATTGAGATGGTGTGCTAAGACTGATCGGCGATATTTTTTGTACAGCCAGCTATTCCAGGCTGTTATCAGATTAAATAAACGAAGACAAATCTCTCTAAGTTTGTGTTATCTTTTGTGTGGTAGCGTAAACTTGAAGTAATAATAAACAAAATGAAATTTAATTAGCATACAATAGCGTGCAAAATTGCAATATTTTACCGTATTAAGGTGAATTTATGTATCCAATAGCAATAAATATTTGCACAAAAAAGAAACAAGTTTGCTTCCATTTCAAATCAATAAGGTCCACTTTTGAATGAGCTCATACGCATAATACCGTGCGCACGATGTCACCATTCATTTTCAATAGTTCGTTAAAACAAAGCAATGAATTATTCTGGACATTAACAAACTACCATAAACGATTCAAATTGTACTAATTGTGATTAATGAAATCGCTAAATAGATTAGATACGTTCGTTACTGTAATTAGAGTTTCCAACATTTGATTAGGTA
The DNA here is from genome assembly GCA_958496325.1 of Nomophila noctuella. Lineage (NCBI taxonomy): Eukaryota > Metazoa > Arthropoda > Insecta > Lepidoptera > Crambidae > Nomophila > Nomophila noctuella. Next base: position 3,953,333 of record OY292495.1, read on the forward strand.
ATTTCATCCGTAGCGTTCTGGTTGCGTAATTTTGTACTGTTTCGTCGATGTAAAAGGACAAACATAATTAGGGTGCAGGCAAATGTGACGCGTATTTGAAATATGTTTATGTTTGTTACATAACAATAGGAACGTTTAACCAACTACACTTCATGTACATTGGATAAATTACTGTGTATGCTTTGTATGCTTTTAGAGATTTTAATCAGAGGGGAAACAGTCGGACATGGCTGTAAAGAGTTTAGACATAGTTTGTCATAATTTCCGTACATTTCTCTGGCAAAGACTGAAACAATGAAATACGATTCATTTGGTAACCCTCTACAATCTATATAAATACCTCGCATTGCAAGATCGTAGCATTCGTAGCACTCGTAGCAGCTGTAGCACTCGTAGCCCTCGTAGCACACCATCCTACGACAAGTAAAAGATTCATTAAGCGCTTCTGTTGTTCCATTTGACTATGGATTCCAGCCAAAAGGAGGAAAAAAATGTGTGAAAAAGACAGAAAGTTTCCTTAGCAGTGCCAAGTCTCAATCAACAAAGCGAGGCTGGTATGACTTGCGAAATGTTAACTAGTCTCGTAACTTTGAGCTGCTGACTGATGCACTCGGCTCACAAGTTTTATTCAAGTTTTGGTATGAGGATAATAATTTTGGGTTTTGTTACTTATTCTTTGACTGCAGACCGCAAGAGATCAAGTGAAAGAAATAACAATAAAGGAACTGTAATCGTTCCAGTTTCTATTTGGCGACGAGTCCCGCCTACTTTAAAGTCCACACAACTTCTCTGAATACCTGAAGTTGATGGTCGTTTTTATATATCCATCTTCTCTCTATAATAATCGCAATAGTAGTAGCAACAAAACTTATTCCTCACAACATATTCCAACTCCGTCAATCGGAATCGTAAAAATTTCGGATCGCGACATGAACGGTTAGAGCAACAACGTTATTACCGTCTTGAGAAATTGTGATAGGCAGTCTCACCCACGTCTTGACCATAAAATCACACTGGAAACAATACGTGTCCTGATCGTGAAGCATTGACGTGCCACGGTTCACAATTACAAACGACGGTCGTGACGGAATACCGAAACTGCTTCTTTAAATGCCCATGAATTTTCTTTTGAAAGGACAAATTACTATTCCCACTATACATCTCGAATAAAAATGTGTTTTACTTTAGTGAGTTTTATTTCAGTGTATTGGACCCTTTTTATGTTTCTAAGGGTGGACTTGTAGAATTGAGATCTCATTTGAGAGCTGGGCTTTTCTCGTTGAATGTCCAAAATGTTGAAGTAAAGTATCTGTGTCCTTACTACAATAGGACACAGAATGGGGATTGCTGTTTTTTTTGCTCACCAATTAGCGCCACTGTTGACTGCATCGTCAGTTACAAAGTCTTAAAGTTTTGAGACACAAAGCTATAAGACACACACATTTATTGATATTTATTACTAAACAATTTCGATTTCAAATAGCCTAAAGTCTTCCTCGTCAAATGGACTATCCAACGCAAAAAAAAATTTTCAAATCGGCCCAGTAGTTCCTGAGATTAGCGCGTTCAAACAAACAAGCATACAAACAAACTCTTCAGCTTTATATATTAGTATAGTAGATAATCATCATCCTCCTGCCCTTATCCCACACTAGGCGGGGTCGACGCAAAATGCTTCTGTTTCCACTCACTCCTATCAGCCGTCAACTCTACATTCACTCCTTTCACGTCCATATCATACTTCACGCAATCCATCCATCTCTTTTTTGGTCTTCCTCTGCTCGTCTTTCCATCCACAGTCATATTTATCACTCTCTTTGTGACATGCCAATCTTCCCTTCTCATAACATGCCCATACCATGCCAGCCTTGCACTCCTGATCTTCTCTGTTATTGGTGCTACTTTCAGGCTTTTCCTTATCACCATTACCACTGGTATAGATAATATAATTAATTATTGCCCATATTTTTCTTAATTAAGCTCTATTAGAAAACCTTCCTGTCACATCTGCCGCTAAACTTTTAGTAGAAGTTTAAATGGAAATCACGTGGCGGTTTATTCAATATACATTTTAGTCCAGTTACAAATATCACTGTCAGTTTTATACTCCATGTACCTCAATACTCGGTGTTCATGTCAACCTATGATCTCCACAATGTCAGCGGCGGCTTTGCGAAAAACGTCAGCCCCCGTACGCCTGGGGAGGCTGTCACTCAAACTTATTCCACTTCCCATGAGGACGAGACAAACATCTTTACAAGTTGAGATATTGTTTGCTATCCCCTTGTGAAGAAACTGGTTGAATGTACTTTGTTCTGTGAGACACTGTTGCCATGGGGCTTGAATGGGCCAAAACCAGAGAGATTGTTTTGCCATGTACATTATGTAATGAGACAGGAAGTATCGCTAAAATTTTAAAGACTTAAGCATTCATTTTCTAACGGGCAAACAGTATGTTCGTCGTCATGAGTAAAAACAAATTCGGAAAATAATTTAATGTCACCAAATCCGCCAAATCCAGAAGTCGTTAAAACAGAAATAAAATAATATTCTAGATACAAAATGCCGTCTGTAAAACAAGAAATAAAGATAAACCATTTTGTATGGTTGTTAAAGTTTTAAACTGACCTTTCGATGAGTAACAGTAACAATGGCTAGGTATTGAAAATTGTGAAAAATCGATTAAAAGCCGAAAAAATGTGAAGAACATCTTCACTACATTGTAAGGAACAACGTTTATTATACATACCAATAGACTTGACGATAAAATTACGTCTTAAATTGTTCTATCAAACTGTAAACATGTTTGATCCCCTAGTTTAAAATGTTAAATTTTAAACAAGTAACACTTTAACTCTCGTTACTTATTATTTGAAAATATTAAATGTAATTGTGTTCAATAGCACCGCGAGGACGACTTAAGTTCAAATTGCGGAGTTAACAAGAATATAGCAGTTGAAAGGAGAAATCGTCTGACACTAGAGTTAGCAGACATATTTTTCTCGATTTTCCTTAATCTTGGACCATCGTTGCCAGTTTAGCGTATGACTTTTTTCCATTCATTCTCATTTTCTACTGAATTATAGTATTTATGGGTCAGAACGATGAATACAAGTAAAGTCAAGTATTTTTTATTTCACCGTTGAAAACTATTGCAACTCTCAGGATACTGAATATAGAGCCTTTCTAGTAAGCAACCCCTTTATAAGTAAATATGAAGCTAAAACAGCTTTCAGTTGTGTTACGCTAAAATTAATTTGCAAGCCCGTACACATGACACTAACGCTTGAAGATAGGAACGTACAGTAACACACAACTTTGGTCTACATAGAATGAGCCATAGTTATTAAAATAAATGCCTACAAATAGAGCTGTGTACGTATAATTTGTGCATCAAATTTTAATAGACCAACGACTACAAAATAATTTCGTGCGGGTGTATAACATTACTAGAATGGTCTTTTGATGAATCCGGCAAACCATTCCGCAAGTAACACTCAACAATCACGCTTAATATATGACGGTAACTAAAAATATCCTGTGGGTTCGCGTCCCAACACAAAAGCAGTAAATCGCGCAGACATTAGGCATTGTACTCTAATATATTTTGGATATTTATTGACGATATTACAGGCAGATTACCGCTAAAAGATTGCATATTATGAGAAACATTGCATTTCTCGATTTAACCTATAGCTTCTGTTTTCAAGCTTGGAAAATGCAGATTGGTGATTACAAACAAGGGCTGTGTCAGAAAAACAGACAAATTTTTCCCGACCTGGTAATCGAACCCGTTACCTACAATTGAGAGCCCATGACTTAAACCACTAGACTGTTGAGGCGGAAAAGTACATAAACGACAAAAAAATTATCAATCACACTTTAATATATAGCGGTAACTGCAAATATATCGTGGGTTTGCGTCTACAAAAGCAGTAAATCGCGCAGACATTAGGCATTGTACACTGGGCCAGCGCATTCGATGCAGGCTAAGGCACGGCTTTGCGCGGATATTTATTGGCAATATTACAGGCAGATTTCCGCTTAAAGATTGTAGGGAAGCGGGTATGCGACACATTGATATACATGATTTTAGTTATAGCTTAGGAAAGCAAGACAACGCTTATAATGTGTCGATTTGTGTGAATATAATAAAATGAAATGATATGAATTCTTAGAATAATCCTTTGCTCGCGATTTTTATTGACAACATTAGAGACAGATTTCTGTTAACGGCGAGACTCCACCAAAGTCGAACGTCCGATAGGAGCAAGGATGTGCCGTAAGCGGCCAATAGGATTTCATTGTGCGATGGTTACGTCTTCGGCCCTAAACCCTATTGGCTGCTTACAACACATCTCCGCTCCGCTTGCACAACTTAGTTTTGGTGGAGTCTCACCTTAAAGGTTGTGGAAAATAGATATGCGACATATTAGAATAAGTTAAGGTTTAAAGAAACACACATTGGCTGTTACAATAAAATTATCTACATATTAACTGCGATATTTTGCAAAACTACCTCTAAAATTACACTACACTTCGAGTATACTACATAAAATTTGCCGATATGAGTACATTTAAATTTGTAATGTTTTCTTAGGATAATGCAATTACTACTCATAAATAAAGCAAACTTAAAACAATTATAATTTATATAAAACCAATAAATGTGTCTGAAAAGGACTATCGTATGGATTGTTAATGGACCGCAAATTCCCAGTGAAGTTTATTTAGGAGCAAACTATTAATTTAATTGAAGGAAATGGGTAGTTTATTTGGTAGCAAAAATTACAACAAAGAAACCCTCAAATAAAATATGTAATACGTACAAACTGATATAAAAACGTTATAAATGTAATATTTTTATATTACGTAACGTAAAAAGAAATCATAATTTCCTAATTCGATTTAATATCTGCATGAAATACCCCACTATCGTCTTATCTGTCGACCCTAAAGATAGTAGAACATCAGTGCTAATCCGCCCTAAAAGAAGTGACAAACGTTATTGGAGCTATCTAGATGCTCTTAACTTTCGGGTTAGTCGGCATTTTTCCTGAAATATAAAGATCCCCGAGAGATATCACCCCAGAGGCCTCGTGACATCAAAGAACTAACTGCGGTGCGTAACTTCGGTTATCTACAGAGCCACGGTATCTGATTTCCTACGACCCTCTTTTCGTATCACTTAGTTCCGTGTTTCAAGTAAGCCTTCCTTTACTTTAGATTTGAGATTTTGTTCAAGAACTAGTATTGAATGTGGTTTCGCGTGACCTGATGTGATTTCAATCTCGGTGTGGATTCTACCAATATTTATTCTCGTCCCAGAGGAAGAAATATGAGCGCATATCTCGTTTTTAAAATCTATAAACGTTAGCTAGAAAACTGCCGTGAAAGGCGGACTACCCTTTCATGCCAGTTTCCTACGACGCAGTAACCGTATTTGCCCATTAATGTAACTAAAGCAGCAGCGTAGCTCCCTCACTAATACAATCTCTTTCTCGCCCCTGTGTAAAACATTACAGCTACGCCATTAAAACAACATTTCCAGAAACATCTCACTTCAGACAAAAGCGCAGGCACGTCTCAAAATTATATACATCCCTGGGAGCCCGTAAACTTGTGCCGATTATAAAATTGGAACGTGCCTTTAATTTTATTCTATCACCGCCCTGGGCGCTACAATCCCGCATGTCTCGAAACTACGTACAGTATAAACCAGAACGTTTCTATCTCATAACAAGTTTCAATGACGCCGCTCTGAGGGGATGGAGTGCATAAACTTGCCGACGACACACAACTTGTCTCGTCTTGGGAATATCTTACTACTTTCCAAAGCGAAAATTTGAAAAACTCGAGTAATACCGTCCCGTTCAAGCATCTGGAAAGTTTGCTTTGAGGGAAGGAAACGCCCGAGGTGGAGAGGCCGTAAATGTATTTTCTGCTTCGGCAGCAGCTTAAAGGAGTTCGGAATGACACTCTTGGTGTGTGCACTAAGTGGTGGCGACTACTCTGGACCGGCGAATCGCTCGTTACTCGCTTTATGGAAGTGATTGTCGACGGACGAGCTAACGTTCACTACGTGTGAAGTTAGTTTTCCAATTTTCACTTAGGTATTGAAAATTAAAATCGTAGTTTTAGCAGGTTATAATTTTTTAGGCCGGAAAAGATCTCATTTGGGCACGTCATCATAATCAAAATGAAATGTACAATTTAACATTTATACTACTATGAAAACTACGCAACCATAATATGTACCAATGTACATGTGGTTACTTTATGACATAAGTCTTTTCCACGAATGTATATCTGCTATACATAGCTACGAGTAGGTATGTCGCGGCGAATATCTTTTCTTCGTCCATCCTTCAAAACTGTCCCTTCCGTAATATTTCTAGCGGATCTGAGTAATGCGAAAGATTTGTCTCCTTTGAGATTAAATGCAACGCTCCATTATAATAAATGCCGGGGTATTATTCAAAAAATTCACACTCGCACAATTACGGGTAATTAGCTTTCACGCTGTCTTCTCATGCGAACGGAACGACAGGGCGGGTCATATTGTTACGAGCGCATTGTTTCAACAATTAAATAATATGAATTTATAAAATGTGTGAAAATACGCGGCTTACGTGACGTCACAGCCAGAGGTCATGAGTTCCGCCTCCGGTCTGGTTATGGAACAGAATATAATATTTTTTTTAGTCTGACTGTTGAGTATGTGTAATCTGCCGCTTCAGGAATTAGGATGTTAGATCACCGCTGCCCATCCCACTGGAATGTCCCTTAGTCACTGTTGTTTTTAAATATTGTGTATATAAGCGATGGTGGCCTAGTGGTTCGGACGGCGCCTCACATACGTGAGGTCCGTGGTTCGAATCCGGGCTCACACCTCTGGATTTTTCGAAATCTATGTGTGGATTTGTGCCATTAGCTCGGCGGTGAGGGAAAACACCGTGAGGAAACCTGCACATTCAGTGATTTCTGACTTTAGTTCAGTTAGATCTGAATGTGTAACTATGTCTGTTGGCAGTCGCTTCACTGTAATAACCAGACTTGCCAAATCCTGGATCATAGTCAAAGCGGACCCCGTATAGAAACGGGATAAACGCTAGGAAGAAGAAGAGTCCTCCTAGCCGTATTCGGCAATGGCGACCTCTACTGGTTACGAGCATGTGCTCTTATATGACTTTAGTTTTAAACATTTCTGATATTAATGGGGTCAAACGGCTCACCAGATGGTAATTGGAGACTATAGCGCTATGCTCTTTTAATTTTTCTTTCATAAGAAACAATAATAAAACTACTTTTAGCAGGTTGTATTTGTACAAGCTCAAAATACGCAATATATTATAAGTAGTTCAGAACAATGATGGTGGCGGCGGTGATTGCTTACCATCAGGCGACCCGCTAGCTCTTTTGCCGCCTCTGCCATAAAAAAAAGTACATAATATACATAGTTATATATAATATACATAGTATATTGAGCATTCAATTAACCATTGTTGTCCATGTTTAATACGAGTATTTCCCTGATCTCTGTAGCCTGTTTGACGGTTAACCGCGCAGACGGTTACGTAAATCGCATCGGACCGAACTTTGGTATTGAATGTGGCACCGATCATGCATCGTAGGTATACCTAGTTCAAGTATGTTATCTTATTGTATGGACAAACTATTGTTATTATTTGGCGATTGAAAAGAGCAACTATCGAGTTTCTTGCCGCTTCTTCTCGGTAGATGACTGCATTAAGAAGTCGGTGGTCGAGTCATTCTATTGTACTAATTGACGATTTATAAGTGCCTTGCAGAGGCCAACATGAATAAAGTATATTTTGAGTTTGAGTTTGAGTTTGAGGGCACGCTAGTGTTGCTACGGAGTTGTCCTACATAAGATTATGTGGTGGGAATTAATTAACATTTCATTATCAGCATCAGACTGTTGAAGACCACTGCTAGACATGATGGGCATATTCATTCTTCACACTGGAAATACGGGTTGGTGACGAATATTAGCAGTACAACGGCGATTATCCGAATTCCATTTCATCCGAATCGGTCTTAATCATAAAAAAAATATTAATTTTATCAATTTTGCTGCGTCCGCATCGCCGTGGTTATTGTTTGCCGATCGAATTCAGTTTGTAAATTAGACACTGCAGTTGGTGTCGACCATCAAAATTTACGATTTATGAATCGATCTCGATGTAACTGTGCAATTGTGCATCCGTTTTAATCTATGCTTGTAACCTGTAATTCATAAATATTAACATAACTAGCAACACTAGCCTGGGTATACGCGCCTAACAAGTGGGTCGGAAGTATGTGACAGTGTAATAGCTCACGTTTCCTCGCTCCATCTACAAAGGACCATCACGGTCTGGAGGTCATTAACTAAATTAACATCCCGTTCCGACCCCTTTGTGACCGCCGCGGCAATGGCAATCGTAAATTTTATTAATTTTGCCGCGTCAATATTTCCGTGGTCCTTGTTTGCCGATGAAAGTTTTTATTTTCCAAATATAAAAATGTAGGTAATATGAAGTACCTTACGTATGCTCACAAAATGACAGATACACTCCGGTGTCTGGAGGGAAATGATTTGAAAACACTGTATTAATTAAGATTTCTTTATAACTAAAAACTTTCGCATTGCATTATAATGTGCTATAATTAAGATTTCTTTTGAAAAATAAGGCTAGTAGCGCAAAAGGAAATAGTGGTAGTTTGCAAAGCAGCGTGTTATCTTATTTTTTATTTTCTCTTCTTTGCGAAAATATCACGGTCTGGTGCAGGTCATTAAATAAATGAACATCCCATGTCGCAGTGGCCCTCGAGACCACGGCGGCGCTGGCAATGATTAATTATATCAATTTTGTCACATTCGCAGAACCCTAAACTCGCAGCAATTCGCAGGTCATAAACAGGACAAAAAAGTTGGTATTTTACACTATCACGTTTGCATTAAAATGATTAAACATTACAATTACAATTAAAGTTCTAATTACCGAGATTGCATTCGTTATAATAAGTTAAAACTATGACGCGTACTAGTCGAAAAGTTGGAGAAATAAAGGAGAGATTATTATGAATACGTGCACAATTTTATGTCATGGACCTCAAAGTAAAAGAACCAGGTGGGAGTAATTACATGATTATTAAACTAACGAAACTAGAATGTACTACATCAGAAGTCAGAACACACAACACAGTGGTCATTCAACTCTACGTACGAGACACGAGATCTAATTAAAACAAATGGTTGTAATGTACGTGCTAGTGAAAAGTGAGAAATCTAATAAAACTCATACATTTTAAAATATCATTAATCCCTGTGCCAGATTGATATTTCTCCTAAAACCTAATGCCTACCAAGTTGAAATTTGTCCACAAATGAATTTATAATGAAAATGGATGGGGGAATTAGTGTGAAACTTTTGAAAAGCCCGATGTGTTCACAACTAGGCATCCGTAGATTTGAGATGATAGTGATGGGCGCATTCTGATAACATCGATGTCGGTCATTTGGGATTATCCATCTTAATTACGAATTTTAATAACTACCTATTTGGTAAATCATCATTAGCCAAGTTAACGTTACTATTACTGTGCCACTATTCCATCGCGAACCCAAAAGTTCAGCAATTTATTTCTTTGCCTAACTATTAAGTGATGGAATGCGTTACCAGCATGCGTTTTCCCACCACCCTTGGCTCCTTCAAAAGAAGAGTGAAGAAGTGCCTTGCAAGCAAGTATGGCGATGCCAACGGAAGGATACCTTTTTGGTGCCGCATCCGTTGTCATGACAATCAGGGCTCCTCTTTTGCTTACCATCAGGCAGAGTGGAGCCAATATACCGCGCTATATAAAAAAAAGTTGCATTGAAACAAAATATGGTAATAATTTAAATGTTAAAATTTAAATGTAAAATTATTGGCTATTAAATAACATTAGTCCTGACTCGTTACCAGTAATATCGATAAAGATAATGATCCTATTATATCCTGACCAACTCTATCTGCTTTAGAGGCGAGAAACTGAGGAAAATTCGAACATCGCTTAAATTCGGACGTGTTAAAATACTAATTGTATTCGTGAACTTTCAACATTAATGTTATGAGTTGTTGAACTCTTATTTATCTGAGAAAGTAAAGGATCGCAAACGAAAAAATAAATGAAATAAAATGAAAAAAAAATCAGCAAATAAAATAAAACAATTCGATGAATAAATTATTTCATTTCATTTCAAAGAGGACAGTAAACGAGCAAGTAGTCTCGTGATGATCAGTGATCAATTCCAAGACAGAATCCGTTAAATAACTGAGCTTCAAAGCATTAAGTACATATTTTGAGAAAAGGGTATAATAATCATCTGCGAAGGGTCGAAGTCTAGATGGCACATTGGGTAAAAGAAAAATGAAACGGAGTTAATTTTGTTAACACTACAGACTCGTGGTAGACATGTTTATAGAAAATATTTCCGAACTGCCTTGTCATGTCGCTTGGCGAGTATAATTAACATGTTTTCTGTGGCATAGTGACTAAGTATAAAATACACTAGTTAGAAGTGACTACGCCTGCAATATACATAAATTTGGAATGGACGAACTGAATTGACTTGTGTGTTCCTAAATTTATGAGCCGCAATTTAATTTGGTAATAGAAGCTATTTGTCCGCTGATATTGATATATTTTTATCTGCGAAAATATTCATCGAATTACGAAGTAATCAACTAATTTATTCAATTTGACTGCGCAATTACAACGATAATTGAACATTAGCCTAGAGTGAACGCAGTTCATCGGTAATTAGATAGTTCTGATTACATTTAAATTCTATTGAACAATGTAGGAGTCATTTGCTGCTTTTTTAAAAAAAATTATAATACATACAATAAATTCTGTTCTATTGTGACCGCCTTTGTTATGAAGGTCATTTTGCTTCACAAGTCCACGTTTTTAGTGGCCTTAATATGCTATTTCTCGTAGAGGGGAAATACCCGAGAAACATCACTCATTGTGTTGCCGGTATTCTCCTCAAATGCATGGTATATTGTTTATTTTGAGCCATAACAACCCATCTCACGTGCGAATAAGGGAGAAATGTGTCAGACCCATCATAAAAGATAAACTTTATACTGTTTTATGCACTGGTAGAAGTGCCCTATTTAATATAAAATGTACTTTGTCTCTAAGTTTTGTTTCCACATGCTATTTACTTACCTGTTTTAATTGGCATAACCATGTAAATAGAATAAGGAAGAGGCCAAACACAGGCTTTTCAGCTTAAATGGAGACTCCATCCACTTAGTACTTCAGTGAAAATTTTTGTGAACGAAATAAAGATTTTATTATTATTTATTTATCATTATTTATGGAGTCTATGGTTTAAGGCTATACTATGGAAAGTTGAAATAAGTTGAGGAGATTTCCCCGATACCATTAAGTAAAAACATTGAAAACCAAACTTCATAATTACTTCTATTCAAACTTGATTATGAAATGGCACGTTACCTGAAGGCAGTTTTTCGTCCAGGCACCTTTCGGAATAGCTAAAAATCGGTAAAGTTTCCGAACCCGGCAACCGGTATCAACATCTAAATCGCGCAATTACTCATGGAGGCAAAACTCCCATTTGTTAGATAGGAAATTCAAATGAATCCGCCCGATTATTGGAGATAGTCCGTTCAGCGTTCGGTGATTCGTTCTGGAAGTTTGATTTCAGACTTCGACTTACTGTGACCTATGTAGAAGCAACGACTTTTTTTTAAGCATTATTGGTATTAAAAGCTCGGAAGTCAATTATACGAGTAAAGATAACCTCTTCCCTTGTCTAAAGACGTGCCCAGAGTTGTGTGCCTACACAACTCTAGGTTATGAAAGATCAATGCGTAGTTTTAATACCAACATCCTCTCTGTCTTTGGTCGTCTTCATGTATCAGCTTAGATTTATAATAACGACTTGAAGCATGTGAAACAACGTTCTTACCACTAGGTTACAGATCTCTAAGTCAAAAAACTATAAAGCGTTATTATTAAGGGATTACGTCGTGAAGAAATATACTACCGAAACTGTAAACTAGAATTTGAAATTAAGAGAAACAAATAAACGTTTTCCAGCCAACTGTCTCTAATTGGAGTATGCCGTGCAGCTGGTTCCTATTACTCGACCCACGTGTTTATGTCCAGAAAAATATACAATAAACACATACGCAGCCCTTTTTATTTCTCCTTCACTTTCATAGAACTCCATTTGGACGGCGAATTTCATGAAGTGTCGACCTACTTCCGTAAAAACAGCCAGTGAGCACCCTAAATTAATTAGTAACCCTTTGTTTTAATCAGCTCAGGTGGACGCTAGCGATTTAAACATTGAGGGCTCGAAATATGGTAATGTGGCAATTGGTCATAATAACCCTGAGGTGGTCGGATTGAATTAAGAGGATTTTGGTTGCGATTTTGAGTAATATCTGTATGGTAATAGATATTTATCAGTGTCTGTTATTATCTAAAAGTTGAATTTCGGCTTAAGCGTGAGATATTTGCTTATTAGTATTTTAACTAACTCCATTGAGAATTCTAGTAATTTCATAGAAGGCTTACTAGTATGTTGCATGTTATACATCTGATTGTTGGATGTGGGAAGTAAAATGTTACTATATACTTAGGTAATTAAACGTTTGTAAAAAGTATACCTACGCATACTATCATTTTGCCACATAATTTACCAATGATTAAAGATTAATTATTTAAAGTGCATTAAAAGAAACCAGTTTCTTCCTTGTCTATATTTAAATGGGGACAAAATAAGCTTGCAAATGTATTCGAAAGTTTCGTTAAGCTAATGTTTCATTCACCTACTTATCTTTCAATTTGTTTGTGGCAGGCATAATTCACGGTCCTTTGGGCAGTTAATCTCGTAATTTGGCCCCATAATCTCGGAAGGCTCTTAGTCATAATGAAGAGATTAAAAATTCTGGGTTTAGTAATTGCTTAAGTGCTTAAACCAGATTTCCTTGCGGGGCATCACAATAAATTTTCCTGGCAACATTTTATTTTAACTGAGAGCCAATTTGCGCTAAATTTACATTGGCTTGAGTTGTGATAAAAAACTTGATGATTAATTTCATTGTTATTAAAGAAAGGCTTCTTTATTTATGCTTGCACAGCAACTAATTTAATTTTGTGCCAAGACTGGGTAGGTTTGCCATGTCTAAAAGGTAAGTGGTCAACATCTTATTCCTTTGAGGGAAATTACCTTAGTTAGTAAGGTGGTTTCGCCTATGAAGGTACAACTAATATAACTCTGAAATTTTCCCACTTGTTAGTACTAGTTAGGACAGATCAAAGATGGGAATCTAATTCTCGAGATGTTCCAAACTTCTAGCCGTCTTAGAGTTTCATCTAATTTCATTTTCATCATATCATATTGACTTAGTAACATAGCAGCAAGTTAATAATGTATACGATATTATTTCAAACAAGATTAATAAAGGTACTAAACAACAATTATGACAACACAATGTCGAAATCATTATAGCTTATCTAGAGTAATGAAAAAGTTTTTGTCCTCAAAAAAATATTGTCTGCCTCTACCTACCTACAATTTATTACTGTTTAGTACCTATGAGTATTTTCCAATCATTGGTTCTTATTGGTAGTCTTTACATTCAGTCCTAATGAGCGGGATAAGACTCTATAGATACTCGTATTGCTCTCAGTACTTCAACCAACTAACGGAGTTTTGTTGATTAAAGACGTTCAATCAATCTGGGCTTCCAATGGTGAATATTCTTTAAAGATCGAAAGATGGGCTATTCAGAATCGAATTCGATTCGATCTTTTCATAAGAAATGTAAGTCTTGGAGCAGGTTTTGGTTGAGAACCTAATATTTCACTCGGCATGCTGATGAAAGGTTTTAAATAATATCGAACAAAGATATATGAATAAGAAGGCAACCGTTTGTCCTATAATGTACCAACTTTATATTAATCGAACCTTCTTTTTGTATTTCATTTGGCGACAACTCTGTATGTGATAGAAAACGAACAAATACGTATAGCTACACAAGAAGTCAATAAAGTGATGAATAACTGTACAATTTGTTACAGATTTACGAGCCAAAACGCCGTCCAGCTATTGTTCGGTGATAAAGCACTTCACTATAACTTTCTGAAACAAAAATAACCGGAGCTTATATTGGACGAAATACTTTAGCTATTCGCAATATTGGAGACTGCAAGAATTTTCATAAAATCGAAAAGGGCGGGTGGATGTTTTTGTTTAATAAAGATTTGTGCGTCTAATATTTATTATACAGCATTTTGTTTGACCTTTTATTGAGATCGACCGCAATTTTTACTCAAACGAGAAAGGTTAGAACGTGATTAAGGATGAAATATGTTTTAGGTACAACATTTTTCATAGCCTGGCAAAAAATACTTTCTTTTTAGGCTAGTATCAAATACGTTGCTTAAATTAAGCCTGAATAACAGTCCAGTATGCTGCGGGTGAATATTTATGCTTTTGGTGAAACGAAAAGTTGGTATGAATTCTTATAAAACATCTGACACAAGATTACCTCAGTTTATTGTCGTTCTCTTTCTTACTTGTTTATGTGAGAGAGACACAGCCGTAAATTCCCGTGTTTATTAACGATTCCGGCGCAATTTCTAAGACGGGCTTGTTGAGCTTATGTCCATACGAAACGTATCTCAAACCCTCATATTGGGCCCGAAATATTTGTTCACGTCCCATAATTTCCCTACGTTAGTAGGCAGTTCCTGTGGCTGGCAGTCACACTGGCGCATATGCCCGATTCCGAACACGGATTACGCATAAACTTTCATGGGTAACTTACTGCGTATTTGTGTTGAAAACCAATTACAATTCGGCATTCGTTTTACTTTTCCTTCGAAAAGGATGGTAGGCAGAATTTTAATTTGTAACTTGTGGTATCGAGCCCAGGATAAATTTCGTAACGCTTTTATTTAGAGGAAAAATAAAGTCCGCGAAGGGAGAGTAAGGGATTTTGGAATAATTAAAATTTCTTGTTCAATTTCATTCCCATGGAGGCACGGAAAGAATTTGTGTATCAAATAAGATTTGGCCGGAAGAAAATTAAGTCCTGACATTAAAGGTCAATGTTTCGGTATTGAAGAGATGATGTTTACGTCAACTTTTTCATTTATAGGTCGGTTTATTTTTTACTTTGGCTTTAATCATAATTTTCACAGTGTTTTAATAGAAAATACTAATATAGTACCAGGTGGTACTGATTGTTTGCAATGTAACATAGCGTCAGCCTCAAATACCACAGTAAGAAATCTAACAATTCTTAAATGCATTCATAAATATGTATAAAAATATAATAAAACTGAAGATAACATAATAAGAAAAAGAATTTTAAAATATTTTTGTCTCGGATAGTCCATTTGTGTAGGATAGCTTTAAGCTCTAATTAAACACTATGTGTGCGGAAACCAAAACTATGGGCACGAAGTCGCGGGCAGCTGCTAGTCCATTCATAAATATTAATTTGAACTGCCCTATTGAAGTGAATTACTTGATAAACTTGGCAGACGCAGCAACAATGTAGGAGGGAGCAGTTTCTATGGCAGGATTTCGGCAATTGGGGATATAATCTCTCCATTTAAGAACTTGATTCGCGGAAGGGTCGCCCGTGATGTGAACCGTTCTGCATAATCATACATTATTATTGCCTTGATCTCCTTAATGAAGGACGTACTTAATAAACCCACATTCAAATTTAAACTTGCTAAATATTGTATAGGAATAGAGCTTTTTCCGGCTTTGTAAATAGTGGGTGGTGTAGGCAAATGTATTTTTTTCTCATTTAAAATGAACTATTTGTTCGTATGAGAATGAACAACTGTATGTATAACTATCTTGTTCTTAGAGGGAAATGGATTCCGTCAAACTGAGATATGGGTTTTACAATTTTAGAATTTCGCGTTTCATTTTTACATTATATAGTGTTATACGTCCTACGTTAATAAATATCTTGTTAAGTTCTCTTAACTAATATTAGTGTAAAATGTTGACTATTTACGATGTTATTTCCTTAATAACGCTTGCCCGCGATTTCCGCGTCTGCACCAATAGTGTTAATGCTTAAAGACTTCGATAAGTATCCAACATAAAAATATTTTTTAATAAGAACCAGTAGCTCCTTAGACAACAGAAACTCTTCAGCTTTGTTATACATATTACTATAGACCAAATTCATCTTCTTAATGAAGTAATGTTCTTGATGAGCTCAGCATATTGATCACTGTTGTTAGAAGTAGCGCAAACATACTCGTAACACCGCATAACCTATTGTGGCATTGAGAACAAATACATCGTTCTCGAAGCGTCTGCGTTTGTGTTGGCTTCTCCTAATACAGTGCGTTGATGACTATTGACATACCCGCTATTGGTATTCGATAACTAATGTGCTTAACGAATGGTTGGTTGCCAAGTACAGTCATCAACACCAACATGTATACACATCGACTCTTATGTCAAAGCAGTAAAGTTCATACTTCAATGTGTTTGTCTCCAGTTGCGGTTTTTAATTGGTTCTTAGAATATGTTTTAGCGCGTCTTTGGTCTAGTGGTTTTAGAACTTGGCTTTAGCTAGGCACTAAAACCGCAGGGTTCCTAGGTTATATCTCGAGTCAGATAACATTTGTGTTGTATTTTGGTACACAGGTTGAGTTTGCGGTCTCTAATCTTTTTTGTGTGAGTACAAATATTACAATATAAGTTAGTTAACTTACGTTGTGTAACTATAATCCTGTATTAATTTTGAACATTGTTGTATAAACATTGGCTTTTGACAGGCCTGGTGGTCTAAAAGTCAGGGACACTCGCTAAAAACTAAGAGACGCGTGTTCAAATCCCGCTAGGAGAAAATGTTTGTATGATGAACATAGACATTTGTACCTGAATCAGGGGTATAATAAAAGTTTTTAAGTAAGTCTATCCGTTCCCTAGCATCTGTAGTACAAGCTTCAAGCTAATTATGGGGGTTGGCAATTGGTGTGTTAGTCCAAGGCATTTATTTTATTTATTAATTTACACCGCGTACTGCTATCAATACTCAGAATACAGAACAAACTGTATTCTTAGTATCAATACTTCAGAAACTTTGAAAATACGACTCAATACTGATTACGTAACGTACATATGCTTACAAATGCTAAGAGTTTGTTCTTTGTTATTTTCTTACGAGATATAACTTTAAACCACGAAGCTGGTCCAAATACTAACATCGATAGGTAGAAAATCGAAATATTAATAGAGCTGCTCCAATTCTAATCGCAGCTACCGAGCGTCTTGGAGATTTAGCCGGTAGAATAGTAACTGTAGTATAGATATTCCTTTGGAAAGCGTTGAATGGCCTAGATACCGTCGTCGAGTTCACACTGTCGGTTTGAGGTCGTAAATTGCGATCTCAAGAGCGATGAGCGGAGCGTTTCAAGGAATTAGCTGATATGTTGTAATAAGCCCTATAATTCTTATAACTAGGGTATCATCCTTATTAAAAGGATCTTATTCTTATCATATTGCACAATTGCCAAGATCTAATCCTTTTCCCCGTTTTGTATAAAGTTTGTAGGTTATACAAATAAAATTTAAACCATTTATTTTGCATGAACACAGAAAGTATACTGCCAACCGAAATTACATTCACCGCAACCAGTCCACGGTTATGCTAGACTAGCGGCCGCCCGCGACTCCGTCCGCGTGGATTTCGATTTCCAATATCCTATGTGTTATTCTGATGTATAAGCTATATTGTGGTAAAGTTTCATTCAAATCCATTCAGTAGTTTTTACGTGAAAGAGTAACAAACATCCATACATCCATACATCCACACATCCACACATACAAACTTTCGCCTTTATAATAGTAGTAGGATAATAATTAAAACGACAGTGACGCAATTATACTTGTAATATAAAATAATGCATATGGCATTTAGGCTCGTCTAGTCATTGTTGTAATTTGTAAAAAAAATGCTAAAGTCTAAAGGAAAAAAGAAAGACATGCCTTGCAAAAAATCCAATAAACTACTCTGACGTTGACTAAAATAAATATTATAACTTCATAAGGTGAATAAAGAAGCTTATATAATGTTTAAATAATTAGGAATGTAATAATATTGTTATGCCCTGACCGGATGCATGTGTTACTGTTTTTTTCTTTCGAAATTTGTTATAACTGTGTAAATGCAAAAAATAAATAATAAAATCCTTAATTACGATAAACAATCTTTTGTAAATCATAATACCAAGGAATTTTTAAACAAAAATAAACTTTGTTTTAAATATCATTGAAGACGAAAATGAAATAAATAAGTAAAGATCCCGCCTCACGCTTTTGATAGAATGCTGCCTTATTCGCCAAGCGCTGAGCGCTCTTCATTTGTGATTGTTTAGTTTAGTTAAGTCTGCCATTCTGCAAAATCCGTTTATGACGATAAGTGCTATTTACCACCATTCTAGAGTGCTACAAAGCGGCTGGAATTCATTAGTGTTGCCAGAGCTAATGAGCTAAGCTGAAAAGCTATATGTGAATGAACTGTGGGTCTGGTGTCCTTTCATTTTAGAATTTTATGAAGAAAATATTTCGCTAGATAAGTTGCAGTGGCAATTTTAATAATGCTCTTGACTAGCGGCCACCCGCGACTTCGTCTATCCAACTCAAAAATATTTTTTCTTTTCGATCTAGTAGTTCCTGAGATTAGCGCCTAAACAAACAAACAAACTCTTCAGCTTACATAAGTATGGACAAGGAAATTTAAACATTCAAAGGTAACTTTTAGATTAGTTGGGTAGATGGAATTGAGAAAGTGCAGGATGAAAAAGCTTTATAGGGATCTAACTAACTAATTTGAATTTAGGGACTTTGTTGAGGCTGTAACGGGTTCTTACAGGAAATTCGGATTTCGATTTCGGCTCTATTAGAGTATTCACTGGAGCTCTTGATATAAAATAACAATATAACAAAAATATTCAATTTTTTTAAATATAATTTATTTTCATTTTAATTATTAATACCCATTGATATACAAAAACACAAGATACACAATCAACGTCTCAAAAACGTCCCCAAAAAATAAGTGAAGAATGCTCTTATTTCAAACAGTTTTGCTTCACCCGCGTCATCGCAATTTTGAACAATCCCTTGTAAAAACAATCTTAACTAATCTGCATAAGGTTGAATTTGATAATAATAATGTTCATAGTTTGACTTTGAGTTTTTTGTGACAGTATTGACTGTTACAAACTTTTGTTCGACACTGTGCATCTTGGGTTTTTGTATATCAATGTTAATACCTGATTTATTTAAACTAATGTAGTAACTATTGTTTCATCATCATCAGCTGATTTAAGTTTTTTTTTAATTAATTAAATAAATTCAAACGAAGTCGTGAGCGTAAGCTAGTCTGTAAGCTCATAATTGAAACTCCTAAACAGTATTCTGAGGCATTTGTTATGTAGATTTGACCCCATGTTTAGGTTCTACGAGCCGAGTAGGATTCATTAGTGTTAGGAAAATTATATTTTACTTCATTTGCATAACGGTGCCTTGTGTCGACGAACATCCGCTATTTTCATAATGAAAAGATAAAAGCATATTTTCATATACAAATTAAGCAAGAACAAAATGACACTTTTTCGTAACTAAAATGGTGATAATTTTGTTCAATTTTGCTTGCAGATAATTTTATTATGTATAGTTCTTGGTTATTCCTTATTTACTAGTACGCCCTCCTTATAAACTTCTAGGAAATATAAATATAATTATCGTAAATTACAGATAGTAGTGCGGTTTCATTGACAAAGGCACGTACGAATAAAGTTGCGTTTCAAGATACGCAATGAATTTCATGTGTGTACCACTAACGAACATCGAACACTCTGGTCGTCAAAAAAAGGTTTTCTATGTTTATGTTTGATGTTTTTGTTCACTATGTATAATATACATACATAAATAAATTATAATATAAGCTTTAAGTTTAGGTATTTCAAACTGTATCTTTGCGAAAAATATATGTGTAATATTTACTAGACGAGAACTACTGCCGACAAACTGCTGCGCAGTTTGGCAGAGATTACAAATGTAAAGTGCACAATATATCTTTGGGAATAAATAAATTAAAAAAAAAAAAAATACAGTCATGAGCACCAACTGTATACAAACACATTCAAATATGAACTTTACTGCTTTGACACAAGAGTCAATGTGTATGTAATGTGTACACATGTTGGTGCTCATGACTATACACGGCTTAATAATCACTTGAAAAACAATATTTGACATGAAACAATCTGCATTCACAAGTCACCAAAACATATGTATTAATTAAAGTGTTACTTGTATGCTGAAACATTTTGCATAGCTAAAAAGGTTGCTTACAAATAAATACATGAGCATCCGCAAATTCCTCCTCCGAAGTTGACAAATAAGTCTAAAATCGTTACTATTAAATGATATTACGTATAACAGCTCCGGGTTATGCCGTATTCGTCCTATGACGTTTCATCCTCATTCTTCATTCAACCTAAAACAGTTTTCCTCGTTCAACCTATAGCATTATTTTGGTATATTTTCTTAATTAATCCCAAAATGCATTCCTTATACAACCCAAGATGAGTATTCCAATAAAAGTATGGCTAGCACGCAAATCAATAATTAATCAATTAATTACGCGCGGGTGAAACCGCAGGCGGAAGGCTAGTGGAAAATAAATACATAATGTTATAATGGAAATCAGCTATCCGATTGGCGTTATTAAATTGTTTATTATAATTTTTATTGCTTTAATACAAGAAATAAACACAAGCTTGCCGTTCCAAGTCACAGGCTTCAAAAGACTGGTAAGTTTTTATTGGACTAAGTATCAAAATATTTAATAAATTACCAGAAAGTGTTATTGAATTTCCTAAACAAAAATTTAACTTGTTTATTAAATCAGCCTTGATGAAGAAAGGTAATTATAAAATAGATGATTATTTAAATGACAAATATGCATGGACATGTTAATCTGCTCAGCGGCACTTCAATTCAATTTCAATATTTCAGTAACATAGGCTATATTTAGTACTAGATAAATATTGGTCCCTATTTATGTTTACGCGTGCGAAGCCAGGACGGGCCGCTAGTTAGATATAAGACATTCTCTTAATTTTAAGTTCATTTAAAAAAGTGATACTTGCATTTGTGTTAAAACTTATTACACTAGGTTTGTGTCTCTTTTTAATAAATGTTTTATTTGATTTATATTACTTTTTCAGTACTTTTGCGATTTTCTTTGATAGAAAAACCCGCCTGTTCTTACTATCCATACCACGCTATCCTCCTTGGTAGGAATAGATGGAAAAAAAAGTCCAACTATCCCTACCGGTAGAAATACGTTGAAAGTTTTTTTCCATCTATCCCAACCAGCATGATTTGTAGGGATACTTGGATTTTTATTTCCTTTTATAGCTACCGGTAGGGATAAGTTTTCTAGGTTTATTTAAATATTATAATAAATGAAAACAAAAATCCAAGTATTTATTTTATTTATAAAACTTTATTGACCACACAAAAAGCAGTTACAAAAGGCGGACTTAACGCTGAAAGCGTTCTCTGCCAGTCAACCTTTAGGAAAAACGAAATGTTAATCGCGGCAAAGAGCAAATTAGAAAATAATTTTAAAAATACATTAAACCAAACATAAGATTATCTAATAATAAACATACACAAATACAAACTTATATTATAAAAGAATAAATACATAAACATACATACATATAATATTGATGATGATGTCCTCAATAATGAATCAGATAAAGGGAATAAAACTCAATACTGTGGTATTGAGATCCCTACCAGTCCACGCTGGTTGGGATAGATGGAAATATTTTTTCAAAGTATTTCTACCTTTTGGGATATTTGGATTTTTTTCCATTTATCCCTACCAGGGGATAGCGTGAACAGGCGGAAAACCTTAACAAAATAATGTTATAACTTGAATTTCCAAATAAATATTTTGATTCTTACCGTACACAAAAATCTTATAATTTTAGAGAGATTTTGTGATAGGTTGAACAAGGAATGTTTTTGAGGTGAATAAGGAACTAAAAATTTAATTATTTTTGTGGGTTGTGTAAGGAACAAAATAAGGTTGAAAAAGGAAAAATAATGAGTAGGATGAAACGTCATAGGATGAAAACGGCACAACCCCTAGCTCCACCGGGACATTAACAATTGCCCTCGTAAGCACTTAGATGCCACAAATGCACAAGACGAGCTACATAATACAACGGGTCATTCGCACAACACAACCGAATGTGCATAAATCTAAACCGTTAGATATGCCCTCGCCATATTTCGATCCACTTCGAAATTGGCACTAAAATATAAAGCGACAATCGTTTATTATTTCAATAATAGCATGTTGAAAAGTACGTCATGTCAATGTCAATTATTATATTATTTACTAACCCATATTGGGACCCGCGAACCTCCGGTTTTGAAGCCATGGGCTCTGACCAATAGACCAGTGGGCCTGTCAAATAATAATGTCGGGTCATTTCGAAAGATTTGAATCTATGTTAATGTGTTACTCTAACTTCGGTAGTGAAGCGCCTGTTCCAGCCTCTAAGCTAGTCTTAAAAGGATTCATTAGTTACATTAAAGTAAGGAACTCAAATTATATTCCGTCTTAATACGGTTATTATGGCAGTTAAAACAGTCAGTTAGTGGCGGCTAAGTTTAAACTGGATTGTTCTCTGTACGTTACGAGGAATACAATATCATTCGTGAGTAAATAAATCAATAAAGAATTCCTTGGACTAACACACCGATTACTAAGCTCGAAGCTCGTAATATGGATGCAAGGCAGATACTTAAATACTTTTTAAATCATACAATTTTTTTTAAATAAATATATATATAACGCATAGAAGTATGTATATACATAGTGAAACAAGTAATTTATGAAATAAAACTACTTTTAAACGGATATAATCGCGGTATATTCTTGAAACTACATATTTACAGGAAAACCCGACGTTTCGGCTCCTTTTCAGGAGCCGTGATCACGGAATGACTCAGATGTTATGCGTCACTTGTCATATTTAAATTATTGCAAAAACTACCCTCAACTTAAAATCTAATCGCCGTCATCTTCACTGCTATCATTCGTAACGTTCCGATCCACGCAGTAGGAGCTGATGGTGTCTTGAAGCTGCACACTGTGATGTCGACTGGAACCCATCAGATGTAAAACTGGGTCCCATGTAGGTGGTACATTCCAACCATCTTCCCTATTGAAATTTGGATGTTTTTTAATTTCAATGGCCTCGCGTAACATCCTGGGTAGGAATCGGTTTTCTCTAGCGAGGACCTGGGGTTTATCAAAACGAATGTAATGGTTGGGTTTATCCAGTACATGCTCACAGACCGCTGACTTCGTTGACCTCCGATGTTTCATGTCCGCAATGTGTTCTTTAATTCGCGTTCCGATGCTCCTCTTGGTTTGACCTATGTACGAGAGACCGCAGTCACAATCAAGCTTGTATACTCCTGCCGTTTGAAGAGGATTGTTACACTTGACAGGTCTTAAGAACTGGCTGATCTTCTTTGGCGGCTTGAAATAAGTTTTAATTGAAGCTCGCTTCAGGATGTTGCCAATTTTGTCAGTGACTCCCTTCAGGTACGGTAGAACGGCAGGCTGACGCTCGACTGTAGCTGGTTTTGCACGGTGTCTGCGATGACGTGGTACTTTCAGCTTGTTCTCTCGGAGTACCTTCTTGACATGCTGGACTTCTGCATGCAGGTGGTCCTCATCGCAGATCCGTTGTGCTCTCTGTAACAAGGTTTTACCAACAGTAGCTAACTGCGAAGGATGGTGGTGAGATTCGCCATTTAGGTATTTATCAGTATGGGTTGCTTTCCGATACACAGTGTGACTTAAACTATGATCTGAATTCCTGATGATCAAAATATCTAAGAAAGGCAGCTTTCCCTCATTTTCTAATTCCATAGTGAATTTTATTTTTGGATGGATGGAATTAAGGTGGTCTAAGAATAACGCTACTTTATCTGATGGTAGAATTGTGAAAGTATCATCTACATACCGCTTATAGAACCTAGGGGTGACTGGCGCTGAGCTCAAAGCTTTGTCCTCAAAAACCTCCATGAAAATATCTGCCATCACAGGGGATACAGGAGACCCCATAGCTACCCCATCTAGCTGTACATAGAATTTGTCGTCCCACATCAAGTAGCCTCCTTGCAGGCAATGTTGTAATAGCTCTGCATATTCCAGAGGTATGTCACTATCGGCTAACCTTTTCCTAGCAATTTCAATGCAGTCCCGAATAGGTAAACATGTAAATAGGGACTGGACATCAAAACTAACCATAGTTTCATCATCAGCCAGTTGAAGATGTTGTAACTCACTGATGAAATGGTAGGAATCCTTCACATAAGCTGTTGTTTGTCCTCTCAAGGGTGATAGTACACTAGCCACATGTTTAGCCAAACGATAGGTGGGAGAATCAATTTGACTTACAATAGGACGTAATGGAACACCTGACTTGTGTATCTTCGGCAATCCATACAACTTAGGGGGTTTTGGGCACGAAGGTATTAAATGTGGAACGTCTAAACCTAACTTCTCAGAATGTTTTTTAATAAGCTCGGTGGTCTGCTTTAATATTTTGTTTGTTTGGTCCGACTTAACCTGTTTATATGTATCTGCGTCTGACAATAACTGAGAAATTTTACTATTATAATCCGACGTATCCATAATAACCGTAGCATTACCTTTGTCTGCGCGGAGAATAGTTAACTCTGGCTTATTTCGCAAGTTCTTAAGAGCGCGATATTCGTCTAATGGAAGGTTTAACTTCGGCACTTTACTACGACGTAAGACACACGAAACATCTTGACGTATAGCCTCTAAATCGTCCTTTCTCAAATTGTTCTTATATAAGCAATCCTCTACACTACAGACAATTTCCTCGTACGGTATTTTACGCGGTGACACAGCAAAATTTAAACCTTTCCCTAACACCGAAATAGTGGCTTGGTCTAATGTTTGTTTTGATAAATTGACAACTGCGCAAGAGTCCCGGTCCCGGTCATTCAATCCACAGACGTCAGATGACGCTGCGTTTCGATTCACGTCCCGGCCCGTGCGTTTAAAGGATAATTTATTGTATTTTTGAATCTGTACTAGTTTGCAATTATTATACTTAATTAATTCTCGACTACGTAAGCGTTCCATGCAACTGTCAAACTCAAATCCCGGCAATTGTGAACTTAATCGAAACGGCGCTGCCTAATGAGGTTTCGCAATAATTTAATACTTGCCTGGTTTAAGATCCTTGCGCTCCCACGCATGTCTCGTTTTGGTGATATTCTCACGCATGGTGGGATGAGGTTGTGATCTCGGCACCTCTTCAAGAAATTCAAGGATGTTAAATATCTTGCGCGCTTCGTTTTCAGGTCTTCTAACCGGCGAATGGAGTTTGCAATCTCCAGTCCGTACTGGTCTACATAATGTTTTCTTAGGTTTACGCGACTGTTACTCATGAAATAAAACTACTTTTAAACGGTATATTCTTGAAACTACATATTTTCATTCCGTGATCACGGCTCCTGAAAAGGAGCCGAAACGTCGGGTTTTCCTGTAAATATGTAGTTTCAAGAATATACCGCGATTATATCCGTTTAAAAGTAATTTATGTAATGCATGTTAGTAAAGTGTCATTTTGATCATTTAATTTTTGATAATAAGTGACTTTCGCGCTGTTGATGTCGTTAAAAAGTTCGATTCACTTTTATAAGAACAATGAAAAATCTTTTCATTAAACTTTCTAAGTCGGAGTGACACAATTAATAGTTCTATTCGAACTTTGAACGTACTTATTTATTTGTACATTTCAATCAAAGTAAATCCAACAACAAACAACAAAGTTATTGTGTTTGGAGGTCACGCTCCCAATTCATTATACTGAAAAATTTTAATTAGTGAAAAACTTGAACAATGAAGGAGATTTTTCGAGTCTTGTTAATGAATAGCCGTGGCTCATCACGAGTTGCCAATTTGCGACTGGCTTTCTGACACAGTAATAAAGGTAACAGTGTGAAAGTTTATTAATATTAGTTGGATTAAACACACTATTACGAGTATGTTGTCCTATTCTATTTATTAATTTCATAAGGTTATGCTGTTTTTTCAAAGCTTGTATCACTTTCAAGGTTCACTGGTTATTCATGGATTCAACACAATTTTTATTTTGACTAGCTTTTGGCAATTGTTAATTGTATCTTTTTATGCTTATGATTTTAGAAACCAAGGTAATTTTTTTCCCTTTAAAAATACTTTGAAAGAATGAAAAATAAAAGCGATTTTCTCTTAATATTCCGTTGTAATAACATCTCGAAAATTGCTCAGACGCTTAGACGATCAAAACTTCTATGAATTTATACGTCTGTACAATCCACTCTTTTGTTTCTTCACATCCATGTAGAAAATGTTCATTGATTTTTTCCCCTTTACATTTCCTACTGCAACAATCTCCGCTGTACTCGTCTCACCATCGACGCAGGGTACGGAAGTAGTATACTTGATGGCTGCAATGTATCCACGTCTGACTGTTCATTTGTTCTTTCATTATTGCGATATTAACGGGTTTTTGTCGACGTTTTAAGCGCAATCACAACGAGAGTTGGACGTTCCGAAAATGCCTTAACTTTAATCACATGGGATGTGGGTGTTATCCGAGTGTGACTTTACGTTGCTCTTATATGATATGTTGAGACAGTAAACTGGTTCGGGTTGCGGAGGTCAGATGGCAATCGCCCCATTGTTATTACCAGGATGGTCAATTTCGGATCATAGCCGAAGGGCACCCTGGCTTCCAAGGTAATTGCCGAAGATGCTACCGGGAGAGGCGCTAGGATGATGATGATGATGTTAATGAAGACAGCTAACTGATTTCCCGGGTCGATGAGCTAGCTGAGTAAAGGCTTTCATTGCTGTCCTTGGCTATATTCAGCATTTTTTAGGATTCAACTGATATCAAAGGGCTATTTCCAATCACGTATCTTTTATCCGACTCGGAATGTGAACCCTGGACATTATTAAAATGCAGCCCACACTGCTTTACATCATGGAGCATGGAGGGACCAAATGTGAACCTAAATTCAATCACGTCCATACAGCGACCTTTGTCGTATAAGTCAGGGTCACATCCAAACAAGCCATAAGAAGAATCAATTAATTATAATAAATAATACTATCGCGATAACTTTGTTATCCTGTGAGGCCTCAAAAGAGTAATTTCACAATAATATTGAATAATAATAGTTCGGGTCAACGAATCTTCGTTTTTATCAAACAATCAGATGATTCAAGCCTGCGACGTCCAATCAAAATGGTTAAACCTCACAATGTGATAGTGTTTCGCCGTGGGATTTGAGCTCATGACCGCTGTGGTTTGAGATCGAGCGCTCTACCCAGTAGGGTAGAGCGCTAGATCTCTTTTGGTGTACCTAGTACCAAAGCGGCCGTTCGATCCACTAATTAGTTAAGTAAAATAACAACTCATTAAAAACCTATGCAAGGCAAATACCTCCATCATTGGAAACCATATTTTCGTTACAAAATATATTTTTTTGGCTGAATCGCCCCCGTGGCAAACGCGAATTGATGATCAAAAACTCAGGCTTTGTTTTACAAATTTTACCCGACCGGGGAATCTAACTCAGTTCCTGGAGATCACGGCCCGGTACTTTAACCACTAGACCATTGAGGCAATAAGGAATACGTTACAAAATATTGTATCCCAAGATTGTTTACGTCGTATTCAGCACCGTTTCTCAGAACGAATTAATTAGTCACGATCGCAGAGCTAATTCTGAATTAGTACAACTCCAGTTGGCGTCAGCAAATAAACTACTTTCGGGTATCTGCCAAATAAACTGCCAAGTAAAATACTGGTTGGTAAAACCTCGTAGCTATGAGCTTAATTTTGGATGTAAATAGACAGCCTGCGACGAGGTGACTGAATTAATTGGACTTAGCGAGTGTATGTATGAGTGAGTGTATGAACAAACGCGGGAAAGAGTCCGTTACAAAAAATGTGAGACCTTTTTTGTAATGGACTCTTATTTTTTACGTGGAAAATAACTGTTTCATGAGAAACGAGTGTGAACAAATTATAGTTCGTTTTCAATTAAATAAATAAAATAAATAAATAAATGCCTTGGACTGACACACCAATTGCCTAGCCCCAAACTAAGCTCGAAGCTTGTACCTACTAAGGATGCTAATTTGCACACTTACACATTAATATTAATCATTATTAATGTGTAAGTGTGCAAAGATTAAGTTTCTATTTGAACTATTTCAAGTCCTTGTAGTGGTTGGGAAGGGAACACTACTATTGCACATATATTATGTATGTATAATATACCACAAAAAATTCAAATCATGTGAAAGTTGGTATTTTATATGTTGACTTTAGCAAAGTGCGTTTTGATTCCATGCTACATAGATATAGTACCACTTTACCTGTTTACACGTGCGCAGTTAAGACAATCTTCTTTCTTTGACAACACAATTCCAATAGAGGTTTGACATCGCAATTAAAATCACCGACACACGTACATTCCACAATAACCCGTCCCTTTGGAACTGTCGTTTTGGTTGAACGAACCTTTTGTTTGATTGAATAGGATCTCTGAGGGCGCGGGATCATTGAGGTGAGAGAAACGTCTCTCAAACGTGGACAAATAAGGAAGGTCTGCTGTCATTAATTAAGAACGGTGTCATTGAGAAATGTCAGTTTGTCCAAAGACAATTATTTAATGTTACCATCTTCTTAATACTACAAATGATTGAAACTTCTGTTTGCACAGAGTAACCTTTTCAGTTTTATTGTAATCCTCTTGCTAATGCTTTCAAATATGATAAGTATTTCCTCTTTGTTATGTTTATGGAATGAAGACGCTTTTAATATTGAACGTGCCTTTGGATAGAGATCCATATCTAGCTAGTGGTATTACTACGATATGTATCGATGAAATTTACTAAATTATCGTCACAGGTAACGGCCGCAGGGTATTATTTGTCCTGATCTGTCATGGGTAGACTTAGTGCTCATCTGTTTGGTTGAACGAATCTTTTGTTTGATTGAAGTGGCTGCGGGATCATTGAGGTAAGAATACCTACTTGCATATGAAACGTGAAGGAATAAGGCAGGTTTGTTATCATTAATTAAATGCGGTGTTATTATAACTTGACTTCATAGAGGAGTCACAGAGCCTTTATAATCATAACTATTTTATCACAATCATTTCAATATTTTTTCAGCCTGATGATAGAACAGAAAATTGTTAAGCTGAAATCAACTGCCTACTTTTATATACACTCTTTTTGATGGTAAGCAAAAAAGGAGCAGGGACAACGGATGCGGTACAATTGTGGTATCCTATCCGTTGGTATCGCCATACCGGCTTGCAAAATGTTATCTTTAAACAGGTTTCACATTAAAGTACATAATTCAATCTGTCTAATATGGGTATCCGTTCCAGTGTCTTTGCAATTTAAACAACTTGGGCCTAAAAAGCTGACTTAACGAATAAATGAGATAATGAGGTTTAGCCAATAAACTTATTTGTAGAAATATTTATGACTTTGATCCTTAGTAGCACATCAACACTGAAAAGATAATTCAGTAAGATGAAGATTCTTGCCGGCAACATAAACTTTATTCGCTGGGATTTTTAAACAAAAATAAACCTAAAAGAAACGTCTGTAGATTAACGCTGGAATAAAATTATAATAAGTATTTTCCAAACAGTTAGCAAGTCAAAGAGACGGCTTTCACACTGATGTCTGCCGCTTTATCAAAGAAGCTCGTTCGCTCACTCGGCTTCATTAATCTTCACAGAAAAGCGGTACAATTTCTTTTGTTCTCAAACAGTTTTTAGCTGGGAGCATCGTAATCGTGTGAAACTAGGTGCTTCTATACAAACGAGTTTAATTAATTGCTTTTCCGCCTCGACTAAATGTTTAACTTAAGTTGGAATTCGTTTTCATTGTTCTTGTACATTCGATTTCAGTTTAAAACCTACAATGGGTACCGTAAATTGAAAATTCTGTATCAATGGGGATTTAGACGGATTCAGGAATAGTGTGTTGGTTTTATAAATTAATTCGCAAGCAGTATCGCTTGTTTTACGAAACTTTGCAACATTGGTTGCGATATTGGTCTCGTTACTAGAATTTGAAATACCGATTTGAAATATATAAATAAAACAAATATTTTGGCGACATCAGTTGTTTCATTGGCGATTAGCATGGACCTCCGTTACTCTTTTCATAGCTTCACAGCTTTTTTAATCTGAATGTGCAGGTTCCCTTTGGTTTCCGACACCGCCGATATATGTAGTGGTAAAGTTCTCTAAAATTGCCGTAATGAAATGAACCTGCTTACCCAAATCGATTTCGAGTGTCTCGGCAGTTGCAATAATACGCGGCAAGCCGTCAGTAAACACGTTTGAACTTGACACACGTTCGAACATAAGCACTCAAATATTTTTCCTCTTAACGCTTAAGCCTGATTTCTCAGGGTACAACTTCGCCATGATTCAGGATTTGGCAGAAGCAGTTATTGCACTAGAGCGACTACCATCACAGCTCCGTAACCATAAACAGGGTAACGGGACCGACTGTATCAAGGCTTCACAGCGACTCTAATCTGTCCGTGCAGTTTCCTCACGATGTTTTTCGTCACCGCCAGGCTTACTAGCAACTAGTATAAAGAGCGCTAAAATTGCCGTGCTGAAATGAACATGCTTACCCAAATCGATCTCGAGTGGCTCGGCAGTTGCAATAATACGCGGGTCGAGCCGTCAGTCAACACGTTCGCACTTGACACGAGTTCCACATTCGCCCGATGGTTTATTCATGGACGCTCTCGGCTCAAGTAAGCCAGCGATGGATTGCTCCCTTCGATATACAAAACGTGGGTTGTTGTTGAAAGGTCTAAGAGGTGATTTTAAACAAAAGGATATTAAGGACAAGCTCTAGCAGTGCAATGGAGGAAGGTGCTACTAAACTCTTTTTATTTTCCTAATCCAATAAGAGAGAGGATGAATAAACCTCAGCTGGTTCTGACAATTAAGATACTGTTTCCATTTATTAGTCACACCAACACCAACGTTGCAGCAGTACTTTTCAGGTTAATTGGCCTAGTCTTTTTTATCACAACCAATGAATAAGAATCTCTATATTAAATAACATAAATAAATTGAAATCGCACTTATTAATATCTGTTTACTTTTTAAAATTCTGTTCTGATTATTTTGCGGCAATCGTTTATGGTATTTACAGTAGAAAACGTGTAAACATCTGAATACGAATTATAAATTAAAATATAACCAAAAAGAATTAAATTTTTTCCGCAGTTAAAAAAGACTATTACACATCAATATTTACTACCATGCCAGCACTAATCCCAGAAATGTCATTTATTTATTTATTTATTTATTTATTTATTTATTTGGATTACCAACATAAGCATTAGTACAAAATAGCTTGACAATTTATCGCTAATTACTTATATCTAACTAAACTTATAATAACAGGTAATCTCAGCATAAAACAACCGCTCCGTATTTCCCTTTAGACACATTCAAAGGATATGTCTGGGATGTTTAAAGGATGTTAAAATCGCCTCAATCGAGAGGATGGCTGTTAAAGTGGCACTTTGCGCGCCGTTAACGGCGTATTTATCAGTAAAGTTAGTTTAACGTTCCCTTTAGGCAGAGTTGGCCGGTTTAGAGCATAACTTTTTGCACTATGAAACTCGCAAGTCTTTTTCGATACAATTGTGTTTGAAATTTTTGACAATTGAAATAAACCAGGTCAAAACAAGAGATATAAGGATGCTAAAATGTAAATATCAGTAGTAGTATCCATTCTATCGTATTTTATATTATCACAATTTTCACAAATTAATCTGATTATTACATTATACATATTGAAGGTGACTGAATGGGAATTTATAAATTTTCACGTATGTAATAATCATGTATTTCGGAGAAAACTCGGGCAAAGGCCAACGGGCACTTATCTTCAGTGAACGTTCTGCTCACTCTGTTTTGTAAGGACGTTGCTATAGAAATAATAAGGTTAGATTATACGTCATAAAATAAATCTATGATACGACGTGAATCTCGCAAAATCGTAGAATATAAAACTAAAAGTATTGAATTTTTAATATCACAATCGAAAGAGCACTGATGCTAAACATTTTATTCCGTTCTCGGAACGGTGCAATACGTAGAATGCAATTGAAAAGACAACAGAGAGATTTAGAATCCTCGCTGACGAATCGCAGTAAGCATCTAGCGCAGGTCACAGAACTCTGCGGCAATCGTGTTTTATTTACTTTGCTTTATTTGATTTCCTAGATCCACTGATTTACAATTCTTACGTCTGATGAGTGTTATTTGTATACATTAGAATTGGAAAGTGATTTAAGGCATTTAGTAAGTAAGACACAATTATACAAGGTTTTATTTGCTTACGCGTATTAATTGGTAACCATTATGTTTCCTTCTCGATTACTGAGGAAAGGCGCCATTATGCAGTCACCGAAGAACTTGGCCGGTGACATGACTTTAAAAAAGACCCCCCTCCCCTAGTATAGAAATACACTAGACCGAAAAAATGCGACTGAAGTTCGCCTGCGATTTATTTTAAATGGAAGATGAAACACTATGCCGAAATGACGCCGCGTAATATTGTAAAGAAAACGAACGTCTGACGCGTTTTTTCGGCTTTGTGTTTTACTACACGTGAGTTGGCGTACGTACAGCAACAGCAATCTGTTCAGCATTATCAATATAAAGTTTAAGTGAAATTACAGATGAGCATATTCTGTGTATTGTGTAAATTATTAAGATTCAATTCAGAAGGAGGATAATTACTACGACGTTCATACAGTAATTCATTCCAAGATACAATCTATCTATTCTATACTACATACATATATACCTCTTCATAGCCTGCGGCAACAGAACCGTATCGATGCGAAGTGAAAAGTTCGCGATGTTTTTATTGGAAAAGTTTTACAAAATATTTCGTTATTGAAGATGAATAGTATGCAAATTGAATCACGATTGATCGGAGGTTGTTATGTGAATGTTACGAGAATTGCTTAAATGCACGGATGTTTTACATCGTGTAATTCATATTTTAGTTGCTTAGTCACTAAAAGTATTTGTTTTTTAATGATAGAACTTAAATTTATAGTTTTAGACTGTGCTCAAAGGTATAAATTTTGCTGCATGCTTTTAATTTTTCAGTTGCTTAGTGATTACAAACAGTAAAATCTAAAAGTTTTAAAGTTAAATTAACTGTTATTACTTACTTAACTGTTTCGTTTCTTTGTGACGCTAAAACTTTAATTTATGAATAATAGGCAGATACGGCTAATGGGCCAAAGTATTTTTATTTCGCCGATATTTTTTTATTTTTGCTATAAATAAGCGGAAACATAGTTTATACTCATTGAGACCTAATCGATTTATTCATGTATTCTGTATGGGTATATCACTGCAATTATTGTTATATTAGATGCAGTTTAGTTGAACAGCACTAGAAATTATATTTCTGTATCATATTTCTCGGAATGTTATGTCCTTTTTTACGTTATACAAAACCAAAAGATCCTGTTATCCATGTCCCGTTTCAAAATTTCAATTCATCGCCGATCTATAACTAAATTTCGTACATTCTGCTTATCGACAAACAAACCCGAGGTCGCGTCGAACCGGCATGTCCTCAAACTAACCGCAAGAATGACGTAACGCGGATGAATAAAACATCAGTTACAAAGTCAAGGGTCACGTTATTTGCAAAGTTAAATGCTATTGTAATTTTTGCCTGGAATTATTAATTCGGCCGAATAATTGAAGTGCTCATTTACATTTTTGCGTAGGTTTCGTTTATAGAAATAGATAACAGTAAATAAGTAAAACTAACTAAAACTAAATTTAAAGGGTCTTCCAGCTCAACATGTACCGTGGTTCCATCTTTACCATGGCTCTGGTCTTATGCGGATTTAAAATACGAAAAATACTCGGTTTCTTGTTCAGTTTCATAATATAACTGAAATTATACGTCTGATCAAATACAATAAGTAGGACGATTAAGTTTCTTGGAAAGGGAATATGTGACTTTTGGCATTTCGCAGCACAATTGTTTTGACGACATTTTAGGGATTCTCCTCACTTTTAGTATTCAGAAGATCGAGCGAGCTTATTTAGTACATGAATGAATTGAATTGAATTATTACTTAAGATTATTATTTATTCATTTACTTTAATGAAAACGCCAAAAAAGACCTCCTATAATGTCATCGCAGACATATGCAGTATACTGTTACCCAAAAAGGGCTACTAAATTGGCAAATAAACTCTATTAATTTATTTATCTATTAAGATTTACCAGTAGTTATTTGTTAACAGTATACATACATAATACGTGCTTATTGTAACATTAATAATTAATACCTATGTGGCTTTCCAAGTAGGATTATCAGCAGTTCAGAAGGGAACAATACTCTATAGAAATCTATGAATAGTTCCGAAATAACACCTCATGCTATTCACCGCATCTCAATGGGTTAATGGTATCGATGGGTGTTTTCCATTAGACGGTACCGCTAGACGAAGTGAAAGAGCAGGTGTTGAAATGAAAATAATGAATGGGTTAGCGGTTAGGGTATAACTTAAAAGTTACTCTTGAACCTTTCAAATTGTTTTTGATCTTATTTCCTTGGCATAGAAGTAATGTTCCTTTAAAATAATCTGCTGTTGTACCTGTGCATTTCCTTTAAAAGCTTCTACTGTTGTACCTGTGCATATTTACTTAATAGTGTTTTTGATTTTCAACCGACTTCAAAAAAAGGAGGAGCTTCTCAATTCGACCCGTATGTTTTTTTTACAACAAAATTAAGACAACACGTGTATGATTCAACGTGCGAGAGTTCTTCAACCGCATGCCTTTGGTTATCCGTTTATATTTATGCCTTTCATAGGGGATGCCTACGTCATAGTAGCTTTATGTAGCAAAGTATCAGCGCGATCGGTTTAAAATTTCTAATTTCATAAAAACTTTCATTCCCTATTTTATCCCCGTGGGGGAAGAATTGATCAAAATCCTTTCTTATAACATAACATCTACCTGGATGCTATTAATATAAATATTTTGGATAAAGATTTTCCTATCGAATATTAATTTATTTTTATAACTTGTATTAACATACACACAGAACAAACATTTGTGTGCATGAACATGTCTGTTTATCCTGGTCTGGATGTTATATGTATCTATTTAAGTATGTTTGTAATATGTACCACTGTTGATTCTGATGTCTGTAACACAAGTGCTTAAGCTACTTAACACGGGGTCAGATCAATGTATGTGATGTTGTGAAATATTTATTTTATTTATTTAACATAAAATAATAATAGCCTTTACGATAGGAAACCCTTCCTCTCATATAAGATTACAAGATTACCTACAGAGTGGTACCATCATGCCAGTAACACAGAAATTGAGTCCTACGCAATCGATTAACTACCTAATCAATTCTCAATTAATTGATTTCTATTATACGAGTAGACGAAATAATTGGAGGGTTTCACAAATTAAACTGTCATTAATTAACCTTGGTTCTACGACCGACCTCTTTGTTTGATTCGAAACAAATTACGCTTTGCTCTGGAATTTAACCCGATCCCTGATTGTCAAGGTCTTGTTAAACGGGTAGACGTTTCTTGAAATGTTGAATTTTATTCTCGATTTTTTATTTGGGTTTGGAGTTTGATTCCTTTTGTGAAAGGCAGAAAAAATTACGACCCGCTTCGGGTAATGATTACAAAGTTGAGTATTAGACAAAGAGGTCGCGGGTTCAATTCCCGCACAGACCAAGCATTTGTGTGCAGCTATTATTTATAACCTGTCTGGTATTGAAAAGAAACGTTAAGTATTAAATTTATATGAAAGAGAGAGAAAAAGGTCGACAGGTCACTTTTTTTAGGTGATAACCATTTTCTTTAAATCATTTGGGCACTTGAAATTATAATCGGAGGCCAAGACCCATTTTGGGTCGCTGCGCTATTATAGTAAGGTGAAGTTAATAGAAATTAGTTATTCCTCGAAATACAGTACAAAGTACTCGTGTCTTGTTCTTCTATAATCCAGCCAGTGTCCAGTGTGGTCATTCAACTTATTTTAGCTACAGTCGCATAGCGGTCCCGCGATAATTCTAGCGCTTTGAATAAACGGCAATCCAAAACTTTACGACTTTCATTGTCTTGTTTGGTATTCAGGTAAATTTATACCTTCCTTTCATTCCTCTTAAATACAGAAGTTTGGGCTGTTGTTGCTAATTTCAAGACATTTACGTAAGCTCGAGTAAGATATAACCTATTTGAATATGAAGCCTAACTACGTTGGAACTTAATACCTAGTTATGAATATGATTTCTGTGTTGGTGAAATTGGTTGGCTGCTTAGAATACGTTTATGTATATTATTACAATTGGAAGATAGGCTTATTGTTACCTCAATTTAGTTTATGAGGGAAGAAATGTAAACTCGGGGCCCAGGGCCTTCAAAATCTTGAGGTATGTAGCTACATATTATATATATATGCTATAATGCTAATGATATTAACTCTTTAAATCTTAAGTAATAATAGTAATGTTTATCTACCGAACTGAAGTAAAATGACTTTTACAAATTAAATCCTTATTAATAAGGTACGTACTCTTTAAATGTCCAAATAATACTATCCAAACCAAGATGGTCATCATTATTTTTCGATTGTAAATGAAAACGAAAATATACAAAAAGTATTTAATTACTTAGATTGTAACAAATCATTTATAAAAGGGAACAAAACCAAACAAGTTTACAATATACGAGTAATAATAGGCCCGTTAGATAATGGAATAGCCCCACTTTGCACGCAAGGTTGCGAATTTTCTTATAATGAGGAAAATTTCACTCTTATTACAGAAATAAGTATTGGACCTCTAAGTTATATGTGCAAGACGAAATCTTTCAACATGATTTTTTTATGAATCGTGAAAATTCAAAAGCAAAAACAATTTGGAGTTGAATTTTTGCGCAACTTAAAAATATTTCGAAAAATGTAACTTTCATTGCATCCGGTTTATGGTAAAATAACGTAAATTGCTAAGGACAGAACTGAGATTTGAAAATTAGAACTCCTTTATTTTTCAATTTATATTCTTTTGAAGGCTACAAACCCAAAGGTCGCGGTTCGAATCCCAGTTAGGGCAAGTGATTGCGTGATGAACATCGCCATTTGTACTCGAGTCATGGATGGATATTTATCAATGTACATAGTTAAGTCTATCTGTACCCTAGCTACCATAGTACAAGCTTCGAGCTTAGTTTCGGTCATCTCTAACGCTTAAAACCTATACATATATCAATCGGACAAAAATCCTTTCGAGTTGCACAATGACTTTATTTAGCTAGGCCGAAACAAAGGAATATAATTGAGGCCCACACGTAGTAATAATGTTTGCGTAGCTGACTAACCTCCGACCAGAGAGTGATGTTAAACATCACTGCTAATTTGTTGATTGTACGACGTCGAGCTACGAAACTATTCAATACGCACTTACGTGACGACTCCTGACCCGATTAATTTGTCGTCTTAAAGCCTAAATGACTGACCCGTAATTAATCTAATTTAAAAAAGTCTTATAAAAAACATATAACAAAATTACGTATGTGATAAATCCAACCGCAGTCTGAACAAAGACTGACTTAAGCACGACATATAGTTCCTTTCAAAACTATTATTATCATGACCCATTACCACTCCGTCTTTGTTTACAGTAAAAATATAATGAAGAATTTATAGCATAAGGAATATATTTAATAAAATGATGGCCACTTAATAATAAATTATTCATAAAATAAATAATCTGCACTTCCACACGGTTCAGACAACAGCTCAAAATTGTCAGTGCATCGTTTACGAGCGTCCATAATCTTTTATTTTTATCATCGTTTCGTGACAAAGAATTAATGCAGGTAAAATGTTGGAACATTGGTTGAAATTACGCTTAAAAGGAACTGATTAAAGAGAAGATAAAGAGTTACCATAATACAAAATGAAATGTTCATCTTACTAGAAAACCATCAACATATAGGTTTTGGCTTAATCACCACGCTTGCCAAATGCGGGTTGGTAAACACGAACCTGAGCCATGTTCAGAAAAACAACACAAATTTTGCCCAACTCAGGAATCGAACCCAGGACTTCGAGACCACGGCCACGTACTTAAACGACTTGACCATCGAGGCGTAAAATAAATAAAACTAAAGGTAGCTAAACCTAACAGCGGCGTTTAAAACAGATAGTTCACACAAACAGATGAAAATAAACTGTAAAAGTTCCTTTCAACAAATGCAATTTAGCCAGACAGACTTCTTTGAATGTGAATTGCGTTTGGTCAACGGTATTTGAATTTAGACTGGTACTGTAATCCCGCCGTGTCTAGTAGATATGCTCTAGAAGTGCATATCTACAATGTTTAGACTACCTATAGAGCTATCTTTCGGTTATACTCTTAAACTAGAACTTCAAGTTTCTCGGCTGTCTAAGATCTTGTTTGTTCTAAGAAATTCCCGTCAACTTTATTTCGGCTAACAAAATTTCACTTCTTATTGGAAAAACAGAATTTTTGATCAGATATTCTGCACAACCCTATCGAGTGGCTGCCGTAACAATAGGTATTTTATTAATGCGTGACTACTTTTATGGAACTCAAGATAGTTTTGGACGAAATTGGAAAGTCGTTCAGTTGGAGTGCACGAAGATAAAGTTGGAAACATATGGATTTTGACGTTCGATAGAAAAATGTTGCAGAGGGTTTCTGTAAACTTTGCAAGGTTGTTGAAATAAACTTTAGACTTGATAAGCATTGCATCTCATTTTATGATCTGGGATTTTGTGTTTTTATACGTGTAATAGTTGTGTTATTTTTTTGAAAGATAAAAAAAAACAAAGTTTCAGATTAGCTGCGTAAGAATATGTAAAAGGACAGGTTTATTTTTTTTGAAAGTTTTGAAAAATGCAATCGATTCCAGTTTCAACAATCGATTCCCGATTTCTTATCGCAAGATTGACAGCAAAATGCTCTTTACTGACAGCAAACAAAACAAGTACCTACGCGATTCAATCAAACATTTGACTTTTTGCGCGCTCCCGAATAGTCTCTGCCGAATACTCGTAGAAGAAGACTGTAATAGACGGTGTTAGCAGACAGCTATCAAAGGAGCAACTGCAGCGGAGTTGTATCCCATAGTTGCTAACGATTGGTCATTGAAGAATTGATGGCTAAAACACCTTCAACCAACAAACAAAACACGTACGTATTTGCGCACTCACGAATAGGTCCACAGAATACAAGCAGACAGCTATCAAAGTAGGAAATGCTGCAGAGTTGTATCTCGTAGTTGTTTCCGATTTCTCGTTGAAGAATCGATGACTTAGACACCCTTTACTAACTGCAAACAAAACACGTACGTATTTGCGCACTCACGAATAGGTCCACAGAAAACAAGCATACTGTAACAGACGCTGTTAGCAGCTGTCAAAGTAGCAACTGCAGCGGAGTTGTATCTCGTAGTTGTTTCCGAATACTCGTTGAAGAATCGAAGGCTAAAACACCCTTAACCAACACACAAAACACGTACGTATTTGCGCACTCACGAATAGGTCCACAGAAAACAAGCAGACTGTAACAGACGGTGTTAGCAGCTATCAAAGTAGCAACTGCAGCGGAGTTGTATCTCGTAGTTGTTTCCGAATACCCGTTGAAGAATCGATGGCTAAAACACCCTTAACCAACAAACAAAACACGTACGTTTTGCGCACTCACGAATAGGTCCATAGAATACAAGCAGACTGTAACAGACGGTGTTAGCAGCTATCAAAGTAGCAACTGCAGCTGAGTTGTATGTCGTAGTTGTTTCCCGATCTTGCTGAAGAACCGATGGCTTAGACACCCTTTACTAACAGCAAATAAAACACGTTCGTATTTGCGCACTCACGAATAGGTCCACAGAAAACAAGCAGACTGTAACAGACGGTGTTAGCAGCTATCAAAGTAGCAACTGCAGCTGAGTTGTATGTCGTAGTTGTTTCCCGATCTTGCTGAAGAACCGATGGCTTAGACACCATTTACTAACAGCAAATAAAACACGTTCGTATTTGCGCACTCACGAATAGGTCCACAGAATACAAGCAAACTGTAACAGACGGTGTTAGCAGCTATCAAAGTAGCAACTGCAGCGGAGTTGTATCTCGTAGTTGTTTCGTGGATGCGTGTCCTGTGTCCAGACGGCGCCCCTTGTGGCCGTTGAACACTGAAATCAAATTAGCCGAATCCCTTTGACGAAGTTGGACCGACCGGTTCTGTGTGAAATTATTTAGTAACATCGCAGATGGAGGCGGCAGGTGATCGATCACCTGACCTACTTGTGTGTTCTTTCGGATGCTTGAGACCAAAACTCGATGTGACAGGACGGGTTTTTGTTGGTTATTCTTTGGGAGGTTTGAGTGTACTGATGTCGGATGTGCTTAATTTCTAACCAGCTGCTTGTCTTGGCTTGTCCCGGAAAATAGAGGCAATTATATAAAAGGTACATTAAGATGTAACTAAATTAAGAAAAAGTTAATTTAGGAAAAAACAACAATTTTGTACACGGAGCAACATTTTTTCGAGGAAAATAACCTAATACGGGTGTGTATGTATATCCTAAAACACAAAAACAATAAAAACCTTTACCTTTGTTACAGTGAACATTTGTTTCATAGTAAGAAATTAAAACATGAAATCTAGCTTCCATCAAAATTACTTGAAGGAAATCTTACATTTAGCGGTAAACAATTTTGCTTCACTCCGCAAATTATGAGCTCCAGAAAAATTAATTAGTTTAAAGCACGTCACGATCCACCGAGTTTCCTGGTTACCGGTTAACTTTGAAATTATACGTTTAGTGAATTAATTAAAATGTCTAATAATATTTTGGATACAGTAAATTTCTGAAATTATAGCTTGTAGCACAAAAGCTTTGTTGAACTAAAATAAGAATGAAAAAAGATGTCTGTAGTTCAGTTGTTGGCCGGTATATTTTGAATATTAACGAAAAGTTTGGTGCTATGCCAAGACGTGATTAAACGCATGGAGTTGAACATGCAACGACTATTTCCATGTTTACAATGCATTTAAGACTGCATATCTAATGGCATATGTTGTTTGTAAATTTTTGGGGAACAAATACTTTTAACTATGTAAATGCCTTTAGTTTCTTGCTTAGTGATCATTATCGTTTTAGGAGCTCTCCCGTTTGCAGCCTTGGTCTTTACCTTGAAGCTCAGAGTACGCTACGACAAGAGTTTTTGCTGAGTCTATTGAGTAAAAAAAATATAATTATTAATGAGAAATAAAAAAATAGTCTATGTCCAAGGATACAAACAAGATAATTAAAACTCAGAAAGCATAAACACTCGTAAAATTTCTTTAGAAAGTGAGCAAAATGCAAATATTAGAGTGCTTTTTAGAATCTTAATTCTAAGTAGCGAAACCATATAATGTACTGTTTTATTTAACATAGTTTCCGTTCTGTTCACCCACCGAAGCGAAGTTATGTGTTGACCGTCTAGTCCTTCATTTTAAAGCCATCCTTGGGGAATTGTGCGATGTTCGCGGCTCATAAAACTTTGTAACTCCATATAAAATGTTTCTATACATTAAATTCAATGGAATCGCAAATTATGCGGACTGGAACTGGAGTTAGAGGAAGTTTTGGGTATTTACGAAAGAAAACGACGGTGGAAGTTGTTTAGAAATAAATATCGTTTGTAAAGTAAATTGTTTTGTTGATTTTTATAACCGGGTTTGTGATAAGAGACGGCAGACACAAGATATCCTTAAGTTTTTTCTACATTTTAAGCAATAAGAATGCCTATACCATTTTATATTACACATACTATGTGACAAGTTTCTCTATATATGTACATACATAGATAACTAGCGGCCGCCCGCGACTCCGTACGCGTGGATTTCTTTTTTTCGAAATAAAAAGTAGCCTATGTCCTGTCTCAGGGTCTAAAGATTGTCTGTACCAAATTTCATCAAAATCGGTTGCGAGGTTTAAGCGGGAAAGCGTAACAGACAGACAGACAGACAGACAGACAGACAGACAGAGTTACTTTCGCATTTATAATATTAGTTGGGATAACTTGTCATTACAGAAGAAACTAAGATATGTCAAAACTGTTATTTTACCAATTAACGAATAAAACCTTAATCGAATTAAGATGGCCCTTGCTAACATACAGCTTTTAGCTTTAGTTTTAAACCACATGAATATGACGTAACCCTTTACCATTCAACTACGTAAAAATGTACGGTAGTTTAAAGCCCAAAAAAAGCGAGCGAGTAATAAATAAATGCTTGCGCTCTGACAGAAGCCAATAAGTCTCTCAGTGTTCCGAGCGCCATCACTCACATAAACAAATCTGGTTCGGGCTTTACGATCGCGTAAAAAAAGCCAGTTTTCAATACACTAGACGTGACTGCATCATTCCAAGTGAAGGTAATCGATGTCGATTTTGTTTTGTTTACTTTGCTGCTCGATTGTTTAAGTTATTTTCGGCATACGGGACGTTTCGACTCAAATATCGGATAATACAATAAACGCCGAATATCTTTAAGAGAGGTAGAGCTCTGTGGAAATTCCACTCGAATGAGCCGCTCGTCTGGGGAAGTACCTCCACCTTACAGAAGACCGCAGTGAAGTAGCACTTCGTAACTGTTGTGCTATGTTTCTGCTGGTGAGTAAGGTTGCCAGAGCTCAGTTGGGGAGGGTATGGGGTTAAGGCGGGCAACACATCAACGATACCTCTGGTGTCGCGGATGTCCATGGGCGGCGGTGATTGGTTACCATCAGGCGACGCGCTAACTCGTTTGCCGCCTCTGACATTAAAAAAAAAATATCATCATAATCTCTATAAGACTGTTGCAGCCAACAGACTACCACACACAAATCTGGAGCTGGTTTACGATTTACCAAACTGGGCGGGTTAAAAGCAGCAAAGTGAACCCTGTACTCCGAAGGCTCATGATGATGAATTAAGTCTTTCTTGAGCACGAAAATTATTCGATATATTTTGATTTAACAGATTACGAATACACAAAAAATACAGGAAATATTACAGACACGTGAGTGGTGCTTCTTTCCCCTCACCTCTATAGGTAGGTTGGAAACACATTAGAAAAGCGATTAGTAATGCATTGAACGGTTTATGTGCTTTCCGATGCACGAGGTTATTGTCACCGCCACTCTCACATTTTCACACGTACAACATAAATACGACTATTAATTTAATATTATGATAATGAGATCAGGCGCAGAAATAACTCACCGAATCACCCTGTTATATATTTCGTGGAATAATTAGCTTATTACAAAGACCAATGTTGATTGTTCACCCTATTAATATCCCTTTGATAATT
Source organism: Nomophila noctuella (assembly GCA_958496325.1). Taxonomy (NCBI): domain Eukaryota; kingdom Metazoa; phylum Arthropoda; class Insecta; order Lepidoptera; family Crambidae; genus Nomophila; species Nomophila noctuella. The sequence goes on from OY292495.1 coordinate 3,997,001, forward strand.
ATATCAGCTCGTCCGAGCGGAATGAAAAACCATATTACTAAAGTCGATTTCAATTTAGCAAAAGCGGAATATAAAGTCATGTAAAGGGAAGCTGAAGAGAACTTTTCTATTAGAATCCCATTATGTTAATCAAACGAAAGCTACAGGAATCGACTTTGAAATAGGAATGAAAGTTATATAATTAAATTTTCTGCAGAACCTTGTGAAAAAACTCTTATTTACTAAGACTTGCTTGTACTGGGGACACCAAATTTACTAACTTAATAAATGAGGGCAAAACGTATAACTAAAATACTGATAACGACTTCCAAAAAAAAAATTAAGTATACCAGAAAATTATGATGCATGTACCTAAGTTATTCAAATATAATATGTATAAGCGTAATCATTTGTAAATAAACTTATGAGTATCCAATGACATTGAAAACATAATAATATTAACCAAGTTACTCCAAGTATGAGTTTCACTTATATGATAATTAGGTTTGTGGGTTACTAATGTTTCGCCTCGTAGTTTGATTAGCAGAGTTGTAGAAAGCTAATACAACTATTGACTTAGTTGATTAGATGTAAGCACGTGTTCACTTGTGTAAAATCAATAAATTATAATTACATGCCTTGTATTAGGAACTAGCGGCCGGTCGCGACTTTGGTAGCGTGGATTTCGGTTTCCACACAACCATACATAAATAGTATTATTCTACATAGCTTAAAGCATTCTTCGACAAATAGTCCTAAGAAGACTTATATAATCTTCTTAATTCGAACCAGTAGTTTCTGAAATAAGCTTGTTCAAACCAACAAACAAGCTCTTCAGCTTTATTATATTAGTAGAAGATTAAACAGCACGGTAGTTACAGCGCCGCTACATGCTAATAAAATGATAGCTCTATCTATATCAATTTATTTTTTCATTTCGGGTTTACCCTATAAATAGCAGTAAAGAAGTACTTACATTTCAATTTGAGTTATGAAATTGATTCGCGCTTAGGCAAAACTGCACAATTTTCTACATAATCTTTAATAAAGTAAATTCGAGCACGTTTAAATTTATTTGAGCACAAACCCACCGTGTAATAAACTCAAGGCTTTAGCCCTTTCTGGGGTCCGGCAAAGTTTAAATTCGGCTTAGCTTAATAATTTATAATACGAACACTATAAAATGTAATTATCAACGTGAATTTTATCCGCAGACAGACGGTCACCAGTTGATATTTTGTATTGAGAATACGATTATAATAAATTATATAAATGTGATAGCGCCATTTATTCATACTCAAATCCATTTGAGGGACCCCTTGGTCTAATGGTCAGGGATGCTGGGTACAAAACCAAGGGTCGCAGGTTCAAATCCTGCAGTGGCAATTGTTTGTTTGATGAAGATCGGCATTTGTACTCGAGTCAAGGGTGGATGTTTATATGTACAAGTATTTAAGTATGTCTATCTATTTCCTGCTTCCATAGTACAAGCTTCGAGCTTAGTTTGGGGCTAGGCAAGTCGCAAGGTGCTTTAGTCCAAATAATATATTTATCATTATTATTTGTTTATCAGATAAATATTAGTGATGAAAGAAAGGTAAAAACACAAAAACTATACTCATGCTGCGGGTGTGTTTTAGATAAATTGCACTCTGAAATGTAACAAAGTTATTGCTAGTATTAACTGCATTTAACTTTTACCCATAAAGTGGCGGTTTGCTTCTATATGCATAGGATGCATTAAGGGGTCTTATGAATAAATTAGTAGTTTACGTGCTAAATCCACTGGTTTGAACTGAAACGACTCGAACTAACAACTAGAGCCGCACAAAGCAAGCGTTGCAGTGAGGACGAACTTATTATCATGAGTCTTCGTTCGAATGGCTGAAGCGAAATCCAATTCAAAGCTAATAAAGGGGAATGTATGGAATCAAGTTGCCGTTGAGTGCGGAGCGATTCCGGCGACTGCTAACTTGCGACTGGTAACAGAACTATGAGTATGTACCTACTATGAGGAGATCGATGGCGCAGTGGTTAGCGCACTCGGCCTGCGGTTGCTAAAGTTAAGCAACGTTCGCAGATGCCAGTCATCGGATGGGTGACCGAAAAATTTCATCTCGAGCTCCTCCGTGCTTCGGAAAGCACGTTAAGCCGTTGGTCCTGCGCCTCATCTCTCTACGGTCGTGACAGATTGCTGTCCCACCGAATTATGAGAGTGAAGGAATAGCGAGTGAACCTGTGCTTGCGCACTCACTTGTGCACTATAATATATCCTGCGTACCTGGCTGATCGTAAGATCGGCCGCCATGGCCGAATACGGCCGGAGGGTATTACATTACATGTACCCACTACCTACTAGACGCCAAACTGTAAATTAAGATTAGAACTAACAGGTTTGGTGCAGAAGCTTGCGCGAAAATATTTGTCGTCGCAACTTGCGAGACTAGAGATTTTATTTTGTACATTTTTCTCGATTTCCGTGTATTATGGGATGGATATTTTACTCGGTTTATTGTGTTCTAGGTTTAGGTTTAGGTTTGCCGGGGAGTTTTCCGCACATAACCTCCAAGGTGGGCCGTTGCACGTGATGGCTTAAACAAGGGAGAATCTGTTACCTTGCCTGTTCCCCTATAATTGTGTTCTATTATTTTACTCAGATATATTTGAAGTCTTTTTATGTCTTACACATAAATACATTTGGGGATGTATATTTAAGTATCCATTAACAAAGAGCTTCAGTGCTTAGAACTTTGACGCAAATATTTGTCGCCGTATCTGGCTTCAAAGAGGTTTTTAAATGTTTTTCACGTTTGTCTCGAGTTGGTGAAAACAGTAAGTTATATCTGTTTAACATTCATTTTTATTTGACTTCCAGGTTAAGGCAAAATATCTTGGGTAAATATTGATATTACTATCTAAATATTGTCGACAAAATATTTTTATACGAGTATATTTTTGTTTGAGTTTACCCCTTAAATAATACTTATTTTCGACGAACAACCGCCCTTGATATTCCTGGTTCTTTAATTAAGCCTAACTTAAAATATATATAACATGAACATTATACCAAAAAGGTGCAATGACAATTGCTGCAAAATAATTTATCGTCTCAAGTTGATATCGCCACTTAAACTCAAAAGGAGCAATAATATCGTTCGTTTTAAAGTTTTGGCTCGTAAATTGTAAAATATTTTTCGATTTAATGCATCTGGCACTTAATTTTACTTTGTAGTTATTTATTTTCTTTCTTATTTATATTTTCAGTGAAAATGTAGGTATTATTTATTAATAATATCTACATTTTCCTCAGCGTCAAGAACACGAAAAATAAATGCCGTTGCAATTTGTTGAAATTGTTTTCTATATTTATAAACATCTTCTCATTGAGTATAATCAGATTTATGTTACTTTTGTACGTTTATTTCGAGCATTAGTTTAAGCGTTTATTTCAAATTTTAAAGATGTTTGCTAAAGTTAAGATTGAATATTTAAATTGTTGCTGCAAAAAAACTGAGAAATGATTCAAACCTACAGGATAGCAGTAATTTGTTAAATTGATAATAAAAGGTTTCTCGATATACAAAAAAACTTTAGGTGTCCAGTTGATACGATTAAAATTTCAAGAACTGGTTCCTGAAATTAGCACGTTCAAACAAACAAATAAACAAACATACACACAAACCCTTTAGCTTTATTATATTAGTATAGATTACATCAATATCCAGTGTAATTCTACTACTATTATAAAGGCGAAAGTTTGTATTTGTGGATGTATGGATGTATGGATGTTTGTTACTCTTTCACGTAAAAACTACTGAATGGATTTGAATGAAACTTTACCACAATATAGCTTATACATCAGAATAACACATAGGATATTGGAAATCGAAATCCACGCGGACGGAGTCGCGGGCGGCCGCTAGTATTTAATATATCCGGATAATTTATCGGATTCAATATCTTTTTACATAGCGGGGCATCCCTTTGAGGCCTGGGTCAGCTTTCTTGATATTGCTTCTCCAATTTACCCTGTTTTGTAAGTCCGAGGCTCTCATATCCTCTTTTATGAGGCACCGCATTCAATATGAATGGTAAAGGTTTATCAAAATAGCGTTTTTTTACGAATCCCCTGAAATGTCACCTCTCAGGTGAGCCAGAAGACATATGTATGTATAATCCAATCCAAGGATATCGAGATATTGATTTCTATGTATGAGTAAGTAATTTTTGGTTTGAATAGCTCGATGGCGCAAAGTTAGCGCGCTCGGCTTGCAATTGTAAAGTTAACCAACTCTCGCAAAGGCCAGTCATCGGATGGGTGACTGATTTTTTTTATCATGAGCTCCTCCTTGCTTCAGAAGGCAGTTAAACCGTTGGTCCTGGCCTAATCTATCTACTGTCATGTCAGATCGCTGTCCCACCGAACTATGAGAGTTAGGGAATAGGGAGTGGTTTTAATCCCTGTTGGTATTAAACGGAGAACAGTTTCGCATTGTAGTAAAAGTTTTGTAAAATGTTTATTGTCAATTTATTAAAATAACAGACGTGTTTTGACTAATAAATTGAACATATTGATCATCAACTAAAACAACATAGACACACAATATGTATTGTTTTAAATATTGTAAAACCTAGAGTTTTATAACCACCGATGACGCATAGTACAGGTTTATATGAGCTATACGTTGCTTTGTAAAAAAAGAACAGAGAATATTAATTATTTAACTATAAAAAATTTGCAAGGCATAACAACGAGTCTGTTGACTGTATCACATATCAGCCGTCGAATGTAGTTTGAAATATTTTTGTTCAATGAAAGGCAAAGTTGCCGTTTGCATAAGGCCATACATATGCATGAGGTGACAGGAATGGAAGCGAGGACTGGTGCATGTAAATTCAATAGGCGAAATGCCCGGCAAAAATAACACAGCGGAAAACAGAGCTGTGACAAATCCGTTTCATATTAAACAACTGAGTGATTTCGAAATTCAAGTTAAATTAATGTGCAGAGTTATTGCAATTACATTTTTGACGTGAAAAAGAATTCAGTAAGTGAACCAAAGCGCTGAATTAATTATTTCATTTAATTTTATATTCATTTCATTACAAAAAGACGATATTTTACACAAGTTGTGAATTCCCTTATCAATAATATTTCTTTTAATTTTGAAATAGTTCTTACATTTGCCAGGTGCTGTCTTTGACTAGATCTGTATTTGGTCAGAGATAGAACCTGGCAGATACATGTATACATGTTACGGGCCATGTGATAAGCCCGGGCCGTATTAATAATTCCCGGTCTGTATTAATAATTCCCTACTCAATTGGGCAATGTGATAAAAATAGCGAAATTAATCACTTTTCCCGGCCATTATGAATAATTCCCAACCCATATTGGGCAAAGTGATAAAATAGGTTATTTGAAGTGTTTTTGCTAATTAAATCTGATTAAACTTACAATATTAACATGAAAAGTTAAAGGACACATCAATTGAACATTTAAAAATAAACACTAAAAAAGCAATTATTGATATAATTAACTTCCTACTTTTATTTAGATAAAAATATTACATAAGATGAAAAGTCGTTACCATGTGTTATGTTCGTGACTAGGGGAATTTTAAAAGGTCATAAAAAAAATAACCCTAACCTATATCCATCCATTAGTCTTCCGCTTCTTAGGTGGTCTAAAATAGGTTAGGGTTATTTTTTTTTGTGACCCTTAAACATTTCTTATCATAATGCCCGGTCCAAGTGATAAATACAAGCCATCTCAAACACTGATTTATTACATGGACCAAGAGGCGTCGGGAATTATTAATACGGGCCGGTCAAAGTGATAAATTAATCACTTTGCCCAACGCTCTTGGGAATTATTAATAAAGGCCGGCCCTTATTCATAATTCCCGATTAATCACGTTGCCCGTAACATACACACTTCATTTAGATCAAATGGTACAAAAAAACCTCTGCGCTGTTGACTTTGCCCCCATGCATGCTCGAAAGAGTACCCAAATGATGCCTACATGAAATACACTTTTATTACTTAAAAATAAAGGTTTCAGCTTCATTGTAGTGGATTAGCCTTCACTAGAGCTATCCAATATACTGTTGTGTAGGTATCTGATATCACTTTTGTGATATTTTGTAAAAGCGCAAAGTATGAAATTTGAAAATTCTCGAATTATCTATTCCAAAAACGTTTGTTCAGTTCATCATATATCAAACACATTATATTTCCACTATTTGCACTAAAACAAAGAGGATCGAAAAAGTATTTTGCGACTAGTACCTACGGTATTGGATATCGCACTTTTTCGAAAATACGCCGTTGGCGGTACCGCCGTTTCGGGAAACAAGACAAAAAGTATTTATGAATCTACTATAAAAATTGGATTGGACGGATTTCCGCGTAGGAATTTTTAGTTCAGTGTTTTATTTCGGGGTGGATCTAGCTAATTCGTCTTTTTACCAACGTAGACTGCAGACCTACCTGCTACATATACGGTGGACCAAATTTAAATTTTAAACTAAACTAAAAGTACTTCGGCAACAAAATTTTGTGTGTTGAGTGAAGTTCAATCATTACTCAGAGTAGGTAGTTTAATGTGGTTAACAAACATTTCCCGTTATTTTCTTTTCCGATTTTCCAAGTAATATAAAAGCATACCTATAAAATATAACGCCTCGAGTTCGAATCCCAGATCAGGCAAAATTTGTGTGGGTTTTTTGAACATAGCCCAGGTTTGTGATCACCAATCCGCATTTGGCAAGCGTGGTGATTAATCAGAGGATAAGAGGATAAGACCATCTTTGTAACAAAAACATGGTCTTCAATGATGGAGGCCTTTGCCCTCTCCAGTAGGACATTAATATGCTGATAAAAAGAAATGTTCATAGTTCGATTGAGACGACGAAAGTGGTACGAGTAATTCATTTACCATTAATGCAAGTATTATAAGCTTTGGACATGATTTGCAGTAATAGTTTTAAAGATGTTGGTTCCCGCACACATAGTGTTATACAATAGCCTAAACCATATATACATACAACCATATATTCCTTTTCAAATCGACTATCCAACATAAAATATTTTTCAAATCGAACCAGTAGTTTCCGAGATTAGCGCGTTCCAACAAACAAATAAACAAACTCTTCAGCTTTATTTTATAAGTATACTAGCTGCCCGCCCCGGCTTCGCCCGTGGTACTTAATTACATGTATTATACATACAAACCTTCCTTAAGAGTCACTCTATCTATTAAAAAAACCGCGTCAAAATCCGTTGCGTAGTTTTAAAGATCTAAGCATACATACGGACATACAGCAAAAGCGACTTTGTTTTATACTATGTATTGATATATCACGTTTCGCCAACTAGATTTACTTTCGAAAATCATAAATGAAACCTAAAACAATACCCCAATGGCCTGACAGGTTTTATTGTCGAATCTTTCAAACAAAAATGCCAAAAACACTGGGAGAATTGGACAATGTATGTAGCTTGCTACTAGAAACAGTATCGGATATCGCACTTTGGCAAATACGCCGACTGTACCGTTGGATTTTCGGCCTGGTCGCGGCTAACTAGAAAATGTATGGATTTACTAAAAAAACTGAATACTGAGAACCTTTATAGGAATATAAAATTTAAAGGAAAATAAAATTTTCAAATAAAAGCTAATAGAATAAAAGCTATTTTAAAATCTTGTTTTTGTTGCAGGCCTGTTGCTTTTTATGTATTTTATAAATTTTATAACCGAATTGAAAATGGATGATATTGTGAAATGTTACATTTACTGTTTTTAGACACTATGTTTAAATGCTAAAAATGTCCAATGACAATGAATACAAATGAATTTACATTTTTCATACAGCGCTACCTAATAATATTTGACATGAAACTTTATATTCAAACAGAAAATAGCCATTGAATTTGTAACAAAAAATAGAAGAACAGTTTCCGTAACAAAAATGCATGTTCAAAAAACAATAGCTCGTCCGTTAGCTGATAGTTTATTTATTTATTTATTTATTTATTTTCATGGAACAACAAACAGTTATACATTACATGCTAAATAATAGGTTAAGATAATTACAACTACTTAAATGTATAACCAACGACGTTATCCACATATTAACAATAAACATGAAATAAGTGTACAGTTACCCTTGACTTAAATAAATTTTACATAAAGTTAATTTATAATTATGAAATAATTATTTATTTCCAAATAAGTTTACAAAAAGAAGGAAAACTAAGAAATATTATGGCTTAAGTGCTTCTATGGCTAGTTTTTTAAATAGTCTGGGGCTTAAGGCAAAATCTAAATTATTAAAATATTTGTTAAATATAAATTGTAATCTATTTAAAGGGGCACGTTCACCGGCGCAAGTCCTGCATTTCTCGATGGAGAATGTGCTTCGGACACGCCTAAACGAGCAGTTTCTAGGGACTAAGAAGTTGAGGTGACCCAAGATATCTATACAATCTATTTTGTTATTGATAACGCTATACAAAAACATTACACAAAGCATAAGACGTCTTGAGTCAAGGCTCAACAGCTTAAATTTAGATAAAAGCTGATCATAGTGCAGATGCGAGCGGCAACAACTGTAATTTACTTTACGCAGAAATTTATATTGTACTCTTTCAATAATCGAACTATACTTTTTATATATACTATAGTTCTGTATACAAATGGAATTTTATACGAAAATCGATGACAACACGATATGCGATAAATGACAACGTTTCCTTTTTTCGAAAGCAACTCATGGATCAGCGAGGTAAATATATCGGTTGGTTAAAATTTATTGGTTCCGTCAGAGACGAGCAATCAGACTTTGCCGCGATGCTATTGGGACCGGGGCAGCGGTCCCAAAAGCCACGTTTAATTTTAAGTATAATTTTTGATGCGGCATTCGGGACTCTATGTATATCTATTTTTTATCAGGATAGAAACACAAACAAAGTAATTAACAGCTGTAGTACAATTAACTTCTTTACAAAATATAAAATGAGTCCAAAATCTGTGGTACCAACCTACCACTCCATATAATTTTTAATTCAAAACGTGGCGCCCAGGCCATCGCTCCCAAAAGCCTCCCGATTCCTTTGAGAGTTGCAATTGCGATATTTACTTTACTACCCGGGTATTCCGACCGATGAGTAATAAAAAATTAACCTTTAATCTCACGGAATGCGTTGTTTTATTAATGTTCGTACGAACTGATCACGATGAGGTTTCATTTACGGAAATATTTTTGAATTTAAAATAAATAAATCATTGTGTGGATTCACGAGTTGGTAATCTGAAATGAATTGATCGCTCTATTTTAACCTGCTTTATTCTTTACAACGCTATAAACATGTACGCATCGCGTCTTACACTATTTTCAGAGTATGTATTATTTAGTGTATTTTATTAAAGTCGAATAAAATTAATGAAATCTTATCATTCGAAAAAGGGTTGATAAAATTTGATAATGTTTTTCTTTAAGCGATAGGGTGGCAAACGAACAAGCGGGTCATCAGATGGTAAGTGCCTGTCTTTAAAAAATAAGGAATCTTCGGAACCAAGCCTAAATACCTCATTTACAGATATTTGTTAACGGGACTAAAGGCGATTTTAATTATGCAGTACATAATTTATACTTATACTACTTTCTGCTTGACGTATCGGCTGTGTTACAGCAACCGTTTTCCCCGTTTCCGTTCAGTCCCGTTAACAAATATCTTTATAGTAATGCAACGCGAAAGTCTAAAATCTCATACCTCATTTAAGTTGCAATAAGTGGTGGTACTCCTAGCTACAGAGAAACTTCATTATGTAAAATGAAATACGTGCGACAAGTTTCTTAGCCGTTTGGATGGAGTTCTCTCTCAATATCACACGTTAGTCGACCGTGAACTATTTTGTAGGTAGGATGTTTCTTCAAAGTTTGGGGATAGGGATACCCTTGGGGATTCTTTGTTATTTCTTTTAGTCAAAAAGCCAACAGGGCCTTGACCGGTTCAATGAAACTGTTGCTTTACGAACCTCAACCCTAGAGATTCAATTGTAGAATTTTGGCAAGATTTAAAACATGTAAACGAAAACCGTGCCATAACCACCCAAAATACAAAATAAACATTAAATGAGCAAGTTAATATTTATATAACCTATACCTATGTACATACTATTTGTTTCAGTCTCAAGTATGTATATTTAGAACAAATATTTTGAAATAAAACTACTTTTAAACGGATATAATCGCGGTATATTCTTGAAACTACATATTTACAGGAAAACCCGACGTTTCGGCTCCTTTTCAGGAATATACCGCGATTATATCCGTTTAAAAGTAGTTTTATTTCATGAGTAACAGTCGCGTAAACCTAAGAAAACATTAAATATTTTGAATCAATACTTTTAAATGCTGAACTAGTATTCCCGTTTGATATCTTAATCCTACATTACAGCTGGAAGTCCTTCTTGGAATATCTTTCCTGCTTAAAGTACAATTTTATTTTTTTCGCTTTATTGATACTTTCAATAAGTCTCCTAGTTGAATCCAATCACAATACAACTTCATCGCAATACGGATTTAACTTTAGACTAAACGGTTCATTTAATAATGGATACGCGACAAATATCTCGTTTGCACTTAAGCTTGTCGTAATAAGTTTAGAGATAATCCAAGAGCTAAACTCCAGCATTCAGTCGTTTATTTACAAAAGATTTGCCGAACGGAACGTGCCGGAAGCTCGAAATCCGGATTTTTCTACTATAGATATCACATTGAAAAGAAAAGATTAGGAGGCACTTAGCTGGGTGGCTAATTGCGGTTATCGGCATGACCTACATTACATAAAGATTGGAAGTCGATTCGATTAAAGTCTTCCAATTTTCTTTACTACGATTAAGGGTCAGTTATTTCTATATCTAAGAGTATTAACACTTCGACGGTCTAGTGGTTTAGGTACCGGGCCGTGTTCTCAAGTTTCTGGAATCAATTCCCCGGGACGGGCAAATTTGTGTAGTTTTTGTCCGAACTCAGCCCGGGCTTGTGATCATCAACCCGCATTTGACAAGTGTGGTGATTAAGCCAAAATCCATCTTTGAAACAAAAGCATGATTACAAATGATGGAGGCCTTACCTTCAAATAGTCCATCATGGCAAGACAAAGGTCTTGCAGTGGGACATTAATAGGCTGATATGATACTATGTATTTCTATTGAAAGCATAATGTAGTTATTTTTTCATCCGGCAGTTGCAGTCCATATTTGGTCATAGAAAAGATGTGTGTTGACTTCCGGCACCAAATTGGATTAGTGACTGGACTAAGGTAAACTCTTGTTTCCATAAACTTCGTGACACAACATCCATAGAGAAGACACGGTGTAGTACTATCTAGGCCTACTACACGTCACATAATATACGGTTTAAGGGTTAGCTGCAACGTGTTGTTAATTATGTAAATGTTATTCATGCATGTGGGAGTGTTGCCCGTACTGTCAGGGCCAGGGACGCACTCATTTGTCAACAGGCAACTGTATCAAGTTCTCAGATAAATGAATACCATAGATGCTCCATATGTCACATTTGAGTGTGTCCACCAAAACGTCAAAAATTCAATTAACTTTTCACTTAAGACTGTTTCCCTTTCAGTCTCTATCAACAGAAGGCGAGGGCCACTCGATAATGACGTCATCCCTCTTGACAATTTAGGCGGCAGGAGTACGTGTGTCTGTTATCTTGCTTTACACGTGATTCATAGTAAGGAGAAAAAGGATAGCATAATTGTGAAATTATTCGTTGCAGCTATTGTTATATATATTCATTAATCTGAGATCAAGTCGCTCGCCGCGCACTTCGGTCCCATTTACTGCGTAAGTCGAACTCAGACACTACCTAGATTTAACGTTTAATTCGACATACTTAGACAATAATAATGAATATACTTGACTACGTACTTTTTTTTTTAAATCATAAACAAATATAAATAAGTCTGATCTTATGTGGCTCAGGCGAATCAATACCAGCGCCTAACCAACCAGCTACCGAGACCGTTAGTGGACTAGACGAATTCCTCCTTGTAAATATTAAGCATTTAAAAATTCTTAATTCTTAAAAATTTATTCTAAATTTACGAAAAGTCGCGTTAAAAATAGTAAAATAAATCATTTATTTTTCATTTTATACTAAGTGTGTGTAAAATTTTAATTAAAGTTTTATTGTGTAAACAATCACATAGTCCATCATAGCACAGTACGGACCATACTTCACTTAATCGTATACATTATACATAATTTATACGTCGGCATAACATGTACACTGAACATTTCTCGCCGCACTGTCACCGCCAGAGACGCACTAATTTGTCAACAGGCAGCCGTAACAAGTAGCTTGCCCGACGCACACTAGAGCACTATTAACTGCGTTAGATTCTCGATAGCTGCTGGCTTACTCTAACATTATATTAAGAGAGTGTTAGTAATAGCGTGTAGAGATGTGACAAACACGTTCCCTTTGGTAATAATAATCCATTTGTATTTGTTGCTAATCGTATTTAATTTTTAGGTTTTAAAACCTTTATCATTGTTAACAGATTTTTCGGGGTTGCTTGTAAAAACCTTTGTCAACAGGCAGCCGTATCAAGTTGCTTGCACAGTATAGCCCCATTATGTACCTGGGTTAGATTACACAAAAAATGTCGTATTAATGTTATGATAAGCTTGTTAACGAAACAGGTGGCTTCTTGACCAATAAATAGTTTATCTTCAACAATTTTGTTGTTTCAATTTAGACCACTATTGGGTTAATTACGTAGATACTAGGCCGCCCGCGAATTTATCCGCGTGGATTTCAGATCCCCTTTTTTCGCAATAAAAGGTAGCTTAAGTTCTTTCTGAGTGTTTCAAGTTTGTCTGTACCAAATTTGATCAAAATCGCTGAGAGATTTAAGCGGGAAAGCGTGCCAAACAGACACAGTTACTTTCACTTTTATAATATTAGTTGGGATATTTTGTTACGTCATTGCATGTGTAGTAGAGCGCGGGCGGTCGCAATGTCGGCGGCAGGGACGCACTCATTTGTCAACAGGCAGCCGTAACAAGTCGCTTGCACTGTTCAGCCCCATTAGCTGCGTTAGATTACACTTAAAATGTCGTATTAATATTATGATAAGCTTGTTAACGAAACATGTGGCTTCTTGACCAATAAATAGTTTATCTTCAACAATTTTATTGTTTCAATTAAGACCATTAGACCATTCTTGAGGTAATTATGTAGATATACTCGTTATTCACGTGACGTCATTGCATGGTAGTAGAGCGCGGGCCACTGTCGGCGGCAGGGACGCACTCATTTGTCAACAGGCAAATGTAACAAGTCTCTTGCACTGTTCAGCCCCATTAGTTGCGTTAGATGGTCGAATTGGACTGCTTTGTTCAAACTATGAATTGAGTGGTGGTGGTTTGGACTATAAATGATTTTATTAAAAAAATTAAATTAACAGAAACAGCTTTTTGTGTTATTTCTTCGTATGACCACATAGTGTAAATCTAGATTAGTATTACCCATTTTAAGACTAAAAGCAGACCCGAATTTCCCACTGGGCACAATGGGCACGTGTGGATTGGGGCTCCCAGATCAGGTTCCTGGGGCCCCACGGTTACCAAACATGAGGATTAAAGTTTAAAGGTCCATGTGCCCAGCGACCCTAATAGGTGAAAGACGGCCCTGACTAAAAGTATTTATTTATTTATTTAAACTTTATTGCACGAAAAGACAAAAGATTTTTCATGTTTTCATGTTTTGATGATAACATTTTGAAGTTGGTTCAATGGCGGTACTCACAAAGACCACTTCAAAATTCGAGAGCTTTTTATTTCATTTGAAGCTATAAAACACCTAAAGCCTGTCAACGTCACAATATCAGAAGGGACTTTAAACACGTCAGATCGTTCAACAGAGAGACATCTGAAAAATCGACTGACATTTCAACAGCCCTTGGGGAGTAAAATAAATCTTCAATGGCATTTTATTTACATCATTTCAGCAGGTTGCTTGATATTTATACTAATAGAACGCGCTAATTTAAAAAACAACTGGTTCGAATTGAATCATTATTTTTGTGTTGAATAGTCAATTGCCGAGGAAGGCTTTAAAATATGACACAAAGTATTCGGAAACCGAAATCCAAGCGGACGGAGTCGCGGGCGGTTGCTAGTGGCTGATATTTTTTTTACATTCTCATTGAACTATCATTGAACTAATCAAACATTTAGTAACTTCACATTATGAAAGTACACGTGCTCATAGTAATATACTTTTTAATATTTTCGATATACGCATATAAATAGAAAACTACACATGTGCTCGATTTGTCAATCAACGTTATCAGAGTCAAAAATTAGAACTGCTTTGCTATTATTTATTAAATGCATAATTTTCAATATTTTTTAAATTTTGTATTTATCGTCAAGGTATTCATAATTGATCCTGTTTATATAAATACTTACAATAAATAAGTAATTGTTGTTATTCAACAATGAACCGTTGTTGGCAAACAACAATTTACTTATTACTCGGAATATTAAAGCGGTGGCTGTGATTGATCGGTTTGTTTTGGCTCATTCCTCCCATTTGAATACGCCACGGGTATCTATTTGAGCATTCATTGGCTCTCGTGTATTTTAATCTGATTTTTCAGCGGGACTTTCTGTACACAGAACCTCGATCGGAATGGGAAAATCCTTTTAACAAATATGAGGGGAAACGCCAATTTTGTTGCAAAGTTTGCTCAGTTCGCTTTAATGTTCGTTTTAAATGTCAGATTTCCGTGCTTATTACAAAACTCGACGCCTGTTTTGAACGTTGACCTTTAACAGAAATACTTTTGCTAACTGTCTCGATATGTGAGTTATTAAATGTTAAGAATAAACTCATATTAGAATGTCGTTTAATAACAGATATTCTAATGGTGCCTTTCAATCTCAACTGAAATGTCTCTTCAAAAAGATTATTGTAACAATGATCAAACATGTTTTTAAATCACATTATCTGTTTTTAAGGCTACAAGTTGAAGGTTAAAACAATCATCACATTGAAGTCTCGCGGATTATAATTATAATGGAAGAAACCGCAGGCAAAAAAGAAGGTTATTAGAACTGTCAAAAAATGAAAATTTTACGTCAAGAAGAGTCGGCAAAAAATTACAAAGCTTTTTAAAACACACATTTACTTCGTAGTTCATAAGAAAATTGGTTACACTACTGTGTAACCAAGCTACTGCTTGGTTTTGATTGTTTACGTAAAACAGAAGTGGAATAGTCGGACTTAATAACTCATAGTTTTTGTCTCCAAGTCTTTCTTTGGACTAAACAGAAAGTGTAAGTAGGAAGTCCTACTCTTACCGTGTTGAACAATTTTATCTAATGCTCAACCAGAATAATTATGCTCCTACATTCTACCTAAAGCATTTCCTCAATGCGTTCACTTAACGTATTAAATCCCGGCGTATTATCTACACAGGGAATTAGAGGAACTCCTGTCTTTAGTACGGAAGCATTGTGGTACTTCCAGAGGGCAGGCCCGATTAACGTTCCCTTTTGTGGTGAGTTCGCAACGCAATATGGAAACGATTACCTGGTACGAAACAAGACAATTTAATTAAATAATAATTAATTAAAGTCTTGTTTATTTCTAGTTGCGGACTTAGGATTGTATGTGGAAAAAAATATTGTTTTCTAAGTTTTTGGATATTTTATTGTTAGCTTTTTAACATGCTGTTTATTATTAAACACAGCATGTTCATGTTATAATTTTATTGATCTTGATCATATTATCATATATTTACGGAGACGGCTACGTTCAAACATGTTTGTTAGCTAGTTAATTAAAACCATTTATCAGACCATAATTAACGGTTTCAAGATTATCCATTTGAAAACAGACACCTTTCTTTAGATGACTTAGTATTTTTGTATTTATTGTGAAAAAATTAAAACTAGTAGATATTAATTTTACCAGTTAAGATTGAATGTGCAGTAAAGCAAAGGAGATTAGGCAAAGCACCGACATGGTTTTGATTTTCCTGGCGGTGTAATTACAGTTCAGAGAGTTCAAACGTAATTGAGTTTTTACTCAATAAGAAAGATCTGTGGAAAATTTCGTTTTCGTACTCGTGACGTAGCTGTATAATAATTTGATTTCAAAAATCAACCACTATCAGCCTACTAAGGGCGTTAGCTTTTGATTGGTCCGTTGGTCTAGTGGCCAGAGACACTAGCTACAAAAACGGGTCGCGGGTTCGAATCTCGCTAATAAAAAGACAAATCATATTGCTTAAACGTCTGTCGCATTCACATAGAAAATAAGTGGCATAGTGTAGTTAACAGAAAGCAATGTTACCTCTCTAGCATGTTACTGGATAATAAAAAAAATATTTCAATATGTCATAATCATTGAGGTATTAATATGTATAGACTAGCGGGCGCCCGCGACTTCGTCCGCGTGGATTTCGGTTTCTTCATTTATTTTATCTCCTTAGAAGAGGAATTTTCGAATATTCATTAAAAGGGATGCTTACGTATTATCTTTATGAATGCAAAGTCTCAGCCCGATTGGTTCAAAAATGACAAAGTTTCATACTTACGTTCCTCCCCTATTTGACCTCCTTTGGGGTTGGAATTTATCATTATCATTTCTTAGGCGATGCCAATGTCATAGTAGCTTTATGAATGCAAAGTCTCAGCTCGATCGGTTAAAAAATGACAAAGTTCCATACAAAGAATCATCCCCTATTTTACCCTCTTGGGGATTGAAATTTATCAATATCATTTCTTAAGCGATGCCTACGTCATAGTAGCTTTAAGAATGCAAAGTCTCAGCCTGATCGGTAAAAAAATGACAAAGTTTCACACTAACGTTCATCCCCTATTTTACCCCCTTGGGGGTTGTAATTTATAAATATCGTTTCTTAGGCGATGCCTACGTTATAGTAGCTATATGCATGCAAAGTCTCAGCCCGATCGGTTTGAAAATGACAAAGTTTCATACTAACGTTCATCCCCTATTTTACCCCCTTAGGGGTTGAATTATTCAAAATCCTTTCTTAGCGGATGCCTACGTCATAACATCTACCTGGATGCCAAATTTCAGCTCGATCCGTCCAGTGGTTTGGGCTGTGCGTTGATAGATCACTATGTCAGTCAGTCACCTTTGAGTTTTATAGATATAGATAGAAGAAAGACTAGACACCCACATAACTATTTTTTATACGCTTTGTTGTCCATGTTGCCGTCTATTATTTTTTATAATCAAAAAAATGCCGTCTTGTCTCCTCATGTCCACTCTATACGAAGTATGTAGTTATACGTTAATGGTCATAATTGATCACTAAACAATAATCGGAAATAGGCTTACTTAAGTCAATTAAGCGCTCAGACGTCTCGACAGTTGAATTATTACGTCATTCATCATCAATGTTGGTCCATTTCGAGTGGAATGCTCCATTAGATCGCATGGTCTCGCTGGGATTCGAACTCTGAGCTCTCGTCCAAATCCCATTTGTAGTATTAATCCTACGTAAATTGATAAACATCTTGCTAATGAACCTTCTAGGGAAAGGGTCCACCAAAGCTTAGATGTGTGCTGTGTGCTGTGTGGTAAGTAACCAATAGGATTTCAAGCTGTGATTGATCACGTGTTAAGGCTAAAATCATATTGGCTGCGTCACGTGGTGATAAGTGGCAACTTGTCTAGAAAGTCTTGCAAGAAGGCCTATATTCAGTGATAATTAAATAAAATAGAAATAAACTCCTAGGAATTTTACACCAATCGCCTAGCTCCAAACTAAGCTCGTGTAATGGATGCTACGGAACGGAGAGTCATACTTAAATACTTTTGTAAAGCTCCATTACTCGAGTACAAATGCCAATGTTCATCACACAAAATTAAGTTGTAGCGCGAACCTGATTTACTGCTACGTACACAATTAATCGAATAAATACTTCAATGTTTGAAATTATGAAATTCAATCCAACAAAAAGTAATTAAGTTAAAATCAGGTTATTCTGGTTTAGTTCTCGTCTCGGCTCGTACGTAATGGCAATGAAAACAGCTGTATAAATTCACATGATCCTGTTACAAGAGAAAATATTCAACCCTAGGCTTATTGAGCCAGCAAAAGGCATTTCCTAAAATTGGCGTCTTTTTTCACGAATGATGGACGCGAGACAAAAAAGAAGGCATCGTCTTTTCTATAACAAGATACCTACAAGATCACTAGGGTTTCTCCTTTTTTATTTAACCAATATTTTTCTCCCCCCCCTCGCCTCGATGGTCGTGGTTTAGGTACCGGGCCGTGATCTCGAGGTCCTGGGTTCGATTTCCGGGTCGTCAAAATTTGGGACATTATTAGGCTGATACTACTACTACTACAACAATATTTTTCTAAATAATCATCTTAATTAAAAAACCTACCTATTTCGGCTTCCATTTAAAAATAAACGCGTGTTGAAAATGTATGTTTTGTGAAGATAAGCGCCTACACATATGAGTAATATGTCGGTTGATAGATATTCAATTAAAGCAGTAATAACATTTTTGAGAGCATAAGAACGACTTTGCGTGCTATCATTATCATATCAATACACTAGCGGCCGCCCGCGACTTCGCCCTCGTGGATTTGAGTTTCAAAACGCATAGTGTCATATTACGGCTGAAAGCCTTCCTCAACAAATGGACTATCCAACACAATTATTTTTTCAATTCAAACCAGTAGTTTCTGGGATGAGCGCAGAAAAAACAAACAGGTTCGAATCTGTCATATAAAAACAAACAAACAAACTCTTCAGCTTCAAAACATAAGTGTAGATACATTTGTTACAGGTATGGTTAAGCCCGTGTTTTTATTCACAAAGTAGTACGTTGTTTTTAAAAGATCTTTTTAAACGAATTCTCAGATGATACAGATCATAAGATTTTTTCCCGGATGAATAATCTAATACAGTTCGTGCGGCATTATTCTCGGCGTAACATAATTCACCCTTTATATTCCCGGTAATAACCTGCTAGTTTGTGCTTTGTTTTCCTCTAGTATTACGTAATTGTGAGATTTATTCTTGCCCTATGAAAGATGATCCTGCAAGTTCGCCTTTTGTTTAGTTATATCACGTTTTCAAATAACTAACAAACTTTAACAAGCAATTTCATGTACATACATAGAACTTCTTTTGTTTATCTGTAAAATAGTTTGTTTCTTCGCGTAACTTCAAATACAAATATTTAATCCGGGCGTCAATTATTTTTTAATAGTTTTAGGTAAAGGAAAAACTACGAGAATCGAAAAATCCTCATCTAGAAAGTAATAATAGGCCTTTATCAAACAATACAACAAAATTATAACGTTACTATTGTATCAGTTGAGAAGGGTGAAAAGTAATTTTCCTCTGTCTCTCAAAAAATGTATTAAATAAGATTTTGCAAAACTTTTACATAAGCAACGGCTTTCTTTTGTAGTAAAGAACAAATTAAAAAAACTGATTACTTCCAAACGACTTCTTTTTAACTATTGAATATTTTTCCAAAGTTGTACTAAGTCACTTCGCTAATAATGTACAATGGACCGCACTCTATTGCGGAAACCCGTTAGCTGCGCCGCATTGTCCGACAATTCGAGCCGAGATCACTTACAGGATTGCACCGAGTGAGTGCGTCGAGTCAACCGCCCGTGCTATTGGAAAAATCTTTTGTTCAACGTTCTACGTAGGTTGTTGGTTCATATCCGGCTCGAAGGACCAAAAAGGAAGGACGAAAATTGATTTTGTTTCTTACCTGTACAACTTTCTATAATATTAAAGGTTAAAATGCGGCATAAATGAAAAGCTACAACTTTTATGGATAATTAAGATACATCCTTAGTAGCAGTCAGTTCAACGTTAGACAAAAGCAAATAACTTAGAAAAGGCCTATAGTATTTATGACAGCATATTGCGTTATAAAAAATGATAGCGGTTTTCTTGCGACGCAAACTCGTTTGCGCTTATCACCCCGCAGTGTGATAACGCTGTAACCGTAAAAGGAAGACGAGATATACTTAGGCTTATCTTATATTGACGAAATACTTCATCATAATATTCAGGGCGGCTGTCACGAAGCTCGATAGTCCTTTGTTTATCCTGAGACACCCGCGTTTGTACGGGCTCCCCCCGAGACAGAAAAGGAATTGGAATGAAGGCACAAAATAATATGTTTTTGGACCAAAGAATAAACGTGGTGTAAATGAAAGCGCGGTGTTAAAGGGCGCAATTCTCTATTTATCAGAACGATCAACTGTTCTCTCGCCATTGTTAGTGGTGTTGGCAAAAAATCACGACGTTCCGACAAAGAGGGTCGCGTTTTAATTTCAGACTAACGTTTGCGAACGTCTTGATGGATTAAAGTCGTATTTCATCTTCACTTTTAAATCAAACTTGTAATGATTACACTAATGCGGGGTAATATATTACAGTTAAGTGTCGATTGCATTTATTATCGTAGGATAATAACTGCAATCGTAACTGTAATGTTACGTCATTTTATCAACTATAATTAAAACAAGCAGCGCAAATAATGAGTAAGTGTCCCCAACCCGGTCGTCTTAGCAAAAATATACCTATATAATAAAATTCTAGCTAAACTTATTGGTGGCACTATTTCAAGCCCGAATGCCTTACGAGGTCTTAATCAGGTCAAAAGTCCAATTAATGGCCTGGCACACGATTTTGCCCGGTAGTAGTTATAGGCTCGGTTAAATGCTCGTGCACATACCAATATTTGTTTCTAGTTAAGTATACATTTTAAAATTATTAATAATATTAATAAAAAGTGAAAATTGTTTAAGGTCTACAATGTAAGTTAGTTGTACAATAAATAATAGTTCATATAAATTAGGAAGCTTTTTCATGAATATTGTTATTACCAGGCTTGTCAATTCAGGATCATAGTTGCAACGTACCGTGGACTCTAAAGCGATGGCCGGGGGTGGAACCGTGAGAAGCGCAAGGATGATGATGATGATGATTTTTTATGATTATGTCTGCACCAACGAAGAATCTACACACAACATTGTTAGCTTTAAGAAACGCTCATGAATTAGCTCATGATATTTATTCCCATTGAGCACGCCGCACAGAAGAAAATCAGTTAAATTAAACTTAAATACCACTAGTCATGCGCTATAAAGCAGAAGCAAGGAGACACAGCAAATAGTGAGCCATTCACCGGGTCTTGAAGCTACTTTGCACTTGCTTTTAAAGTGCACTGTGGCATAAAACCGCATTTTCACGGCAAGGATCCGACACTCTGCTGTGCCTTTGATGAATAGAATAAAATAAAACTTAATTAAGTGATGCTATTTTTTAACATCAAAAGTTGACTTAATTTCGCGCAAAATTCATGTTGATGGTTTTATTTGTAAAACTAGCGGCCGCCCGCGATTCCGTCCGCATGGATTTGGTTTCCGCACACATAGTGTTCTGGTGTTATAATATTATAGCTTAAAGCCTTCCTCGACTAATGTACTACTCATAACCAATGCAAACATATTTTTTTAATTCAAATCAGTAGTTTCTGAGATAAGCGCGTTCAAACAAACAAACTAGCAAGTAAACTTTTCAAGTATATATTAACCTAATTAACCAAAATTTTAAAATTGAGTAAGTACAATAGTTTCTAACAAAATCTCTCCCAAATTATACAAACATTTTCATACGTAGATATATACATATATAGCATTCTCCTATGAATTTTATCGAAATTCGAATTATCCGAGCTGTGTCGACATGCGGAAACCAGATCCGTGAGACGGGACGTGACGTCGTGTCGAAGGCACACAATCCGGTGCAAACCGGCCGCTTTGAAATCAAATTTAAAATTTCTGACTCCAACTCTATTCCGTTTCTGATTGAATTGTAATAGTGTCACATTGGAAAGAAAATATTTTTGTATGTTCTCGTTCTATTTTATTCAAAAAGCATTTGCGACTGATGGCTTAACTTTGCTAAATTGTCGACTTCTATTCTACATTTTTTAACCGACTTTGAACAGGAGAAAGCCCTCAACTCCACAGTATATACTTCAATTAAGTATTTAATCACTTCGACCAAAATTGGTTGGGCATTTATCATAATGGCCGGGAAAAGTGATTAATCACGCTATTTTTTATCACATTGCCCAATTGAGTAGGGAATTATTAATACAGAACGGGCATTATTAATACGGCCGGGGCTTATCACATGGCCCATAACATATACATAATATATTGTTTTGTTTTTCAGAAAGCCTATTATTTGGTAAACTTACATCACCAACACCCACAGTGATTAAACCTTATACTCTTGTTGAAAATCATAAAAAAGAAACTACATTCCATCACTCGCGATGAAATTCAATCGCATTATTTTACACATTAGAAGATCGAACGCACTCCCACGTCTAAAAGCATCTGCGTCGGTTATCTATTGACGTGGTTCTGTAACACTAAACCTCTTGTTTGAATAACTTTCAGGGCCGCTCTCAGGACCGTTGATATAAATATTGGTCTTATCGAAATGAAGTAACGGATTCTATTTCGATTTAATTTATTAATTTTAATTGGCTTCTTCAATATACAAGCCTTTCCATATACTCTATCTAACTATGTTTCGTCATTCTGCCAATCAGTAGCCAATGAGACTCTAAGAAGGCCATACCACCAGATATAGGCTAAAGAAAATTTAGACCGCTGCCTTTGAACCACTCTTTGATATATTAATTTTACACGTCTTTTTTTGTGCTGCAGCGTCACCACTTTTTCTCGTATACTGGTGGTTACTGAGACTTTTTCTCGGCGCATATCAAATAATTGTATTCTAGCTCTCCAAGTCCGCACCAGTCTCTCTCACTTAAATAAATTACATCAGGCATTGTCTGAGGTTGGAACACGTTCCGCCGGCCTCTAACAGGCCGATGAAAAATTAAAGTAAGCACAGGCCACTCTTGTTTATGAAATAAAGGCCGGTTGCCGCAAAATGGCGGAGTAACCCTTCACACGAGAATGCCACTTAAACGGTATTGCAATAATGCACTTTACCGCATGCTATAAACATTAAAACGCCCGCATACTCGCCCACGAGAAACGGGAATATTATTTAGCCTTTTCCAGTTTTCTTTTTTCAAAATAGAGAGGAAAATGGACCATGGCCATGATTTTTTAAGCAAGGTAGAGCTTAGTGGAACTTCTACTCGTATAAGCCGCTCGTCTGGGGAAGTACCTCCTTAGTCTTAAAGAAGACCACAGTGAAGTAACACTTCATAACTGCTGTGCTATGCTGGTGAGTAAGGTCACCAGAGCGTTGGGGAGGGAATGGGATCTTAAAGGCATGCAACGCATCTGACGACTCTTGTACAGTTGTTGATGGCCATGGGCAGCGGCGATCATTAACTATCAGGTGACCCTCTTATTCGTTTGACTGCCTATACCATAAGAAGCAAATTGGTGGCTTTTTGGTAAGTGATGAGCACCGCCCATGAATACTAGAAACATATTGTTTTAGGAAAAAGTAAGAGTAAGATAGGGTCAGATGCTTTGGAAACCTTTGAGACAATGATATTTTCCTAGCCGATTTCAGCTACGGCGGCCGATATTATAAATAAACTAACGTACACGTTATAAACAGGGTAAGCGTGCTTGCACAAACACAAGTGCGCTCCCTTTTCCCCTAATCGCAGGATTCGATAGGACAGCAATCGCACACGAAAAATTTTGAAAATTAAACCAGCCACCTAATCTATTACCTAACTAGACTTTTCGTTTTTTTGTTTCTGAATAAGTACCTGCATTCATTTGTAATCGTTCATGCATAATTATCAAACATTTTAAAAAATAAGCTTGTCGAATTAACGCATTGAAAAAGTATTTCAGCACGAAGTTTTTAAATTTGATTTGACATTGCGTTTAATCGAATTAATTCACTAATAAACTCAGTCTCGACTTCAGACATCAAAGAAAATTCATCTAAGCTTTTGAAGGCGATAACATAATCTCATTACCATTAGTTAGAATATCACGTGGCATTGGAATAATATGACACATTTTATACATATCACTTATCACTTACTAATATATGAAGTTGAAGAGTTTGTTTGTTTGTTTGGTTGATCGCGCTAATTTCGTCCGATTTCAAAACTTATTTGTGTGTTGGATAGTCAATTTGACGAGGAAGGCTTTAGGCTATATTATATACCTATGTGGGCGGAAACTAGAAACCACGCAAGTCCCAAATATAAAAGTGGGTTATATTTAAAAGCTTACCTCAGCTGTGATTTGATACGGTGTCACATTTCAAATCCTCAGGCTAGTACAAGCGGTGGTTGAAAGAGACCGCGTAGGCGACTTAAATACGACCCGGGCTAAAATGCCAGGCGAATTTTGTGAACATCGCGTTAACCTAAGCCGCACGAGTGACTACGAACCTTTGAGTAAATAACCACTAGACAGGAATCATCCAATTTTTATAGTAATTTATAGTAAAAATTGCTAATGAATATCTTCATAACAAAAATATTATTTTTTTTGATGGCGGAATTGCACGCGGGCAAAGCCTCTGGTGGAAAGCTAGTTTAATATAACTCACGTTTCGCCCAATACTTTCTTAGGTTTACGCGTCTATTACTCATGAAATAAAACTGCTACTTTTCAGCAGCCGTGATCACGAAATCGAATCGTCGGGTTATCCTGTAAATTTGTAGTTTATAGTATACCGCGATTACATCCATTTAAAAGTACATAGTTTTATCTCACGCTTTGCCCCTTTGTATCGAGTTGAAATACTGTACCTATATAAAACATCGCCGTTGCTTCGGGGAATTTAATAATTCGCAAACCCTGAAGGTGATGTAGCGAGATCTGTATTTGAGACGATCTTGTGTTCCCGCGCTTAGGTGAAAATTACTTTAGTTAAGCCGCTTTCGAATTTTTCAATTAAACTTGTACGGTGTGTTCTGCTAATCGATTTGTTACAGAATTTAATTAAATTACTTCAGTGTTTTGTTTTGCTTGTAGAAAATTATTTTATCGTACCATGTTGCGATTTTATAACAATGTTTTGAACGTGAATTTAATTTTGGAATTAAGTTTCAGAATTAATACACAGACTTAATAAACCCAACATAATTATGTTCTCAATGTACCTAAACCTACACATTCACATATACGAGCAAATGTTTACCTAAGGTTACTTATCAAAGATTACTACTACAAAAATGTAGTTTCTCAAAGTAACTTAAATCCAAGGCGCTATAGTAGTAATTCGAACTTGATGGTCTTATATACCATGTTCAGAAGAAAATTAAAACAGTGAAAATTTCAAAAATCTTGTTTTCCAGAAGTAGAATATAAAAACTTACTCTGTTCTATTTCTCTCTCGTCTCCACAAAAGCGTCCATTTTCACCACATCATCAACATATTCGTAATTCATCTCGACAGAAGGCGTCCCACTCGATTTACTTTCAACCAACCCGTGAATATTCCCGGCGAGATTTAATTTTCGCCGATGTTTCGGGGTCAGCGGGGAAATGCAATACCTATTCCACAAGTCGCCCTTCTACATAATACATCATTCTGTTTCGTTGGAAAGATTTTTTTACTTTTTCGTTACGCTTCTTATTTCACGAGCAAAATGAGGGATTGTCTTTTGTGCGAAGCGCCTCGCGGAAACAAGTTCATGTGAAAAAGTTTTTGTTCGCCTCCTAATGAGATCGTAAACACGACAGATCAAACAAGATTCATCACGGAGCACTCGGGTTTGACTCGCGCCGCAATCGATTGATGTTAAACAAACGAGTCCTGTTAAAATGTTACCACCGTACTATATATAGAAGGCTAGCGGGCGCCCGTGACTTCGTCCGCGTGGATTACAGATCATTTTTCCCAATAAAAGGTAGCCTGTGTTCTTTCTCAAAGTCTAAAGATTGTTTGTTCCAAATTTCATCAAAATCGGTTAAAAGGTTTAAGCCGGGAAGTGTAACAGTCAGGCAGACAGACAGACAGACAGAGTTACTTTCGCATTTATAATATTAGTAGGGATTCAATAATCAATAATCTTAGTGAAGTAAACTCAGAAAAAAAAAATAACGTTGTTTAAGACATAGTTATAGAAAGTCCCTCTCTCATGTCATGGAATTCTAATTATATATTTAATTTTTTATAACCATTCATAGGTATTAAATTTTTTTTGTTATGTGTGCGGTTTTTTTTCGAGTTCTGTCGAGATGCCAATAAGACAAAGCAACATCAGCAAAATTCATTATGTTCGAGCATTTTGTAAAACAAACATTAGTTTAATGCATTGAAAGCATTATTTTCATTATTTTAAAAGCTATGTGTATACCTTTTAGGCATGCATGCAAAATATTTGTATATTTAAAATAATTTGTTTTAAAATGTTCGTGTGTGACATGTTGTTGGTGTACCAAGTTAAATAAATGAATTACTTGTCAACATGCCACATTCAGTAATCTCTTCAGATAGGTTCTCATTTCAATTCTGCTGTACACACGCCTAAAACCGGTTGCTACCATATACGACACAAAGTTAATCGGATTTCTAGGTACATGAGAACCTCAACTAAAATAGACTGGAATTGTGGGTAACTACCACTACCGCGAATGATCCTGTGGACTAATGCTGGCCATAGAGGTTTGAATTTAGTCCGAGTTTATTAACAATTTCGGCTGTAAGTTCCTCTTTCAACTAGAAGAGACAAGTTTTGTACATGTTTGTATTCGAGAGTGTGAAATAAACCTTTTTTCAATAGTAAAAGTATGTCAAATTAAATCAAATCGAAATAACTTATTGATGAATCGTCAATAAGTAATAAAAACTACATATTGACTCTGCCACTAACTTCGGAATGCAGTCATCTACCTAGAAGAAGCGGCAAGAAACTCTGTACTGTTCTTAGTATGAACTACTGTAACTGAACTGTGTTTATCACGAATGGTCTTCTTACCTTCAAGCTCGAAGAGAAGCAGTCTCTTAACTATAAGCAACCATCCCTTACCACACGTAAACATAGCCTTACAAATAAAAAATATCCCTAATTAAGAGAATATTTATATGTTATGAAACTACTAGTTTTTAACCGCGGCTTTACCCGCATTATCAAGCTTTCTGTTTTATCCCATGGGAGCAGTTAATCGAGTTAAATAGTATCCTATTACAAAAGTCAGCCGATACCCTGCCTGTATACCAAATTTTACCAAAATCCGTTCCGTGGTTTCAGGGTGATTGACGGACAAACTTCCAAACATACAAACATTTACAATTATAATACATAATATATTAAGTACTAGCGGCCGCCTGCGACTCCGTCCACGTGGATTTCGATTTCCAACATCCTATGTGTTATTCTGATGCATAAGCTATATTGTGGTAAAGTTTCATTCAAATCCATTCTGTAGTTTTTACGTGAAAGAGTAACAAACATCCATACATCCATACATCCACACATTCAAACTTTCGCCTTTATAATAGTAGTAGGATAGGATTAGTATGATGGTATTATTATGAAATTGAATAAAACTCTGTGTATAACTTTTATTTGCTTTTGTAAACTACTTTGTTAAACCCACTCTTTGGAGTTTGTGTCAGACTAAGCCCGCGCCTATACGAACCATGATAGGGGAGCGTAAAGAAGAAACCCCGCATTCCAATTACGTTTTCCCTAAGGTAAGTGTTTAATAATTACATTGAAAACCTTTGCCTTAATATTTTATGGCAACACCCATTATTTCCAGAAGCCCGTTATAAGCGTATGGAATAAACGGTTATGTAGATCAGGAGGTTTAATTTAGATTCTATGTAATTTAGCGGAGCGGGAACCCTCTTATGCCGCCTGATAATGTGCCCAAATTAAATTAACGTAATTAAGTATAATACAATAAAATTAATGTGTTGTGTTTAATAATTAAACGTATTTCCACATCGTCCGCAAGCCGTATTGTGCCGATCATTTATTTATTGAAATACTGGACTGATTTGCAAATTGAATATGGCTACCAATTGTTTTTGTTTATCGGGTTAATGTAATAAATGTATGCGGATGCATCTACATATGGGTGAATGAATGAATTTGCAGTAAAACTTTTGATTATGTGCCTTTCCTAGTAGTCATGAAAGAACACAGACAAATTAATTTCCAATATAAATACTTACTTATTCATTTTATTATTTTTCAAGAACTGGGTCTACAGTTTAAATGTTTTCCATCCTGAAAAAAATTCTCCGTCTAATAAACACTGTTGTGGTATATAATAAAAAACGATAGTCGGAGTTTTAGTTCGTTACCTTACAGATTTTTTACCTACGAAATTAGGCTGGAAGATTTTAATTATTCTGTTCAAAAGTCGGCATCCCACAATGTGCATTGTTGGCAGATTTACCACATGGTAACATATCACAGGACTGCCCCAGACGGCGATGTTTATTGTCCAATTAAGCAAATGTTTGTAATAGCCATATTACGTTGCTCTAAAGCCGCTTTAATTGAAATTGGTCATATCGGGTAATAATCTAGATGGTTATGGCTAAATTACAGTTACATCAAAGGACAGAGTATAAGTATGACATCCGTTGTGCACAATATAATATTATTGATTAGTATCATTAATCTAAATTTAGAAAACTTAATGATGACTGACAACGCACAGCCCAAAGCACTGAGGTGGAATTCACTAAGCGCAAATGTCATAATATCACGGTTGTATCAACGGCGACAGTACAAAATTAGTACTAAATTCCTACTGTTGCCGATGACACAACCGTGAGATTACGACATTTGCGCTTAGTGAATCGCCCCCCTGGAAGGATCGGGTTGAAATTTGGCATGCAGGTAGATGTCAAAACGCAGGCATCAGCTAAGAACAAATTTTGATAAATTCCACCCCTACGGGGATAAAATAGGACATGGACAAACTCTTCAGCTTTATTATATAAGTAAAGAAGTAAAGATAGACCTGTTACATAATACATATATAAATTATACACATTCGACTGAACTCCATTAGTATTATAATCCGCCCTATTAACAATACTTAAAATTCATTTACTTTGCTCTGCTAAATGTTGCTCACTGTAAGTGGTGCTAATTGCTCCATAAATAACATTTCAGCTTGAACACAGTCCGAGATTTGGAGAAGAAACTCATTTGGACCAAGTTTGCGAGCCTTTAGCCAAATTAATATCTATATCCGCCTACATAATTGCGTAACTCTGTCACAAACTACCACTATGTTGCAAAAATGAGGGCGCAAATGGCTTTCCATGATGTAATGCTGATTTTTTGTTGTAAAATTCAAGTTTTAATAAATATATTAATGTTGAATTACTGACATGGCAAAGCATGGGTTGGAATATTTTCTTCTTTTTTTTTATTTGAAGAATACAAGCAAGTATGTCGATTGTAGATTATTACTTATATGTATTACAAATGTAAATGTTTGTTTGTTTGGATGTTTGTCCGTCAATCAATCTGTAACTAGGTACTAAACAGATTTGATGACACAGGCAGGGTATGAGCTGACTTAGGTGATAGGATACTTTTAATTCCGATTAAATGCACCTATGGAATAAACAGGAATCTTGATAACACGAGCAAAAGCAGCAGGTAAAAGCTAGTAAAGTAATATAGTTTTAACCACGAGTAATATAGTTTTAACCACGATCTTCAAACGGGTCTCAGATACGTTAATACCTACAGTAAATTAAGTAGACTACAGTAATTACTTTTTCTTAAGATATAAAATATATAGCCGTGTTGATGCAAAAATTTAAAAATTAAAAGTATACAAACTCTGATATTCTTTTCCTCATTTAATTTCTCCTTTTAAATTGGTGCTAATTTAGAAGAGCATTAGTTTTAAAATTTCTGTCTAGACTGAAGAAAAAGGGATGGTGATTTTTATTACACTTTCATAATTGAAACTACACTAAAATCCACTCCTATTTACTCATCAACTAAAATGTGTACAAATTACCGAGGTGAGCTTACAAACTATTTATAGCTAGGGTTTATAAACGCCGACGGTGTAACGGACAATCTCCATTACAAATTCGGAGCCTCTTTAGAATTCATTCCATCAAGCAAAGTTTCAAAAAGTACATGGTAAAACAATTAACTACTTAGGTAATTTCAATTAAGTGAATTCGTCGGTAAGGAGCTTAAACAATGGGAAAGCAAGGAAAGTGATTGGCACGGCGGCGCTGTGTTCAAACTCCCTCGTCGTCGGTGAAATGACAATACTGAGAGATTTTATTGAAGCTAAATATTGAATGATATTTCTTAGAAATAAATTATTTCATTTTTTGAACTTTTTTTCACTTGTTTATTTAAATGATACTTTAAATATATTCATATTATGTAAATGTTAACGTATTACAAACCCTTCTTTGACAAAGGGATAACATTCTGGGCTAATGCTTTTTATAAAATTGATCGTTTTAATTGTACATTATGTTCTCAAGTAAGTGACAATTTGTTTTTATTGAGAAATAAAGTATCCTCTAATCTAAACAAGTTGAGTTTAGGATTATTTATTGATACCATTTGACTTCAAGACTTTTTATAGCAGTACTACTTCGTAGGAAGGTGAGTACCATACCACTAACCTATTACATGATTCAATCACAGGCAGAAACAAAGCACAACAAAGGCGCTAACAACTTCAGTGTCGTTTATAAATTGTAGAACTCATTGTAACGAGAAACCTTGATAAATAAGTTTTTAGAGAAATAAATCAATCCGATACTTTTATATTGCACTGTCATGAATTAATATTACAGGTTAAAACCTTAATCGACAAATGGACTATCCAAAACATTTTTTTTTCGGAAATTAGCGCGTTTAAGCAAACAAAACAAAATCTTCAGGTATATTTTATTAGTAAAGATTAGGTGTTGGTCTGTTCAATTACCGATAAGAAGTAATATTTATTGAAATCAAATTACTTTAACGAATTTAAATACCCGACTTAAAACCGAAACACAAAAGCAGATTGAGCCAGCGTAATAAGTGAATGATCTGTTTAAAACCAGTCGGCTTTATACCGATAAAGTATGAGGTAATAAAATTATTTTTACCGTGGCCGGATTTTTTCTGTATCTAGTTCTTATTGCGCCTAGGGTAATAAAGCTGTTGTTAACATTTTCCAATAAAGATGTTTTACGCGAGGCTCGGGACCGACCTCGGTGTGAACGAGTTTGTTGTTTTAATTCACTTTTATTTTTTAATGTTATTACGCAATATTGCCTCTTAACAATTTGAAATTCAAATTATTTTACAATAAACTTTTTACACGGTCATTTCAGTAGTAACAGACGGTTTTAAACTTTATTACCTTCAGAATCTAGATGCCTACAATTTTCTTCGGATATTAAAATTCCTTAACGACAAACTGAGAAATGAGATGTACATCAATAACAAAAATTACTTCTTTGTAGTGAACTTATCATTATCTATATTAATAAAATAATGCTGAAGAGTTGAAACACGCTAATCTCAGGAACTGGTTGGAATTTGAAAAAAAAAGTATTGTACATGTAACCTTGGACATAAGAAATAAAAATATCAATGCAAACAAGCTCGTTCAAGCATAAAAGTTATAGTTCAGTTTGTTGTCGGGTTGTAAGCGTTCCTACTCGATGGCAAGCACTTGAGCACCTTTTAAACGAACAAAAGGTTAAATTACCAAAGGCCCAAGAATAAAACGAGATATTTTATAGGTAAGCTAAGCATGTAAAATTCTTTAAATAAATATGTATATAAAAACGGGTTAAGTCAAATAAAACCGTTGAAAATACAGTCAAACAACCCAAAATTGCAGCAACATTAAACTCAACAATCCGAGCGTAAAGTATTGTTAGGAACAAAATAAATGGCGACCCTACACCGAGCCACGTTTGATCTAAGTTCGTTTTAACACACCGGCTGTATGAAAGTTGGCTTTTCAAAGGATTTCGCCGGAGCCGGCTATATTTCAAAGCCTATATGGCTCACCAGGCTCCTCCTCGGATATCTTTCCGTTTCATCTCCATTTTATTTTCGGCTTAGATAAGCCTGTAAGATTTTTCTAGACAAATGAGATACGCGTCTTTTGAGGGCATGTTAATTTTTTTTGCTCCTTCCCTCTTGTTTGCGGTTTATCATTTTGGGTTACGAGACTATTTTTTTTTCTTTATGCTTGTTCAACATTATGGGAATTAATAAATTCTAGTATGTATTTCGTTAGATATTACATTTTCCTGTTATGTTGTTAATAAATATGCTTTATTTAGGGTTGTTCCTAGGCGTAGTAGTAAATTACAAATGTAGTTCGATTTCATATGATGAAGGCCTTTGCCCTGCAGTGGGACGTTAATAGGCCGATGCAATACAATTCGCTACAAGAGTTGCCGAGGATCGAGTTAAATGGCCCGCTTTAGGACAAGCCAATGTCCAACAGTGGACTGTGATAAGCTGATAACGATGATACAACTAGTCGACGCCCGAAAAAAGAGAATATCAGTATTTTAATCCATTGAATGCATATAAACGTTTTACTTTTATTGGCTTTAGTACGTAAACAGATTTGTCTGACATTGTTTCTGCTGAGTCAGTATCGTACCTCACAGCTGCCGCGGTGAAGCGAGCTATAACACGTGTTCTATTGACGCGATTTTATTACTAGGGCTGCCACTGTCACTTTCCCTCGGCCCATGGATGTGTTTGAATTGTTCGTTACGCCATCTAGCGGGAATAAAATTCAGTTCAAAACATGAATATCCCGCTGAGGACCGGGTTAAATGGAGAGCGCGAGAGGAGCTTATTTACAGCAGACGACTGACATGATGTTGATGACAACAAGTCGAAACAACCTAAAACTCATCTCTTTCCCTTTTTGAGTCAATATATGTATAAAGTTCTCACTATACGTAGTGGCTTTAGTACGTAAACAGATTTGTCAGACATTGTTTCCGCTGTGTCAGCATCGTACCTCACAGCCGCCGCGGTGGAGCGAGCTATAACACGTGTTCTATTGACGCCATTTTAAGGGCTGTCACTGTCACTTTCCTTCGGCCTACGGTTGTTCTTCTATTATTTTATCTAGATGGCGTAATGTTAATATATTTTTTGGGAGTATCACATTGGGAATATCACATCCAGGGTTAGGGCTGCCACTATCACTGTCATTCGGCCAATGAGTGTGTATGAATTGTATGTCCGTTAAATGGATTACCGTAATACAGATGCACCCGCATCTGTACCTTGGTTTTCTAATTTAATCATAGACTAAGGAAATCAAAGCATTATAAAATTGAACAATGACAACGTAACTTGGTTCGTATTACCTTCTCCCTTGTGGAAATACAATACAGTAATACGAATACTCATTGGTTCCAAATTGAATAAATGAATTGGATTCTGTTAATGGATTCACTAAAACTGCAAATTCGTGTTGAATATCAAAACCAACAAAGCTAAATAAACACACAAACGTTTGAATTTTGAATGATTGAAACAGAATTTTCATGTCTATTACTGATAGAGTATTTGCTGTATCCAATCAATCGTCAGAATTAATACAAAATAAAGTATCAGCATATCCAAGTCTCACTGCATGGCAAATACCCCATTATTTAAAACTAGCGGCCGCCCGCGACTCCGTCCACGTGGATTTCGATTTCCAATATCCTATGTGTTATTCTGATGTATAAGCTATATTGTGGTAAAGTTTCATTAAAATCCATTCAGTAGTTTTTACGTGAAAGAGTAACAAACATCCATACATCTATACATCCATACATCCATACATACAATCTTTCGCCTTTATAATAGTAGGAGGATTTTGTTTACATTACATGTGTTATAGCTTTAGCAACAGGCTCGCCGAATGCGTATTAATAATCAAAAACTCGAGCACGGTTCAGAAAAAATAGCACAAAAAAATTTAACGACCTGGGAATCGAACCCGGTCCTTCGAAACCACGGCCGGGTACGTAAACCATTAGACAATCGAGGCGTTAAAATTGACCAACCAATGAACCCGTTATCAGAATAAAACCGTCAATTTTCCAAAACCTAATTATTCCTTTGAGGACTATCAATGCCGTCTCATAGCTCATTCATTGTTTACAAGTGGAAAAGTTAGTTGATATAGGCAGTTTGTTAACAAGCCAGGTGGGTCGCCAAGACTTTATTTGATGGTCTTGGCTGGAGGCCAAGGCGACGAAGGTGTTCAGCAAGGTTTAGTAGGTGAACAAGAAAAAAGATGAGAAATGTTTCTGAAAGCTTTTTAGAATTTCGTTGTTCCACCTGCAAAAACGCTGCGCCATGCATATTATCTTTACAATTTTACTAGCGGAGTCCCTTATGGTATTCAGTTAAAGTTTGTTTTCTTTGTATAGGAAGTATTAAGACAATATGGTTTGTTTATAACACCAAGGTTAAAGAAGACCACAGTGTAGTAGCTATATGTAAATCATTTTATCCGACCCGGGAATCGCACCCAGGACCTCCAGGCCACGGCCCGGTACTTAAATCATTAAACCATCTAGCGTGCAATTTGACCAATCAATCAATCAATACATTGCTCAGGATTGACAAATATATCAATTCTGTGCAATATATTGATAAATCTATTTTCCTCTTATCAACTATCAATTCGCCTCTAGCCCATTCATTGTTTACAAGTGGAATAGTTAGTTGATATAGGCAGTTTGTTAACTAGCCAGGTGGGTCGCGAAGCAAGACTTTAGTTGATGGGCTTGGCAGGAGGCCAAGGCGATGAAGGTGTTCAGCAAGGTTTAGTAGGTAAACAAGAAAAAAGAGGTGAGAAATGTCCGCTATTATAAGAATTTGGATGTTCCACATACCACTTTAGTCGAAAAACTACTTTAGTTTAAAAGTTAAGTATCAGCCCATTAATTTCCCACTGCAGGGTAAATACCTCCAGCATTTGAATGGGTTTTGGCTTAATCACCACGCTTGCCAAATAAGGATTGGTGATCACAAACCCGAGGTGTGTATGGAGAAAAGACGCAAAGTTGCCCGACCTAGGAATGGAACCAGACCATCGAGGCTTTTCATGATGATTAATGATTATTTTGTTTTATTACGAGAAGATTACCAGCAACATGGTTAAGATAGTTTTACCTCGGCATATACTGAGCGCCGGAGGCATTAATTTTAGGGTGTTTTAGCAAGTCAAGTTTTTTTTTCATTTAACCTAATATTCTTTAATAATTCAAGGACTGTCACAGATCGAGTTATTATTCCGACTTGATCTTGAATGTAGATCTTTTTAAGTAAGTTTGAATACCAGTTATTTAAGTTATATTATAAAGTTACTGTTTACTCTAAGTTGAAAAACATAAAGCATAAAGGTACTTAGCTCAAATAATTCTCTTCAACATACATAATGCAGCCCGTCTGAAACTTCAAAACTTTGTTCATTTATGTCAATGAATATCGTAAATTGTCAAGTTTATTGGACATTCGGTGACAAATTACTTGTTTGAGTTCAGATTTGTGAGTAGTTTATTGCTTAGGTTGGGGCTGGTATTAAGGGATAATACCCTTGTAAACTTGTAAAAAATGATCTGAAGGATTATGTTGTTCTAGTAATAGTTGAAATGTCTTTGGAACAACTTCTAGATGCTTTTGAGTATAAATTAATTCAAATACTAACAACTTAAAGTGTTAATAAAATTATATATAGCTAAATAAACCATTATATTTAGTAGATTAGCTCACTTCTTTTTATTTATCATAAAAGAACTGATGAAGTTTTATGCGGAAATTGGTGTGAAATAAACAATTTATTTGTGTATTCTTACCATTTTGAACCATAAAATTGTTGTGTCTTGTTTTTTGGGGAACAATGTTGAGAAGTAAAAGTTTTACATAGTTTTATACTGTATTGAAGGCTTCTCGAGAATATCGATACCCATTATCGGTTCTGGTATACCTTTATATCAATCTATACTGAAGTCGCAATTTAGAAGAGTCCTATCTTTCTTCCAGCCGAAACAGATTCAATACATTTTCCGCATTGAATATCTATTTCAAAGAATTAATAAAGCTACCGGTAATATTTTTCTCGAGGCAAACATTACATTGAACTTCGATGCGGCCCAGAGGGAATCCAGCGAAGGCAAATATTATGTCTCGACTACAACAAATGAGTTCCGTTGCTTCGGTCGGCAAATGTTTAGACAACATTTTATTGTGCCAATTGCGAAAGCTTGATTAAACCTTAATGAAACGGTGGATGTAGACGATTATATCGTTTGGACTTGTATTTGTATAATATTGAATGCAAATGTACCTTGTGATTATTTATTGATTATTAAAGAAGTCTCATAATTATTTTACACAAAAAAAACAACAAAAAATTAGCACTTTTTTATATAAAAGCCAGCTTTAATCACACTTGGTATTATAAACGTGTATGTTTGTTTGTTTGGATGTTTGTCCGTCAATCAGGCTGAAACAACTGAACGGATTAAAAAAATATATATTCTTATACCTAAGTCTGGATTTACTTAGGTACAAGGATATTTTTTATCCCAATTAAATGCTCCCTCCATGGATAAAACAGGAATCTTGATAGAACCACGTGGGTAACGCGGCGTAATGTTAAAAAAAGGGTAATGGCTAAAAAACACATTTATATGTGTTATACACAATACACATTTTATAAATTCAAATTATTTATAGAAATTCCGACTCAAGCTTCTAGCTAGCTAATAGACAAACAAATGCATATCGCATAACATAAACATCTATCATAATATTTGCCCACTTTAAACCAAAATCTTGGCGTCTACGTTCCAGTATAACTTTTTGTGCTAAGGATATGTAAAACAGATATCATAAAGCTGTTTCTTTATAGCGATCGCAACGTTGACCAAAGTGAACGTACTGGCCACAAGCTGTCCCGAGAATTTAGCTCAGATAGCATATTTCTTAGTTTTATCGCTTGCAGCAAACATAAAAGTCAAAACAGTACAAGGAATTATATGAGTGTTGCTTTCAGTTTTATGCCTTCACGTAACCTTTACTGGTGTTTGTAGGGAAAACTGTGAGTCGGAAAGTGAAATAGAGAGTTTAAAGTGTCTGTGGGTTTTTTCATAAGATGTTATGTACTTTTAAACAGCTATTTAGGTATTATTTTAATGGGAAAATGGTGGGTTGATCCTGCGCTTGATCTCTCTACGGTCGTGTCAGATTACTGTACCACCGAATTATGGGAGTGAGGGAATAAGGAGTGCACCTGTGCTTGCGCATGCGCTTGTGCACTATAATATGTATATCCCGCGTAAGTAGCTAATCGTAAGATTGGCCGCCGTGGACTAATTCGGCTAGGAGGATATTATTATTAATGGGAAAAATACTAAAAAACGGAATGGCGCGTAGATGTTGACCGTGTTTATGTGTGCACCCAGAGCTACGATTCTCAACAGGAGCTAATTTTTGTGTGATAAACATCGGCAGTTGTATTCGTACTAAAGGAATATGTTTGCAAAAAAGGTGAAGCTATCCGTTCCATCAATACAGATGGAACGCGTTTCTATCAATATAACTATGAATTTAATTTAATAATTACTCATAATAATATTTGTACGCCAAATGGCAGGTTACAGTGGTACGCAATTATTATGTAATACCTAGTAGAAGATTTATCTATAATTGAAACAATAAATGATATTTGATTTAAATACCACAAGCTTAACTCTAAGCTTAAGCTTCAATACAACTGTAAAGATAATTTTAGGCTAAAAGATGTTGAATCCTTACTACTATAATCGTACTACCGTGAAATGACATCTCCTGAATTCTGTGCTAAAACAGTTTTACTAATAAACTATAGTATTTATAAAGTTTAAGACACTCTTGCTGCCGATTATCGTAAAAGATAATAGTGATCGGAAACCACCTCGGCCGGTCCAATAACTATATATTTGAGAATGAGAGCCCATCTAGTCCAAAAGACGATATCGTAATCTATTTTCCGAAAAAGTTGCACGCCCCGGGACATAACTTCTTACTTCTGAAAGTACTTTTATTATGAACTCTGGGGAAATCTACACTTGCTAGCACGCAAGTTTATATGGAAGCTTGTGTGTGGTCTGTACCTATGTGTACCGATATCATGTAGTAGAGGAAAAATTTGATTTTTGTTTGTGTGTTTGAATTGAATAGGCTCAGAAGCCAAATTCTAAGAAATTCTTGTACCATTGGAACCCTAAATTGTACTTGATGAAAAAACTGTTTACTTAAAAAAAGACAACCTGTTGAGTTTTTTGTGGCACTTTTTCTCAGCAAGCCATTTATATTTAACCATGGGAAAATTAAAAAAATCGATGTGCAAAACAGTTATAGTTGTGAATAAAATTGCAATCTGAATACTTTGACAACTGTTGACTACCCCTGAAACTTTAACTTTTGCCGCCGAGGATCGGGCTCAGTGGAGAGCCTTAGGAGAGGCCTATGCCCAGCAGTAGACGGCGATAGGCTGCAGATGATGTCGATGATGTCCCCTAAAACATCACATTTCTGCTCGATATCATCATAGGTATGGTACCCGCGAACGAAGCCGATGACGAGAGACTAGTTGTATAACTAATTCATGTCAGAACTCGTGACATGACGTTACAGTGAAGCGACAGGTGCTGATTGAATTATTTTCTCATACATCTGACATGTATCTGTGGCGGGGTTTCGTTATCCATCCCGTTTTCATTATTCATTCGATGCAAATTTTCCATACTCACTACATTGTATGGTGCCGCGAGAATGGATGAGTTGATGTATTTAAATAATGATGTGTAATATGGAAATGGATATTTGAAAGGCATACAACATGCTCTTTGCTTTATTCACTTTTTCCCTCCATTTTCGATTTTATTTTGTGTTGAGTATTTAAAAAATATTATTTTTGGATGTAAGTTTGTAATATGCCTTGTGAATATTTTAACAAAAGTTTAAAGTGAATTTCCATATTATTTTTTAAATGATTTTTTTTTGTTGTCGTATTTAGGACTCTGTAACTATGTATATCTAATTAATTTCTCAAATATTTCGAAAAAATAAGTATAAAACGAGTTGTAAATAGCTGGTTTGTTTTTAAAGACCATTCTTGCAAAGCCTTGACTTCAACAATATTAACCTCTAAGCACCCACGGACCTATTATACATATCTAAGACATGCAAATTAACCTCAAAGCCGAAATTTCATGAGGCGAAAATAAAATTTACGAGTTATGATAGGGTTGATTCTAATTAGCTATGGAGATTACGAGGCGCCACAAAGGTGTCATTATACAGTAGATTTATATCTGAGGCGAATTTACCTCATTAGGACGGTGTTCTTTTTAACCGACTTCAAAAAAGGAGGAGGTTCTCAATTCGTCTGTATGTTTTTTTTTTATGTATGTTCACCGATATTTTCGTCAATTATGGACGGATTTCAAAAATTTTTGTTTTGTTGTGTAGAGTTCAGTTCTGAGGTGGTCCCATTTTCACCAGTCCAGGATATGATGATGGAATCCAGGAGAAATCGAGGGCAACCACCGAAAATTGTATGCTCGTATGGTGTTTTTGTTTCGTAATCATGTCTTACTTAGGTATATGCTTCAGGGTGTCAACATTTGATGCTGCTGTCCTGATGATGATGCTACAGTACTCCTTAACGGTTAGGAGTTGGAAGGCAGAACTGCAATTTGGTCGATGGAAACTATTTAGTAGTATGTAGGGCTTACATATTGCTTGTGAGGTATGCTTGAATCAACATCTGATGCTACTGTGCTGTTGATGAAGGTACAGTACTCCTTCACGGTTAGGAGTTGGAAGGCAGAACTGCAATTGGTCGATCGAATGTATGTAGGGCTAACGTGATACTTGTGTATATTACATCCAGACCCACGGCGAGAAATTTTGCCGAGAAGTCTCGCTGGGCCTTCACGCGAGAACAAAAAATTAATCCACACTCTCATTCACTCTTAACAACAACTAAGTTCCTATTAATAATTAAGTTCACAACGCTTTTACACAACTAAAAATAATGAAATAAACTGACTTTTAAAAAAAAAATTAAACCGACTTCAAAAAAACCGTAAACACAAAAATAAACTAAAAATTAAAAAATAATTCCTAATATCTATTACCTCATACTGTAATTTTCCTAAACTATGTTAAAGTAATCTTAAACATACTAACTGAAGTCGGTGCCTGCCCAAAAACAGAAGAGAAGAAGCACCGACTTCAGTTAGTATGTTTAAGATTACTTTAACATAGTTTAGGAAAATTACAGTATGAGGTAATAGATATTAGGAATTATTTTTTAATTTTTAGTTTATTTTTGTGTTTACGGTTTTTTGAAGTCGGTTTAATTTTTTTTTGTCTTAGATCTTTTGGATTGAATTAAAATCACAATTTTGCATCAAAATTAAAAGAAGGATTTTATTTTTATTTTATTT
Organism: Nomophila noctuella; assembly: GCA_958496325.1. Classification (NCBI taxonomy): domain Eukaryota; kingdom Metazoa; phylum Arthropoda; class Insecta; order Lepidoptera; family Crambidae; genus Nomophila; species Nomophila noctuella. The sequence continues at coordinate 4,037,509 of OY292495.1, forward strand.
TTGTATGTAACTAATAAACTTAAAAACTACTGGACTGATTTGAATAATTCTTTCACTGTTGGGTAGCTATACTGTCCCCGGCGAACAAAGAGTACTTTTGATCCCCAAAATGTGCGGAAAGGGGGGGGGGGACATTTGAAAAAAATTACGCTCGGGTGAAACCGCAGGTGGAAAACTAATATGGAATAAAATTCATGCTTAACATACGATTGTGGATACCATTCCACAATCGTAATTTGAACTAGACCGTAACATATACGTCTTTGTATTTGAACTAGATTTAATTTGGTCAAACGTACATTTTGATAAGTAGTTCCTCCGCAAGCTTTGTCCCGATGTAGTTAAGATATGCTTGTAACATTAATATTTCAAGATAAATCCGTCAAGGTAATTTGTCACACGGTTAAACGAGTACTTTCTTGGATACCTGCATATCCTACATAAGAAAGATCTGGTGAATACAATAGAAAACATTTGTTATATGTTAGATGAATTATTTCCTTATCACTTACTTACTTAGCTTAATAAGCTGACATTAGTCAGGAACTTAAAGGCCGTTGGAAGAAAATTAAAATGTATATCTTAACAAAATACCCTTTAAAAGATTGGTACTTTATCTACTTATAACATTACAACGGTTTTATTTAAAGTTAAGTCAACCAAGTAGACTTGAATTAAAATACTAATGTTCTTTCTTTATGAGTAACATAAAACTAAAAGATTCAGCCTCCAAAGTAATCGTGCTCAGATTATTTAAGGCTAAGAGATTTAGTATCCAATTAATTGAGTTAGTTTTTGTGAGATAAGTCGTTAAAAAAAATAAGAAGTGGACGAATTAACCTGATGTAAGGCCAACATATGAAAATACATAAGTGAGTTTATTCTATTTACTTTAGCACGAAACGCTTAAAAAACATCAATATCATATAATCGTAATGATTTTTTATGAATGTATCTACTGTAATCGTACATCATCAACTGAAGTTAATAATATTATAATAATTAGTGATTTCAAATTGGAAATTCCCTTTTGGGGTCGGATAATTATAATTAATGCCATATTACTTAATTGCTACTAATTAATTATATTTTCATAAAGTTATTACTCAATCACGATAAACACAGTATTTTGTCCGATACTTGATATTATTTTAACAATGTTGACACAGCTTGTTAATATTTCATCCTCAAATGAATTCCTTTGACGTAAAACATAATAAATAAATGTATTATTAAAGAAGTATAATTATGGAACACTTTTACACGTGTAAATTCAAGGAAATAATTGTCAACGGTTCGATCAGACGTTATAATTAATGTACGTTACCTCAAAAACAGATATAAGGTAAAAATTACTTTAAATTAACATGATATTATTTTTGTAAAACGATTGCTAAGCTTTTCCCTAATAGACTCATACAAATGTAGTACGTACATAAATGCCTTTATCTTTGACAGAACAGACAACTATTATACATATTAGTAACTCGCGGCACCCGCGACTCCTTCCGCGTGGATTTCGGTTTGCTCATACTTATTATTATTATTTATAAAGTTCGTTAGCCATGCTGTATACCTATAATTATTGTTAATTCGATACAATACATAAATAAAATTCAGTCGCTTCACTGTAATAACCAGACTTGCCAAATCCTGGATCATGGTCAAAGCGAACCCCTATAGAAACGGGATGAACGCTAGGAAGAAGAATAGAAATGAATAAAATTCATACTTGGAATATGTAATAAGTAATAACACGTCTATTTCCATCCAACCATATCAAGATGATTAGGTCAGTAATTAATTACCTACTACTGTCTAATACGAATACCATTCAATTAACGCCTAGTCAGGAATTCAAGTAAATTACACGTGGGTAGGTTCTATGGCTCATTACAGTAACTAGTGGCGATTAGAATTGTCACATGGAATAAGTAAAATGTTCAATGCATGCCTATAATAATTAATTACATAAAAAATGGCTCTTAGCTGGTTTAACGTTTATTCAGACGAATCGTTCAGTGTTTCGTCCCACAACACGTTCGTCCCATTTGGGACGAAACACTGAATTCAAAAAAATAATATTTTTCGTTCTACGTTTCGTTCCATTTTATTTATTCTTATAAAATAATGAGATTTAGTACCGTCAGAAATCTTTTTGACATCAAACATATTCCATCATGTGCTCAAAAATACAAAAATCCATAAGCGCAAACATCTTCTATGAGCAATTTGAACAATAAACTACATCCGCGCTCCCCTAGTGTTCAGATTGTTTGCCGAGCGAAGTTGTCACAACAGACGCTTCAAACTTGGTATTGGCATTCTGATGCAACGCAGTCGAAGTTAAAGCGTAAACGAATTAAAATAGGCAGCTTTGCCGCAAGCCGAGACACGTGCATAAGTCGCGGCGACTTGAGCGGTTCCATACAAGTTGCTCTGCTGGGGGTAGGGACGCCATGGGGTTAAGATTGTGTAGAGACTTAAAATAAGCTAAACGAATTATTACATAAACGTCCTATGATAATAGTCTGTGATTGCATGAAATACTAAATGTATAAAAATAATAATACTAATAAATAATAAAAATCCCCATTTCTTTGAATGTAAGATGAAGGGCGAGCGGGTAACAATGAGCCGCTTATGGACTTTAACAACTTCTGAGTTATTTTTAATTCTGTTTAAGACTGTTTTTTGGTTACGCGATTAATAAATGTATCTTTTCAAAATTCATAATGAATGTTTTTTTGATTTTTAACACCTCTAAGAGGACCGAAAACGCTTCCACAGTTTCAATTTAAAATGGTCTTATTATTTCTAAACACAGAACTAGACTATGATATAAGTATATTGGTCACCCTACTGTCAAGTCTTCTACGGGCTCCATTGCTGCATAACTAAGCGTCTCGACTAAACTTGCGTTACAGAAAGTTAGCTTCTTGCCTCCACTGTCACGGAGCTTTCATTTGTTCCATTAAAAGCTGTGTGTGCTGCTTCAAATGAAGTGAATTTCAATGAACAACTCATTGTGGCCTCTTTGCATTGAAATTCGCTCCCATCTCTTTATTGGTTCGGTGTAAAGTTAGCACTTTATATGTAGTATTTTAGCAAATTGACGCAAGTTTTGAAGTTATCTTTTCAAGATGAATGTTTAGTTTGTCAGACCTCTATAATGGCTGCCTAGATTTATCCATATGTTTTATTCTCGCAATATTTGATCAGTTATCTAGACTCCTACAGCTACCACGGATCTAGAACATAGCTCTCATAATTAATAACTAAATATGACTAATTGCTAAATATGGCGCTAAAGAACAATAACAATTGTTACAGTGGAAAAAAAAACAGTCTATCAGTGATCCAATACTTTTGCTTAAACTACCTACTACCTAATGGCTGTTACGGAGTGCTGCTAAAGCTAAGAGAACCCCATAAGACCGCACTCCGTCGCAAGTTTATTACGAAAGACATGATTTTACTACACTTGAAGTGAGGAGGTTATTCATTTAGTGATGTCAGACAGCCCAGTGAAGTTGGTATGAAAATACAATCTGGCAACTACGCAACGTCATAAAGGCAAGTTTATTCTCAAACTTTAAAATTTCCTTTCCAGTATACAATATTAAAATACAGAAAATACTTTTGCAATACTTTCTTTCCTTGAACTTGTTGCTTAGCTAAACAAAAACTACTCTTCCCAACACAATATTTTACAAAACTTCTTCACAGCTGCAAACAACTTCAAGATGTGCTAGGAATAGATTGTAGCTGTTACAAAATCAAAGTAAATATAAGTTTGCGGACGATGCAAGCATAACATTAGAAATATCGTGCGTAAAGCGAAAATGCTGGGAGGGTCTCGGTGAGTATTTTGTGCTATTGCAACATTTGCAACCAGGGAATCTTTAATGAATGAAATTATACTACATAGGTAATTCTATAAATGCGAAAGTTTGTTTGTTCGATTGGATGTTTATCCGTCAGTCACGGTGAAACTACTGAACGGATTTTCAAGAACTTTTGGTATACAGACAGGGAATGGGCTGACTTAGGTGATAGTATGAATTTTATTTCAATTAAATGCTCCCGTGGGATAAAACACGAATCTTGATAACGCGGAAAAAGCTGCGGGTAGAAACAAGTAAAAAGTAATGTTGTCAAAAAGCGTCATTTTAAAGTTACGTCATTGAAAGAAAATATAAAACAGCCTTTGACCAAAATTAAAGTCTCTGTGAAATAAACCTTGCTCAGCAGCCATAATCCGCTTGAAATTACAGTTATTTCAAGTATAATTTTAAATCTTCAAAAGTTGGTGAGATACTACTCGTATACAAGTGGGAGTTGGGAGTTATTAATAGTTTCCTTTTCTTCAAATTAGGCCGATTTGTTTACGTAGATCTATTTTTAAACGTAATCATTATTATTATTTCCGGCATCATATTTCGCGGCAAACTTGCATAATTATTTCGTAAAATTACCCTAAGCTAAAACCCTTCTCTGGCGACTTCGCTTTCCATCAAACTTATAATCTCATTCTAATTTCAGAGGGGCCTTAATTTCAAACCCCTGTACCTACGTAAGCGGGAATAAAAATCCTTTCAACAGATTTCTGGTTTTTCAATTAAACTTTACGTGATCACCGTTTGTTTTGCAATGGACGAACTTTGGTAAAGTTTCGACAATCTAATCAAACTCTATTCGGAAGCTCGTTATGCTTGTCTTACATTATGATAACATTCAATGATTTTTTGATAAGTTTGAACGACGTCGCACAAACAGGTTGAATATTAGAGCTTGCCTGCAGAGAGGTTACATATACCCGAGGCGTTAAAACAATGACCTGTTGTTAGTACATATATTGAAATGAAGAAAATATTATTGTCTTATATGTAACAAAATAATAAATGTACAATAATTTAGCGTTCACTATGTTTCTGTTAAAGTGAATTCTATTTAGGTCACTAGTTAACAAAAAAACCGTCCTATAACCTATTTTCACTTTATTATTAACGTAAGAACTCGAGTGGAATTTCGTTTAATTTAATTTTATTCTTATGTGATAAATACATTTAAATTAAGTCAGTATTAGGTACACCTCAAAAACATAATAATTAATGTCTCAGGAATCAGGCAAATAATTAAAAGAAATTCACAGTTGATTGGCATTTGATAGGAGAACACGTAATAATATTGAGCTTAATATATTACCCAATATGTAAAGCTTCGCTTTCCCCTCGTCTATTGATACGAAGGTCTTGAGTGAAGTCGTAATAAAATAACTACAGTAAGATAACTTGGCCTCAGAATTGTGAGTTATGTATATATGTTAAGTGAAATGAACATTTTGGTATTTCAATCACTACAGTAGATTGATAATTTAAAAATAATGATTGAAGGTAGTGAAATTTGAATGTAAAAAAGGGATTATGAAGTTTGGCAGTAAGTCATGTGAGAGAATGACTTACTAATGAGTCCAGTTAAAACAGCTAAACATTCACATTAAATTATCAATATTATAGAGTAGTTTTAAATGCTTGTTAAATTATATCAACTTATTCTGTTTTAAAATGAAAGACTCCAATCTTAACTACATAGTATGCAATATTAGCATGTCAATTATACGAGTAGGTTAAAACACGGCAGGCAACATAATATAAATCTTATAGTTTTACTAACGAATCCAATAAATATTTTCTACACTGCCATCTCACCTACTTGTGACGTAACCCGACTAATTTGCTTATATTGTTTAAAAGCCCCACAGCTTAGTTCGCCGATATTGTAATAATATCGGAACATGGAACCCTTGCTACCCGAATGGATTTTGATCAACGCACACGCAACATTTTATTAAATCCGGAGGCCCGTTGGTATTAATAAAATGTTCCTTTATACTCGACGTAATACGTGAGTTTAAAAATAAATAAAATAAATAAATAAATGCCCTGGACTAACACACCAATTGCCTAGCCCCAAACTAAGCTCGAAGCTTGTACTATGGAAGCTAAGGAACGGATAGACATACTTAAATACTTTTATAAACATCCATGACTCGAGTACAAATGCCGATGTTCATCACACAAACATTTGCCCCTAGCGGGATTCGAACCCGCGACCCTTGGTTTTGTAGCCAAGGTCTCTAGCCACTCGACCAACGGGCCTGTCAGTTTGTTAATGTTATTTGTTCAACTTTGTTAGTCGCAGGTTCCGGGGTATGCAAAAGTTACTCAGTTGAGTAACAGGTAGGGCGCAAAAATACAATATGCTCTTGCTCATATTATGCGTTGTGCAAAACCTTTGGAGTTGTATTTACTATAAGGGTTAGGGTGCAAGGCATTAACATGGCAACATTGATATAGTCAGCAATACGGTTAATATACAACAGTTACTCATACATATTGGAAGTCTTTTATTATACTTAGAATCAATATCTATACTTATATATAAAACTGAAGAGTTTGTTTGTATGTCTGTTTGTTTGTTTGTTTGAACGCGCTAATCTCAGGAACTACTGGACCGATTTGAAAAAATATTTTTGTGTTGGATAGTCCATTTGAAGAGGAAGGCTTTAAGGCTATTTAAAATCGAAATCCACGCGGACGGAGTCGCGGGCAGCCGCTAGTATTTCATAAAATACCTGAAGGAGTTATTGAATTTCCAAAACAAAAGTTCAAGTTGTTTATTAAGTTAGCCTTGATGAAGAAAGGTTTTTATAATGGCTTACGGTTATTGTAATAATAATATGCGCTTTTTCGATACCGACATTTTTCTAAGAAGTGGTAGTAAAATATTAAGTGTAAGTATATCTATAACTTAAAAGAGCGGTTTTTAGGGGTCGTGAAATACTCTTAGCTTGGCATAAAGCCAGTGAACAGGAAAGACACGGCCATTACCGACATTTGAGCCCACCTTACTCGCTCAACAAAACCAAATAAAAAAAGAAAGTCTTATAAAAGTATGAAGTCTTGTGTAAAAAGGTCCTTTAATTTTGAGAGAAGAGATAAAATGTCGAGTTTTTAATGGCTTAACCGATTGCAATTGTGGTGATCGTTATCTATTTAGTTTGTTAATTAAGTATTATTCTATTTAAGTAAATCGTACTTGTTTGATCTAAGAAATAAAATATATCTGTATCACATACATACATACGTATGTACGTACACATCCCTATGTCTCTTAAAGTAAATATTTCAAGTTAATACTCGTACTTATTAACAGCACTTGCAGTTGTTTTACAAAGTTTAACAAGTGAAACTTTTTTTGCACTGTAAGTGTAGAAACACACCAGACCGAAATTACGCGACCGAAGTTCGGCTTGACTAAGCCTGTAATGTACCTATTTTAAATGGACAATGACACACCGTTTCGAAATTACGTCGCGTAATTTTGTATAGAAAATGAATTTCTTCCGGATTTCAGCCGCGTATTTTCGGCCAGGTGTGTTACTACACTAAAATTAAACAAAACTGGCTATATTTTTTTCTCAACTAGACTATTAACCGAGGTGAAAGTTGTCCAACTTTAGCAATCGTTATAAATTAGGCAAAGAGTATGGCACAGTTGGCAAAGAGTTTTTCAATAACTTTCTTGGTACTTCGAAGTTTTTGTTGATTTACAACTGCATAATTAGCATGTAATGGTGCTACAACTTCTTCGTTTGTTCAGTCTGCCCCAAAAACACAACTAATTTTAATGCGATTACCTTCTTTTGTTTACTTAACATCAATCTCATCGTCATGAAATAATTTAATTTATTTTCATATTACTTTAATGGGTAGACTTGATGGTTAAATGTCATTACGGCTTATTTTATTCAAGGTTCATCATGTGAAGCTCAATATACTTTGAAGAGGAGCCATTGTCATTTCAAATAAAGACTCTCAGGGGACTAATGCTAGTAAACCTTTTTTATTTAAAATGTTGTTGGTCTCATAAAGCATATTATCTTTGAAACATAGACAAATAATGATGCAAAACTTTATTTAATAATTTATTTATTTAATCTTTATTGAATTACACAAAATACTGTATAAAAGGCGGTCTTAATGCCTCAACGCATTCTATACCAGTCAACCTTAGTGCGAATCAGAAATTGAAGTAGGTAATTATTTTTGGTGCGTAATAAATTAACTCCAATTTTAGTACCAGACTTAGGTGTTTTTCTTTAAATATGAAATGTGGAAGTCTAAAATCTTGCATTTTAATCAGTCAAATAACCTCTATAAAACTAAATTAAAATAGTTCCATTACTTCATTACATACGAGTTCATACTTCACACACTAACTTCCTCTCGACGGCAAATTCAACGCAAAGTAGCCGGGAATTTTTAACTGTTTTTAAATGAGCGCATTATTATCATAGTAGCACTTTAACGGTCAGAAGTACAGTTATTCCAACATTCTTTGGAAGTGTGAAAATCTGTACTAATATCATCAGTTGGAGAGTATGTTTGTTTGCACGTACGAATCTCAGGAAATACTATTTGGAATTGAAAAAATATCTGTGTTAGACAGACCATTTTAATTATGTTTAACCAACAGAAAATGGAGAAATGGGGCGTGCGTTGCATAAACGGTTCAAGTTATTTTTAATGATTAATCCTCAATAAACCATCTAAGAAAGTGTTCGCGACAGTAAATTTTTGTTATTTAAAACAGAAATTACCGCGAACGAAGTCGCAGGCAGCAGGTAGTTCTACATAAATGCACAACAATGCAGAAGTAACATTCAAACCCTGCAGAACGTGTCGATAAACAAAATTTATTAGTACAAGAATTCCAAAGTTTTTCCAACTCTCGCAGGGACGGAAACATTTTGAAAATCTGTGTTGACTCGAAAACTTTTAGTTGCATTGTATAATCCAAACAAATGTTACTTCGTCTACTCCAAACATTCCTGGGTGAAAGTTATCTGGAACAATTCGGTAAACAACTTAGGATTCCCCAGTCGTGGCGAGGTTCAGAGACACTGGATTAATGTTCGAGGACGTCAAGCGTTTGTACGTAGGTTAGAAAACCTGAATTCCCTGTGGCAAATAATAGTGTACTTATTTGTTTTATAGGTTTTACCTAACTAATGGATACTTACAAAAAAACACCTACTACAATAAACAAAACATTTTATAGTTATTTACGTACAGTTCTTATTAAGAAGCAGACGATACTCGCTTGTGGACTTGAAAAGACTTAACTATAATCTAAAAATTATTGATATCAGAAATTGTAATAAATGCAAATGTGGCTAATTGACATAAAGTAAGTGGAAGCTTACGTTACTTTAATTGATGAATTAACGCTAAACTCTATCTGAGTGAATTCAACTTCAACTTGTATTATTGCAACTTTTTTGTTTTTTGTTTTATCTTTTTTATTTTTTTTTATTTTTTCGTTCATTAATTAAATATGGACATGACAATTGACAAAATAACAACAAGACGCAAAAGAAGTTCCTTGTCTTTCCACGACTTATCAACATTAGACACCAGTACTACGATATTTGACTCGACAATGCTAAGCTTGCCTGACACCTCAACCAATGCAAACAAGTCATGCTGCAATGACTTGAGAATGGAAGTTGAAACATTGAATACTAATCTTAAAGTTGCAACTAATGAATTAGATAACTTAAACATAGAAGTTTGTAAATTAAGGAAAGAACTAGAAAAGTATAAGAAACTAATCGAATTTTATAAGAAACCTGCCATATTTGAGCAACAATCCACAAAACCTCAATCAAATAGAAAGAAAAAGCGACTATCTATACATGACAAAAATCGCGAATTCCTGACAACTTCTTCTCCTACACAAGAACATAAAGAACTGCTTACACAGAATACAAGCGATTCTCTGGAAACCTTCAATAATGTTCTAGAACCATCGCCAAAAATCGTACAAAAAAGCCGTACAGAAAAAATTGAAGACCAAGATAAGGATGCCATTCATGAGCCAAAACCTGAAACCTTCCCTTCTAAGAACCAGGCCAAAAAGATTTATATACTAAGCTCCAACAAACAAAACAAGATTACAGCTATAGCAGAAAGTACCATGGAAAAAAATACAGAAATATGCCACTACATTTCAACAAATACGAATATAGAACAGTTATTGTTCGGGCTAGAGAATAAATTGGCTAAATTCACAAAAAATGACTTTTGCATCATAATGATAGGAGACGAAGACTTCAAAATTACTAAAGATTATTTTAATTTGATTCATAAAATAAGAAATATCTTACAATGTATTAAACATACCAATGACATTCTCTGCTTACCCACCTACAAATATGGACGGTTAAATAATATGTTCAATTGGAGAGTTGAAACTTTTAACAATCTCCTATACTTAGATGTTATGACACATGAACACGCATATATATTGGACTCGAATAAGTACCTTGACTATGACTACACTATGTTCCATAAATATCTCAGCAGTGTTAATAATCGTGGGATACGAAAGATATTTGACAACATAAGTAAACTAATTAATGACATACAATATTACTATAATTTTGAAGAGAAACAATACTCAACTGAAGAAGACCAAATGGATCGAAATGACGTGGAATCACTATTTTTTCGAGACTAAATGCTTATATGTACTTCACCAGAATATTGCGGGATTATTTAGCAAATCGGATGCTCTTCTAATAAATTTGGATGAACTTCAACAGCGAGGCATAAATATAGCTGTGATATGTGTCACAGAACATTTTCTCATGGCGGGATGTGAGCCTTACTTTAACTTCCCGAATTATACATTGGCCGCGTGTTTCAGTAGAACTAACATTAAAAGAGGAGGTGCGTGTATTTTAGTGAGTAACGAGCATAGGTTTAGAGAACTAAAGGAAATTACAAAAATGTCAGTAGCTAACCAGTTCGAATGCACTGCGATAGAATTAATTGATTATTGTATTGTAATTATCTGTTTATACCGTGTTCCAAACCCAAACAATCTGTACGTATTTTTTAGTAAACTAGAAAATGTGTTACTTAATATGTCTAAATTGAAAGGTTATAAGATATTATTGGCCGGTGACTTCAACATTGATGTGCTAAAGAGTAATGATAATGTTGCAATGGACTTAGAATGCTTACTATTAAATTATAACTTAAAGTTATCTATAAAGCAACCGACAAGATTTGCCAGTGGAACTTGTATTGATAACTTTGCACATAACTATAGTTGTAAGTGTAAGGCTGAAGTGTTAGAATTAGGCCTATCAGACCATACTGCACAATTAATAAGATTACCTGTCAAAAAAACATTAAAACTCAAATTTTGGCGTAAATTAGTTCGAGATTACGGCAATGACAATATTGAAAAATTCAAAACTTGCATAAAGAGCCTGCAGTTTTCGGAAATGTACAACTCTAATGACCCATCAATAGCATATAGCTACGTTTTTACTGATTTTAAGCTTTTTTACGACCTTTGTTTTCCTCAAAAACAAATTTTAATAAAAGTTAATAATAAACCAAAATGGATTTCACGCGGCATAAAAAATTGTAGCAATAGAAAAAGAAGTTTGCTATGGAAATATAGAACTAAACCGACAGCGAGTAATAAACATACTTACATTGTCTATTCAAAACTTTTAAAGAAGATTATTAAGTTAACAAAACGGGCTCAAAATAATCACAAAATAAATACATCTTCTAATAAATCCAAAACTATTTGGCAAGTTATTAACGAAGCGAGATCCAATTTGCCAAGTGACTCCATATCTAAGATAAAAGTAAATAATAGGGACATAACTGATCCTAAGGAAATAGCTAATGCCTTTAACGACTACTTCGTTGACAAAATTAAACCACTATGTTGGCTATGATGGTATTTCCACAATAATAATCAAATCTGTGAATAAATATATTTGTCATCATCTAAGCTACATAATCAATCTTAGCATACAAAAAGGCATTTATCCCAACGATCTAAAACCTAGTATTATAAAGCCAGTATTCAAGAAAGATAATAGAGAATTAATGGATTTCTACAGGCCAATTGCATTAATACCTATTTTTGCTAAAATCTTTGAGAAATATTACCACGGAGAATTGAATGCTTACTTAGAAAATTAAAATATACTTTGTAAAGAACAAAAAGGCTTCCGACAAAAGAAAACCATAAACATGGCTATTATGGATTTTTATAAAAATGTTATAACTCATGTCGACAAACCATCTCCTGTGTGTGCTCTATACTGTGATATGACTCAAGCCTTTGACTATGTAGACCATAATATACTTATACGCAAACTAGAAGCATATGGCATAAGGGGCAATATCTCAGCTCTGTTTCAGTCATACCTAACTAATCGACGACAAAAAACTGTAATATCTAGACTGTATCCTAAGACAAAAGTCGAAGAATTATATCTATCACATGAGCGTGAAACATTTTATGGTGTTCCACAGGGTAGTGTTATGGGCCCTCTTTTATTTTTAGTATATATAAATGACATGCCAAATGCTGTCAACCAACCCATGACACTATTTGCCGATGACTGCACTATAACAATTAATTGTAATGACATTAATAATTATAAAAATGACATAAACGAATCCTTGACATCCATAATTTCATATCTAAATAATAATAACTTAAAGATAAATTTGAAAAAAACACATTTAATGCATTTTAGCCAGAGATCTCTAAGCCCCTCTGATCTGGACATTTCCTATAAAAGCGATCATATTGAACAAGTCGATACTGCTAGATTTCTTGGACTACAAATCGACAAGAAACTAAATTGGAAGTGTCATATAGATGCAATGTGTAAACGAATTTGTAGTTCAGCTTTTGCTCTACTGAGGCTGTCGACAACAGTCAGCACCGACACGCTTATAACTGCATATTACGGCTTGGTTGAGTCTGTTCTAAGATACGGCATAATTTTTTGGGGCTATTCAACGAACAAAGACATAGCTTTCAAAACACAAAAACGTTGTATACGGGCCATGTTTCGGCTTCGATCTATTGACAGTTGCAAGCCAATATTTATTCGGCATAAAATTCTAACACTTCCGTCACTTTACATCTTGGAGGTAGCTTTATTTGTTAGAAGCAACCCTCAACTCTTTCCGCGATTATGTGATATAGTTCCACGTAATCGTCGCGATGGTAATAGGCTTTGCTTACATCCTGCTAAGACTACATTGCTTAGGAATAGTATAGTATGCATGGCTCCAATAATTTATAATAAGATTCCAAATAAATTAAAAGAACTGAATGACAAATTATTTAAACTCAATCTCAAATCATTTTTAATTAATAAGTGCTATTATAATGTAAATGACTTTTTAAGTGACAAACTATAATGATAATGTTGACTGTATACCTAATTTTTAATTTTAATATATAAATTTTTATTTGACTTTATACCTAATTCTTCAATTTTATTATATAAATTTTATTTATCTTAAATGTTTAATGAAATAAATTTACACACTGAAATATCGGTAAGCATGTTGGACCTATTGTTATAACCTGACTAACTTGTATGATGACACATGTTATGTAAATAAATATCTTTGTCTTTTGTCTTTGTCTTTGTCTTTGTCTTTGTCTTTGAGTGCAAACTTAACAAAAAAAAAACTGTGAGATTAATTACAAGCAGTGCGAGTATGGTGCTAGTTACTTCCACTAAAATATGGAATATACGAGTAACAAACCAGTAATAAGCCGTCTCCATTCATCGTGCCCCACAAAGGTATTCCAGTTGATGTTAGTCAAAAAGATGTGGAGTTCTATCTTTTGCCGCAAAGCTTCGTATCTCGTCTGTCAGTGAAACCTCAGGAGCCAGATAAAATGTGTGGATTTGGCCTGGTGAGTTCCAACGGTTGTATAATAATTCATCCCGGGACCCTGTTTTCAGCGGCTCTTTACGTCCCAGTGAATTGGCTCCTTTTGCGTTTAATTTTGAATATTATCCTTTAAGGCCTGTGGCTGAAAGAGTCGCGATTTTCGGGGCAAAAACAAAGGTTTTGCAAAACATGAATTCCTAAAACAAAAATGTCTGACTTTAATTAAAAATATGGTTTACAGTCATTTTGTTATGGTCTACACATCAGATTTAAAGTTATCAAAAATTGTGACTGAAAATGTTCAATGTAAAGTATTTTTTTTTATTGTTTCTGGTGAGTTCAATGTTAAGTAGTAAATGATAAATTATTTTATTGGAAAAGGCCAAAAATAATACCAGCTGGCTGCTTAACAAAATAACACATTTAATACAAATAATTACTTTAACATGGAGCTTACACAAATTCACACATTGCTTTTAAATAACGTGATCATATTTCCTACCTCAATATTTTAATTTGTGAAGTTGTTAAATTAAAGGCAATTTAAAAATGTGAATTAATTTGGCGAGTTGAATTCGGCAATGAACCGAATCATGTTACCAAAATAATTTTGTTTGCAAAATATTGAATATTGTGACAATATAAAATGAAATTTATGCCATTACAAATAGTTTTGTATCGGAACTAAATTTTGCACTAAATTTTGGATTCCATTTAGCATGATGGAGTTGTGACAATCATACCAGACAGATTTATGGAGCCAATTTGATAACGTACATATTTCATGGACGAGTTTGGGATTACCGCAATAAATGGAAACTGTATGGCACTGATAGAACAAAACTAACGTGACTAAAATATTCTACTTCCATTATTACAAATTGTTTTCAGTATGTACGTTGATTTAAATTCTGCAAAGCTCCTATCTATATCTTTACTAATATATAAAGCTGAAGAGTTTGTTTGTTGTTTGAACGCGCTAATCTCAGGAACTACTGGTCCGATTTGAAAAAAATATTTGTGTTTGGATATTCCATTAGACGAGGAAGGCTTTATATATACCTATGTCTGCGGAAACATACGGACGGAGTCGCGGGTGGCCGCTAATTAGTGATAAAATTCTATTTATTTCTAATATTCTATTCTATTATATCTTGCCGATTCTCCTCGCCCAGTAACTGCCTTCCGAATCGGTGGTCGAGTCATTTTTTGTTGCAATTTTGACGATTAATATGTGCTTCTATGATGGAAGCCTTTCTAATTAAACAATATTTTGAATAAAATTTGATTTTGAATAAAAAAAATGTTTCGGAAGAAAATTAGGCTTGCCATAATGCCTCGCAAGACTGGCGGAAACCTCCTTTCTTCGAGTATAAAACAATATCGCTTCCCAACGGTTTGCCCTATGTACTACATACATTGTGTTTATTTGATAAGATCTTTGAAATTACAAAGACCTATTTTGTTTTATTTTTTTAAAACTCAAGAAAAACATATATTTTTCGTATAAAACCTGCACAATTTAGAAGAAGAATACTGAACCTTTCTATGTAAAGTTGGGTCATTGGAAAGTAATACCTAATATAAATTTAAGAATTCAAACGGTATTCACTGAAACCTGCCGCGTTTGAGATAAACGAATTAATGAAATATTCCGTCCTATACATGTCTTATCACTTTAACCTTTTTTCAGCGTCATTCCAGAATTTCTTTTAGTGAAATATCTAAATGAAATATTTACGGGAGCGGAAGAGTCAACAAATTCAATTTATATTTGCGTTTTCGCCAAAGGTTCGTAGGAAATTAAATCATTCCCGGATTCAAACGTCACCGACCCAGTCACAAAATTGTTTAACTAAGGCCGTTCATATACAAACGACATCGTGCGTGAGGATTACCTCATTTCACCATAATAATAAGGATTATCATGGTAAAACTTAGGTTGCCACATAGTTTAGGAAATGTGTAGGTTATTTTTTTTACTAAAACGAGACACAACGGTGACCTTTAAATTAAATCAAAAGTTATGTGTGAAAATAGGACATGGCGGTATGGAATTCTTTATTTTTTACTAGCGGCCGCCCGTGACTCCGTCCGCGTGGATTTCGATTTCCAATATCTTATGTGTTATTCTGATGTATAAGCTATATTGTGGTGAAGTTTCATTCAAATCCATTCAGTAGCTTTTACGTGAAAGAGTAACAAACATCCATACTTACAAACTTTCGCCTTTATAAATAGTAGTAGGATCAATCGGTGCAGAATTAGATGGTTAATGCGTATAATAAGATAATAAGTGTACAAGTTTGCTTTCTGAACAAGCAATAAATACGAACAAATGACTTTTAAAGAGGCACTTCGAAACATACTGTTTTATTCAAGGGTTTTGTGTATAGAAGAAATACTCACATTTTAGTTTCAAAAGGGCGATAAGATTTGTTCGAAAGATGCAACGCGACGATTTTTCAAACGGGGCAGATTTTTGCTCGTGAAATTGAAAATTAAACTTTACAGCTAAGAACTTGTATTGTAATATTGCTTGCAGCATTCTTGTTTGCTAGTTGTTTTCAATTTGAACGGAGGAAAAATTTAGTGTTGCTTTAGAAAAGTAAGACATTAATGTTTTCTGTTGTCGACGACTTCTATTGTCTTACTTGTAAGTGTTTCTAATGGCTGAACACAACGATCTATGTTTTCTTGTGTACTTTTAAGAGAGTATTTTAAAGTAAGTGTTTACTAAGTTAAAATATACTAAGTATTTCGATTTTAAAACAAACACTGCGCAAGGATCTCTTGTTTGTCAGTTATTTTTCTGTAGTTAGAACTCATATGCCATGATAATAATAATAATGTATTCTCCCTTGCTTTAGATGAACTTCACCAAATAGCAATAACCAATTGAATATTAATCAAGGAATGTTTGCTACTCTATTTGGCCCTTTACAAAGTAACTCTTGACTGGAAAAGTTAGAAAAGTTCTCTGAGTGGTTGGTTCAAATTGAGACTGGCAGTCTCAAATGTACAGGCTAAGCGAGTTATAAAATACCTTTTTTTGAAGGCGAGTGCCTTAATATAAATTATCGTTCAAGCTTAAATCACGCTTCTCAAGATCCCAGGTGATTTAAATCTACTGTTAGGTGTATTTAAATCACTTGGATGATTTAGCTCAGGTTATTTAAGTGGGATAATTCGTAATCTTGACAAAGAACAGGCCCGCGGAAATTTTAGGATTTCCATCTCATGAAACACGCGTACAAAAGGAATTGTTATGTGATGAAATTTTGGATAGCTTGAAAGGGAAAACATCTGCACGCGAATTATAGCATACTCGTACCAACGTTTACTGTAGGTTTTCAAAGCGTGGGTAAAACTACATAGTCAATCTTGACTATGTCTCCGAAATAAATGCTGTATTAATTCAACTGGACGTGACTGTAAATATAAATGCGATCAAAGTTATGTTGATACTACTCACGCTTTTAACCAAATTCCTTAGAATCTGAGGTGACTTTTTGATGTGAATCTGCATACTAATAATAAAACAGAAGAGTTTGTATGATTGTTTGTTTGTTTGATTGTTTAAACGCGCTAATCTCAGAAAATACTGATTGGAATTGAAAAAATATTTTTGTGTTGGATCGTCCACGTAACGAGGAAGGCTATAAGCTATAGTATAACCGAAATCCACGTGGACGGAGTCGCGGTCGGCCGCTATATCCATGGGTGTTATATATATATATATATCTATTTAATTATACGTGTTATACAACTGTTGATTATGGTGTCTGTAACACAAGTGCTTAAGCTACTTAAGATGAAGTCAGATCAATGTATGTGACGTTGTGAAATATTTTTTATTTATCCATATTACAAAACATCCAAATAAATTATTTAGAAAGTCCGTTCCAACAATCTGCGGATTGAATGTATATGCAAAAATGTTTATTACTAATATATTTTTAGTATAATGATGTTTCTATTTCCGTCCGTCAGCCTTCGTCACGTGTGGGAGAACGTTTATATGCGAGCGTGGTTTATCCGATAAACTTCGACAGCACACGTGGGTTTGTGGTATTGTGTTTATTTCATTTATTATTATCTAAATACAAAAGTTACTGACTGAATTATCTAGTGATTTATCAACGCACAGCCTGAACCACTAGACGGATGGGGCTGAAAATGGGCATGCGATGATGCGAGTAGATGTAATGACGTAAGCATCCGCTAAGAAAGTACTTTGATCAATTCTATCCCCAATAATTCTTACATAGCTAAAAAAGAATAAAACAGGTGTGAATCGGAGTATTACCCTTGAATCCTGTATTATGGTCGGTTTAACATAACAAAAAACGAAACACAACTACTTCCATTCAAAATCTCACAGGTAAATTAATAAACTTTCACATAAGTACATCGACATCATTTTCGTGGAAAAAATAACCAAACTTTCCCTCTAACAGATATTTGTAACAATACCCACGTCCGTAAAATTAATTATCTCTGTAGCAACTTCACACGGTCGTTCCTCTCCATAAGTCAAACCCGGATAACGTATCTAAGGCCAAGCATTAACCCTACAAGCCATAATAATATAATGCCAATTATACACATTCAGCGCTTACACCACCGCTATAAAAGAGGGCCCAGTTAATTAGGGGTATAAAAAGTTTCCCCTGAATTATTCGCTAAATTTGCATTTTAATTGGAAAGAAAATGTTACTGCATAACAATTTTTATTTTCACTGTATGTCATTTGGCTCGCAGACGCGTCTGGGTAGAATGTTTTCCTGAAAAAGGATGGTATGAATTGTGGTAGTATGTTTTTAATGTTTTAGCTTTTTGCTATGACGCCGGTTATTCATATTTTACGAGGGATTAAATTATCTTGTGTCGCTATCCCAGGGGAGCATTTAATCTAGGAAAAGTATCCTATCACCACGTCAGACCGTACCCTGCCTATATAAATAGAGCATAATTAGAAATGAAAACATTCATAACCGAAGGATTCATAGAACGCATAGTAACTATGTGTCAAAAAAACGCAATAACCAAATCAATATTCAATGATTTTATTAAAGAGATCATGGCTTTAAAAGTTATGTAATGACAAATTAGATACTATATTCCATGCCAATGAAGCCGACATAAACTTCGGGCATTTAAAGAAAGCGCGTCTCAAAAGTGTTGAGCAGATTTAATCGCTAAGGAAACGAAGGTGGTATGCAAAAAGTGAAGGTACAAAGTATGTAAGTAGGTTGATTTAGATTAATTATGTGAATGAAATCGAAACATGTACCATTGTCAGGATTGCAAGAGGTGCTGGGTTCCGATGAAGATGAATCTTACATGGACAATAATTTAAAAAAATATATTGAGCATGTGAAATTGCTGAAAAAGAAGTATGTAAAAAGTAACACTTAACTTGTAAATTTCTTTGTTTTTCCCGACCAAAATCTAGGTATTTTATCTTATTTTCAACATTCTGATTTATTTACACCTTAAGTGTGGAAAAACATTACGATATAGAAGATGGTCCTTGATGGTCCTCAGAACCAAGTTTGGCAAAAAAAAAAATTATCTGTTTTTGTCCAGTAAAAACAAAATAACAAATAAATATAATACTCTTGTTGAGCTTGGGAACGCTTATTTGGGAAATGGGCAGGAATTTTTAGTCACAGGCCTTTATTAATTATGTGGTATTCCCAACGGAGACAACAAAGAGACCCGAGTTAATGATTTATTATTATCAAAAGAACGCTGTTCTATATTAAAATTATAATAATTCAGGCACAGAGCTTTTTAACAGAGAATAACATATGTATATGGCTTTCCAATGAAATTGATGTACTAAAAACACCAAATGAAATCACAGATAAATCCATGGTGATATTGTGCGCTCAGGACTTTTTCATTCATATTTTCAAGACGTTACGAGAGTACAAATTAAAAATATATCACATCATCGTCCTAGTGCCTCTCTTAATTGCATCCTCATGCATTGCTTTGGAACCTGGAATGCGCTTTGACTGTAATCCTAAATCGACCAGTCAGGTTCTTAGGTAAATACAAAAAAAAAAAATATTCCAACGTGTTTTATTTATGATGATTTTGAATAAAACTCCTGTTATTTAATGAACGGCAAAAATACACATCCTTACTTCTGCATGTAATATTATGATCAAAACTAAAACGTTTCATCGCTACAACAATGCGTAACCATCTGAATCCCCATAGGCCCAGTGAGTTGGACCGGCGAATCCCCACAATCGTAAGTATTTAATTTAATTTAGAGTTAGTTGAACAATTGTCGGCTTCGCCGTTAGTAGCTGTTAAGCGTTTTACAGCTCTTCAGGGGCCAGTATACAGATATTGCTGGGTTCCGTTTGGTAATTAAGTATTTGGAATGTTTACAAAACATCTATTTGACCAGCAATAACAAAGTTATATTGGTGATTATTAGAGCGTGTCGTGTAGTGTTTTAATTAGGGCCAAAGATTGGAAAATGATGTTGCATATAAATATATTTTTATTTATTTTAAATATCCAATACCAAGGACGACGAAAACGAACAAGCGGGTCACCTGATGGTAAGTGATCACCGCTGCCCATGGACATCAACAACCGTAAATGGGTCGCAGATGCGTTGCCTGCCTTTGAAAACCCCTTACCCTCCCCAACATTTATTATGTAGGTACTTAAAATATTTTTAATCATTTCATATCAATTATTTTTAACGAATACGAGTTTTTACTTCTTGTAATACATAGTAAACTTTGTTTTTTTTATTAGAATTACTGATTATGTCCTTTGTACCTAATATTATTTTTCTAAAACGATGCAAAATTGTTTTATTTTGGTTTGAAATACAAAGTTTTCTCCTAACCTACGTAGTTGTAACCTTACGAGATTTTCATACGATTCAATATTTAGGTTTTAACAACAAATGATTAGTTAACGACAAGAAATACCACTAGCACTTACCTGACTTCTTCTGCATTATCATGTGGCGGCTCCGGTGATCTGAAGGGTACTCGAAAATATGCTCCACAGCGTCACTACAATGTTATAATCACAACACTCGCGATTTTTTTAAACGACTATGAAAACACCTTAGGTACTTAATTACTACGCGCATTGTCAAATGATTCGTTCACAAAATATAACCGTAAAATGTTAACTCGGGCAAAAATCAAAGCAATTTCGATACGTCGTATGCTGCTGCCCGATCGAAACTGACAATTATTGTGTCAAAGATAAAACCGGCTATTTGCCGTTGGTCTCAAATAAGTTTTGGTCTACCCTCATTTTTTATTGTAATCTTAGGTGATGGTTGCTGAAAGTAAAAACATTTTTTATTATGAACTTTGATTTACGTACTAATTATGTATGTAAAATAATTTATGTATACGTAAATTCATAGTTATTTCATCTTAAGATATTTCTTTCTAGAAAAAAAAACACATACACTGTATAATTTTAATTGATTCAAAAATTTAAAGCAGCAATACACATCTTTTATCCTTAAATTTTACCTTTTTTTATAAAAAAAAACTTTGGTCAACATTAACAATGTGAAAAATGCAAAAGAGTTTATTCAACGAGTGGGAACTTTTCTAATACTTCGAGGAATTTAATGAAAAAACTTTGGGAAATCTTAATAAAAAATTGCACCCTTTGGGCTAGAAGGTTTGATAAATTTAGTTTGCGAATAATTAGTTTGAAAACCGCCTCTTTAATTCGGAAAATAGCTATAGATATTGAATGGTTGTACAATCTTGGTAGCGTTATAATTTTTTAAATTAATTTGATTTGGTTATTGAATATTGATTGTAAGATTCTCAAAAGTACGAGTATTTTACCCCTGACTACGAACGATTTAACCAACGTTTCATCGGATATTCATTCATTTTGTTATAAAAACAATAGTGTTTTTTTCTGTAGGTGGGAGATCGCGCATTTTTATGTTCCACCTGTTACCTGGTTTGCAAATTGCCTGTCCTATTTTCATTATCCATTTATGATACCCTAATAAAATGTACTATCTGCTCTAATGTACTTGATTGTTCCTGTTAATTGACTCGGATGTAAAACTGCCAATTAACTACTAACAATACTAGCGTATAAATACAATAGAAATAATTAGTACAAGCCATGTAGAAATCCGTCCATTCAACGCAAACAAGAGCCACAATTTTATCCTACATATTAAGGGTTCTATTGTTAATGGGATTCTGCGGAATTTATCCGGGCAGTGGACAAAACAGTTTGCCAGGAGAGCGCATCGGCTCTTACGCATTCCGGGACGATTTATACAAAACGATACCAATTTGCGAGCCAGTTACATTGTTAATACTTGGATATTGTTTGTGCGTTCAGAATTAGCTTTCGCTAGAATGAATCCGGTAATTAGCTTAGAAGTAACAACGGTTTTGGAACAAGAAGTAAGTGTACATATCTGCTTCAAAGTAATACGATGTTAGTATCGTACAGTTTAGATTTTATGCTTGTTATTTTTATTGTTTTTTTTATTTTGTAATAAATCTTATCTGTTACAAAATTGGTAAGACGCATACCGCGACGATTTGTACAAAACGGTAGATACCAATTTGCGAGCCAGTTACATTGTTAATACTTGGATATTGTTTGTGCGTTCAGATTAAGCTTTCGATAGAATGAATCTGGTAATTAGCTTAGAAGTAACAACGGTTGTGGGATAAGAAGTAACTGAATATCTACAGAGTGTATGAATACTACATTTGTGATTTTTACAGTAAGTTTATTACTACGAAAAAAAAAACACTTTTAATGGGTCAACTGATATTCAAACAAAAATATATTTTTTTATTACTAAACTTTGTTAACCTTTTTCATCATGCATGACTTTATTTTACATGTGCTCACTTGAGGGTTATATAAATAGAAGTCATTCAAATTAAAAAGTTTTTGCTTGCTCTGAGTTATATCGATTTTTGCCTTTTAAAGCAAGGGTGAAAATAAAAATAAATTAAATGAAACAGAAGAATTTGATTTCCAGTTTAGGGGTACATAGAAGAAGCCCCTAGTTTTGAAGCTAGCTTTAAAATAAGGGTTACCTGCAATCCTAACAACCTTTGTGGGCTATTTTCGAAATTGTATTCCTTTGTACTGTTGTTCTAGGTCTGTTCTAGTTGCGGTAAAATTTTCCTTTTGTTTTGCGGATTAAATAGCAAAGCATCATAATATGATGGTTCGCTTCTCTGAAAACTCTATACGCTAACGAAGGAGAATCTTTGAAACCTGATAATCCAAAAGATAATAATGTTAGGAGTTGCTGTATCATGTTTACTTATTCTATGAATGTATTTTCATATTCGCGCCAGAGCCGTACTACGAATCATGTAAACTTTGGATAATTTCATTGAATAAAACAATGAATTGCTGCGCTCGAAATAGGTTCCTCCTTGAGTCGCATTGACACCGCATTATTATTTAGACGACCCGCTTGGTGTAATGGTCAAGATGTTGCCTATTACGCAAGAGGTCGCGGGTTCGATCCCCGCACAGGACAAACATCTGTGTGCATGAACATGTCTGTTTGTCCTGGTCTGGGTGTTATATGTATCTATTTAAGTATATTTGTAATACCACTGTTGATTCTGATGTCTGTAACCAAGTGCTTAAGCTACTTAACACGGGGTCAGATCAATGTATGTGATGTTGTGAAATATTTATTTATTTATTTATTTTATTATTATCATAGCATTAATATGAGCATAAGCAATATTTTATTTACTAAAATGCTATGCTTACATCTATTACGATTTTTCATTTAAAGATACTGACGTATGGATGAAGATATCCAACATGACATAAAAGGAACGTAACTTAAAGTTTGACAGTTTCCGAAAAATCCTTAACTACCACAAACGACAGGACATGTATCACGGTATTTCTCCCACAGCCAATCAAAAATGGAATACCTCAACAGCACACTCGGTAAACCGAGTTCCAAAAATGGAATTCAGGGAATTTTTCCACCTCCTATTTATTCTCAGATGCATAACACATCCCATAAAGTATGTTCGCAACAGTAACTCCGCTCTCCTCCATTGCATTTCGGTAAAACACAATTCATGTCCAGCCGAAGTTTTAGAAAAACGAACACTGTTACGAGCGTCTACGTAGTGAAAAGTTTAGCGCGAATTTTGGTAGAAAATGTTTCGGGACCGAAATAATTGTTTTATCAACAGCACTCGTTTTAACTCATCCCTGTTTTTAGGAATTACTTAAGTTTGAAAATATACTCCTAGGTAAATCGATACACACTTGATGATTTTATATTTGGATTTTGTTGTTATGTATCCTAAGTTTGCAAGCCATTACATTTTTTTTCTCCAGTTTTGACCTAGGTAGTGTCTAATAAAGAAGAAGAATGATTTTAAAACCGTAGTTATAAAACTAACAAATAATGTCGGAGTATGAAGCAAACTTTTCACAATATTATTTTATAAGTTACTTACGACTAAGAATAAAATCTCACATATGCAATAATAAAAGAAAAATTCAACATAAAACTTGTTATTTTCTCCTCCGCTAGAAAACAGCAGTATCTCTTCTAAACTGAAATGAAACAAGTGATAGCTCTTCCTAAAGAAACTGTCCGAGGCACAAACTTACTTTAAAACTTAATTCTAGTCTCTCAACTAAGTTTATTAAGTACATACAATAAACTGGCAGTCCATTATTCATGCATATACGCTACTTTACAACGAGCCATAAGAAGGAACTTTTGTTGCGGTAAAAGTTGATAATAACGAGGAAAAATGCTTTTTATAGATATTTGGCGAAAGGTGAGCACATAATTTGCCGTAAAAAGTTGCGAAGGTTAAAAAAACATGACAAAGGGAAACATTTTTGAGCAATAAAGCGAGAAACTTGACATAAATACACAGAATGTTGCTACTGAGGATAACTTGAAAGACAAGTCATTGTTTGCTCTCAAATATAAAGAGGCAGATGAAATAGCTCTGTAAGCTTTTGTGAGGGAGAAATTGTGTTTTGAATCTTCCATTTGATAGGCTGAGCGTATTAAGTTAACAAATGTAGGTTGTCACTTTGGTTTAGTTTGTTTCTTCTTTTGGTTCATTCACTACGAGATTCTAAAGGAATAGTTAAAATCTTGTTATACATTTTGCCTTGAATGACACACATTATGTCATTACGCATAATTTTTACCAAACTTTGGGTACTACTCCCCAAAGGTCGACAGTATTTATTTTGTTAAATATCAAAAATTGGGTTTACTAAGACGACGCATTCTCATTGCGTTAACTTAAGAAAACACTTTTTCAAATTCAATCTAAGTTAAACATTATCTGATAAATAAATAAACCTCATTTAAGTGTGTGATTAGTTTCGAACTCCATCTTCAAAAAGATCCCTCAAGAATCCAAAGGTTGTTAAATAAAGGCGATATTTCACCGAAAGAGAGAATTGTTTCACCCCAAAACACGAGATAAGACGCGTTGCTCACTCCCCGAAATAAATCTCCGAGCCACCTTACATACTGATTTATTCCTCCGATAATCTCGACTTGTCCGAAACTTATCTACTAGAAAGTTCGATGCGAGTAGAAAATATCACTTTGTGGATAATACGCGATGATAAATTCCGGTGTACGAGGGAAGTTTGGTTGCACCCCATTGGTTGTCACCTTCACACGCCTTTGTCTGGCCTACTATCTTGTAGACAGTTTTTGGGGAGTGTCGCAAATACCGTTTTGCTGTAACTTTTGAATTTGGAGAAAACACATTTTATTGCTGCCCCGAGTTACAAAGAAGGAAGAGATTAGTAATTAATCTATAAATATAAACTCCAATGAATATTTTTAGAGAAAAATATTCATTGGAGTTTATATTTATAGATTAATTTAAAAGTAAAGTCTCTAATACCTAATTACAAATAATTTTTCACAGTCCATAACATTAAATGTTTAGTTATAACGCTAATGTACCTAATAAACAAGTTTAAAAATTATCTGATAATGAGTAGAACTGGTTTTCAAAGTTGTAGATTAAATAATAATAATACCCTCCGGCCGTATTCGGCCATGGCGGCCGATCTTACGATCAGCCAGGTACGCAGGATATATTATAGTGCACAAGTGAGTGCGCAAGCACAGGTGCACTCCCTATTCCTTCACTCTCATAATTCGGTGGGACAGCAATCTGATACGACCGTAGAGAGATCAGGCGCAGGACCAACGGCTTAACGTGCCTTCCGAAGCACGGAGGAGCTCGAGATGAAATTTTTCGGTCACCCATCCGATAACTGGCATCTGCGAACGTTGCTTAACCTTAGCAACCGCAGGCCGAGTGCGCTAACCACTGCGCCATCGAGCTCCTCAAGATTAAATACAGATAAAAATAATAAATGTATTGCGGGTACAAAAATTGTTCATTTCCAAGTTATTAATTTTTGTTTTATTGTAGTGGCGGCAAACAAGCTAACGGTTTGCCTGATGGTAAGGAATTAGACATTCGCGACACCAGAGTTATCGCCGGCTTTTAACGCACCATACCCTCCCCAACAGAGCTCTGTCATACTCTAAACTTTGCTGAAACAAGAACAAGGGGTTTTGAAACACGTCTGTATTCATCACGTAATCCGCAGGTATATTAATGCAAGTTAATTATGATAATCTCGCAAAACAAACCAGTTCAAGCCACCGCAAAAGGCTGAACGTTCTCGGCCAATAATTTCACAGTTTAACCGAGTTCCCGGCAAACACGAACTTCGTCAAAGGGATTTGGTTAATTCAATTTCTGTGTTCGCCGCCACTGCCTTTCCCTGTCTACAAGAAAATTTGCGTAATGTTTAATTTCAATATCACCTTAAGATTGTAAGCTTAGCGAAGTATCGGAGTTTGGAAATAATCTGAGATAGCTGAGCAGAGACGAGGAACTTTGTCGACTCGGTGTTTGTTGTATTTATTGGAAATGGTACCGGGTTAAGGGTTAACAAGATGTTGTGACATTTTTGGGCGAGATAATGACGGTGACAAGTGTATTCATTTCCTCTTCAAAACTCTTGACACGTGTTATGATAAAACAACTTTTAACGAGTTCCATCAGATCAGGTTTCTAAATGTAAACAAGAATGATAAACATATTTTTAGGAAGCTTATGCAATTCAGACAGCAAGCTTGTATGTGAATTCTAGGGAACAGATATACATACTTAAATCAATTTTATTGCGACAAAATATACTAAAAAAGATTCATATAGCACACAGACCAGGACAAACAGACGTAATCATGCACACAAATGTTTGTCATGTGCGGGGATCAAACCGTCGCGGGTTTGATCTAATAGTCAACTTATTGATCGTAATGAATGTTTTCCTGACACGGATAGACTTGATGTGTATAAGTATATTATGATTGGATGCATAACCCATAACTCTAAATTTTTAATGAAATAACTATTGAACCGATTTCAAGTAGATAAATTATTGAGAATTTGCATAGCTTATATTATATTCGCTCTAAAAACTCAATTACACAACTGAAGGATATGTTATTGATGTGTGCTACGCGGCTCCCACGCGCCGACTCGCCTTAGTTTAGAATGCATGAGATGTAACTGACATGATCCTTCCTGTCTGTGCTGCAACATCCCGCATTATGAGATTACGATCGCTCGTTCGGTTTCACCTCCTTGTATATAAAGGTATTGTTTGTTTTACATAAAGTATCTTGCAATCTCATGTGCTGTATAATAGGTATATAATGTTTTCAATACTTTAAAGGTATCAAGAACTGTCTTTACTTTCTCTTTTAAAGCTTTGTACGTACAATCTTCCATGTGTTGTGACTATATTTTAACGAGTAACAATGTCGGTGTGTTCATGTTACTAAATGTAAGCAATAATAAATAAAACATATTTAAGGCAGTTTGCTAGCTTTAGGTAAGCATGAGTTTTACTATATTGTTGCGTTATGTTACCATAATTCATTTTAATAATATCTTAAAGAAACTTACCATTAATCGACTTTTAGGAGTATTCAAGTTTGCACAATCTTTATTTAATACATTAATTTAAAGAAAATCTTGCCCTTGCTTTTTTTTATTGAAAATTCTATACTGTTCTATCTAAATACTCAGCTAGACAACTTATGTGTTATTGATGTGTGCTACGCGGCTCCCATGCGCGGACTCGCCTTAGTTTAGAATGCATGAGATGTAACTGACATGATCCTTCCTGTCTGTGCTGCAACATCCCGCATTATGAGATTACGATCACTCGTTCGGTTTCTCCTCCTTGCATTCGAAGGTATTGTTTTACCTAGTTTAGTTTTAGATACGGTTATACGTTTAATCTCTTCACTAACTCATATATTAATATTATAAGGTTTATATATATTGTTGAATTTTTATTGTATATTATATGTATATATATGTATATAGTTATATGTATATAGGTATTTGTTTAGTTTATGTAGTATATTATGTGTTAGGTATAAGTAATAAACGTATATTTACTTAGTTTTTATAGTACTTTACACTACCTACCTTACTAGTCACTTTCTGTTTGACCCTAAGGTTGACTGGTAGAGAATGCCATGAGGCATTAAGTCCGCCTTTTGTACAATTTTTATATGGTGCAATAAAGTTTAAATAAATAAATAAATAAATAAATAAATTAAATTAATACGAGTATGTTTGTTTTGTAAAGCACGTCCAGGAAAGTTAAAGGCTATATTAACATAATTAAGCAGCTAGTTAGATTAAGTTTTAAATTGTTATACCCTAGCAGGGTTCATGCCATCCTCATATGTACAAACCACATGTTTATGCATAAACAATTTGTTTATCACGAGCCGTGTAAAAATTTTAGCGGACCAAGTCACCGATAATCTGCTTGCAAAACATATTTCAAGTTCATGACAAAGTTTTAAACATTCATTACCGAAATATTGACATCGTTATTCCAAACACGACAAAAATGGCTAACCTTAATGGCTAAGCCTTGGCAATCAAAATTTCAAATGTTCCCAGTTCGGCCATCTTTGTTGAATAGGAAAACAAGAAGGTGTCCTGGAGAAACAAATTAAGGCAATTTGATGGATGTTCCAACACCAGAGTTACACGAGATTGAGTGAAATAAAAAAGAAATTACAAGAAATAAATCCTTGTCTTTCACATCTTGAATTAACTCTCGGGAGACATTAAGCTCCCTTGTCCCGACATAATGTATTGTTATCATATTATCCTTGGGCCGCGCCTCGGATCCTTAAGGGAGTGCAGTCCGCACACTAGCGCCAATATAAAGTTTTCTTTAATTATGAGAAATTTGAGGTATTTAGATTCATAAATCTCTGTAATTCATTAAGGAATGATATTTACGATCTTTTTTAATGTACTTTGAATACAGGTCTTACCTAGCGATAGCCATGGTATATGACTATCTAATGAAGAACAAGGTATGTAATTAAAGTCAATTTTATAAAATCTTAAATGTTATTCTTTAGTGACTACAGAGAGTAATTCTATGTAAATATCTTAAACTAGCGGCCGCCCAGCAACTTCGTCCCCGTGGATTTCGGATTTCGCACTCATAGTGTTATTTGTACATAATCATAGCTTAAAAACTTTCTCGAACACGTAGTTCCTAAGATTAGCGCATTCAAACAAAAAAACTCTTCAGCTTTATTTGTTAGGATACATTTATTAAAAGTTAAAGAAAAACGAATGGCGTTAAGTCCGCCTTTTGTACCTACTAATTTGTGTGGTTTATAACGTTTTATTAATAAATAAATAAATGGCGGCGCTAGTGTTTGGTCTGCACTCTCTTAATGTAACTAATGAAACGTAGTCTTATATCCGCTCGGTGATAATACCCTACGGTTTATAGACCCGCTATCTTTATTGAGCAATCAGTTATGACTTTTGCGTTGGCGAAAAACTCAGGACGATATTACAGTTTTTAGTTAGAAAAGTTTTATCTCGCCGGAACCACGCAGTTGGATCTGTTGATAAAAATACAATACGCTCTTTAAGTACTCGAGTGTAATGGATTTTTTATCCAACAATAGATAAAGCAGGTTCCGGTTTTCATCTGACGCGATGGGAAAATGCTAAGCAGCGGTAAATTCCACTGCTTATTTAAGTGACAAGTCCTAAGCAGATTTTAAATAATCTATGAAGAGATTGGTAGTTGTAGGTAACATTATTTTTGTGCTGTATAGTTGATTTGACAAGTTTGCTTGTTGCTTCAAGCTATAATATGATCATATAATACTATGTGTGCAATAATCGAAATACATGGGGACGGAGTCACGGGCGGCTGCTAATTTGTTTTTTTTAAATGATGATTATGTTCACGATTTCATTGTGTCTGTTTTTTTGTAATGGTTGAAAAGTTTACTTTGGCATTCTGTTATTTATGATACAAGATGATCAAAATCGTTGGCCTGATATGTGTACGAAATGTTTGGTAAAAGTACATACAATACAGTATTTCATAGTTGACGTTTGTTTATTTCTGGGCTGAATTGTGTGAGTAAGGTATAACGATGTTTATTGTAGGCAGGTATATACATTTCCTCGACCTTTTTAGATCATGTTTCAAGATGTAATGAGGTTTATATAACCATTTTTTTTCTGGGTTAACCTTCATTTACACTGCCGGTCAACAGTTTGAGACCACATCCACTAAAAGCAGGAAATTGCATGTGTTTTAAACGATAACATAAGATATCAAGCGTATTAATCAACTAAAAAAGGAATAGTTTTAATACAAAATAACTAAAATATTTTTTTTTAAAGTTTCATTTAAAATTGCATTTAGTTATTTTGGTTTAAACTTGTAAGTTTTTAAAAAAGAAAGATGTTTATGACACTAACTGACATAACGTGTTCAAATTGCTTGTTTATCATATGTTTTTTCAATATTTTAACCAATTCTAAGATTATCATAATTGATCCAAAACTTTTGGCCGTTAGTGTATTTCCTTGTCTGCTTAGATCGTATTTCAAGATTTGAAATGAGGATGAATAACAAAGGATACGGTTCACCTACTTCCGTAACATACATCCACCAATACTGTCAATTTGCTGAACAAAAGAATAAGAACAATGGGATAGCACTCGTTGTTACGTAAGTAGTATTACTGAATATGCAAGATTTGGTTTTATTTTTCCTTTCTGTTGAATTAGTTATAAGAAATATGCTGTAACTCGTAAAGCGGTCTATATATGGTAACTAAATATCGAACCATTTTGTCTGAAAAATATCTTAGATGCGCTGAGCGTTTCTATTTGCGATCTGTATTGTTAGTAACGTAAAAACTTATAAATATAATAATATGTGGTAAGGAAGAATTCAAGAAGAAACATGTGGTGTATATTTTGTGTGTTTTGATTTTGCGTATTTCGACGTAAACTCACAGTCCCTTATTTAAATTATTTGAATCCATTTCTGTTAATTTTAATTTAAGCGTTTTTACATGCCAAGTGTTAGAGACGAACTTCTTAGCTATCCATGGATTCTCCGTGCGGGTGCCGGGTCCATCGCGTGGAACAGAGAAGAATGTCAGTCGGCGCCTGGGACTTTCGACCCAGCGTGTATCTTTAATTATTACCTGACAAATTTCTTCTAAACAGGTCACTAACGGTCTCGGTATCTTATTGGTCTCGCTTGTCCGGATTGCAAGTGGTGTTGGGTTCAATCCCCGCCTGAGCCACCAGATTATTAGATGTTTTTTATTAAATCTTATAAATCCAATGGATTAGTAAGTACCTAAGTATACCAATAATAAAATAAATAAATTAAACAATAGTTTTCAGATCAAATTCACCTCATCATAAGCATTCAAAACAATTTTTAAGAATCCAATTATATTACGGGAAGATAAACAAGTTACAACTTTAACATCTTCACTTTCTCAGCAAGATTTTATGTGTCCGCACTGAATTCGGCTCTTTTATAGGCCGGCAAGGGTAGGAATTGTCGAACTTTTTGTACACGATGGAATATTCTCAACGGTAAAACGGTTTTACGACGAGCACGAGAGAATATAATGAAATATGATAAAGCAGACTGGATAACAAAATTTGCTACATGTTTATGAGCGGACGTTATTTTGAAATGATACTGAGCGATAGGTTAGCATTATGCTTTAGAATTTTTCCTATATATTTTTTTTTCATTTCTTTTCTGCACAGTCTTTCAAAAAGAAATTATAGTCTTATTAATATATTAACCACTAGATATAATTGGTAAGATCATACTTATGCAATGAAAATTTGTTTTCAATAGATAATACATTAGATTAGTAAATCAATTTTTCTATTTCCAAAGATATGTGTCTGCAAATTTACCTAATATTTACCTTTTTCTTTTGAATTTAATGGATAATCTGAATTTCTCTTACTATTTTTTTCTGTCTCTCTTCCTCTCTCTCTCTCTCTCGTACCGTATCTTATACTCCCAATTGGTTTGATAAACTCTTTCGTATCATATACTCGTATAAAAAGTTTATCAAAACATCACTGAATCGTCTACTAATAAAACATTCATCAATGTTATTTCTGTTGCTATTCCTATTTTTATCCATCCAATTGTTTCCCCATAGACCCATATACTACAAAAGTTTATTATAACATCACTTGTCTACTAAACAGTTCATCAGGCTTATTCTTATTCACATCAGCTCTGACCCGCGTTTACCCGGGCAGTGTTATCTGTTGCAGCTTAATAAGGTTTCTCTTCCGCGTTTTCAACTCCTTGATACAATTGGTGGAACAACGGCTCTAGTTACAGTTTGGAGGAGATGTTGTGGAACCATTTTCTGTGTTGGAATATAAGGAACTTCCTCTTGGAGTTACAAATTCATATTTAATATCTACACATGGCCAAGCTATTATACATAATGAATGGTCATTATAAAGATGTAAGTAGTCGTGGTCTTCGTTGTTATTTCTTAAGTTTAAAGAAAAAGTTAATATAAACAACCAAATTGATTAGACATAATTTTTATGTTTCATCTAGATTTATCACTTTATAATAAGTAAATACCTTTATGATGACAAATGAAATATTTGGAAAAACTTTTAAAATTGAGTAGACATTAGAAATAACGACTGGATGTTTTATTTAATATCCGGAATTATCCCATTGGCAGAAACAGATACAACAAACTAGCCGTCAAGTTTTTAAAGCAATTTAGTTTATTATGAGTATAAAGAGTTTTTTCCACATATTTATTGATATTTATAAAAGGATATAATTGTCATAGTGGCGATATTTATTATCAAACATTAGGTCAGTCTACTCACGCTCAAACGCCAAATCAATAATGACGATAAATTTCAAGTTGTGCTCAACTCACCGTGAGAGATTTAGGGAATCCGATAACAAAATGTTCCGGTCGCGTCCGAGCGGATGACGTCAGGGATTCACCGGCGACGGACTGCGGAAAGAAAACACAGAATGCGCTTTACAGATATTCATGTGATACGGCCGCCCGCGACTACGATTTCACATCCCTTTTTTCGCAATGAAAGGTAGCCTTTGTTATTTCTCAGAGTCTAAAGATTGGATTGATTGGAAATCGGTTGAGAAGGTGAAGCGGCAAAGCGTATCAGACAGACAGACAGAGCTACTTTCGCAATTATAATATTAGTAGGGAAAGTAGATTGATGTGGATGTGTGATTGAAGATAATTAAGGATCTGCAAGGAAAACGTCTGATCTAAAACGCTACAAAAGATAGTCAACATAGTAAAAAGTTTTTTAGGAGCAAATGTGAGTGTGGTAAGTAAATTGAACAGTCCTTGTGAATCAAGTAGTCCTGAGAGGAAAAAATACTGGATTTTAGTAGATAAATCCAGAACAAATAAACCATCATCAGTAAAGGATGATGAAAATGAACTCATGGAAAAACAATGTTGTGTAATAATTTTCAGATGTTTATCATGTTCGGGGATCGAACCCGCGACCATTTAGAGTATCAACTCGTGCTCAACTCGGCGTGAGAGATTTAGGGAATCCGATAACAAAATGTTTCAGTCGCGTCCGAGTGGATGACGTCATGGATTCACAGGAAAGAAATTCTGAATGCGCTTTGTTTATATATCGTTGTGATATTTTGCTGTGGATGTGTGATTGAAGATAGTAAAGAGTTAGGAGTTTGCTAACGCGATATGTGAATGAATTTGTAACAGTCTCACGTTTATCATAGCACTTCGAAGTTTTGTTAAGTAGTGAAGCACAAAATAATGTGACTGCTAAAAGAATTGTATATAAATATCTATTTGCTAAATAAATAGTTTACCAGTAGCTACTGAAATTTTTTAGGCCCAAGACCTTATTTGAAAGTAGAATATGTCTTGTACAGTAGGAATAAATCACCCATACTTACTTACCAATATAATAAAGCTGAAGAGTTTGTCTGTTTGTTTGAACGTTTTTATCTAAGGAATTAAAAAATATTCTTGTATTGTATAATACATTTGGAGGGAAAGGCTTTAAGCTAAAGCATAACAGTATGTGTGAACACCAAATTGAACTACTACTATGTAACTTGGAAAACGCCACAAGTAAGAAAGTATTTATGCAACAAAAATTAGCTTTTTGCTTGGCGGCAGACAACTCCAACTATTTACCAGGAATACTTCTCCAAAGTTTTGCTTTACTTTTAATAACAAAAATAGCCATGTTTATTTTGGTCTTCTACATCGTTGTTCATTTTGTTTCAACAGTCAATATACTGCACTAGCGGCAGCCCGGGACGCCGACCGCGTCGATTTTTTTTTTCAATTTGATCCGGTAGGTCCGGAGATTAGCGCGTTCAAACAAACAAACAAACAAAGTCTTCGGCTTTATTATATTGAAAATATGATATTAGTATAGATTACAGAGTGCCATTTATAAAATGAGTGCCAGAGTCTTGCATGAAATGGGAAGAAAGTGTATTGATTGCAGGCAGGGAGGCCTGTTATAGATAGTTTAATGCACAAAGGATGCATCTATGCGTTAAATGCATACTAAATCGTGTGGAAGCCGCGCACTCGGGTAAGAAGTGATATATTTAGATTGCTGCATTTTTAAAGCAAGTGATTTAGTAAAGTGCTCTTAGTTTTTCCTGCGGTTTTTACGTAATATAGACTGAAAAAATTCAATTGGGCCGTGGATTTCCTTTATTACCTTTTCGATTTAATATAAATGTTTGTTTCTGATCTGAAATCTAACTGAGACAACTTTTTATCGGTTAAAACGACTTTAATTATTTCGCCATGTCGAAACATTCTAATATGAAAAATTCATGATGTTTGTTTGCAACCGGTAAAAAGAAATATGTTCTCTTAAATTTCTAAAACTTTAAGCCATGATAACAAATACTGCAAAAGGCCAATTAGAATAAATTGGTATTTCAAATGTTCAGAACAATCATTCAAAGAAGTTTATTTTAGCCGTCTCAGTTTAATGTTACGACAAGATGATAAAGACCGATGAAATGGCTGGCAATTAACTTTTTTAATAAACGGTTTTACGAGTAATAAAACTAGCCATAACCTAAACTTAAAACAATTCCCGCGACAAGAGGTCTGTTCCCGGTTATGAACCAAAAAACTTCTGGCCATTAAAACTGTTGTGTTTTATTTTATTTTTATGATATCATTAGAAGAATTCCTTATTTGTTATTATCATTTAACAGGCTGGCAGGTAAAAAGTACTTTAGTATGACTTTCCGTTCCCTAGCATCCATAGTGCCAGTTTCGACTTTAGTTTGGGGCTAAGGAAGATGGGTATTCATCTAAGATTTTTTTAAATATTAAATGACGTATGGATACCGAATAAGTCATAACTTTATAAAGTTAATCACCGTTCAACAGACGCTTCAAAATTCATTCCATCCTTCCTCCACATTTCAATTGTAACCGCACACCGCTTTCAAATCTTCGCATATCAAACGTTAAAAATTGCGTCGGAAGTGGATTTTCATTAAGTCCGCTTAGCTCGGTATTCCAGTTCTGTCCGTTTACCGCAAAATACTAACTCGTCGTCTGGTACATATTCACGTAAGTTTATTAGCGGAGCTCGCGGATGTAACCGCAGATTTTAATTTCGCCTCTTGTGCTCTTAATTTAGTGTGTGCTACTTCCGCACTCCCTTGGAACTGACGCAATATGTTAAGTTGGGTTTTGTTGTATGGTTGGACTGATAAGGGTGTTCTTTTTGATGCATGGATCATGACGGCAGATCTAACGATCAGTCAGGTACACAGTATCTATTATAGTGTCCAAATGCGTGCGCAAGCAGACGTGCACTCTCTAATTCCTCACTCTCATAGTTAGGTGGGATAGCAATCTGAAACGACCGTAGAGAGATCAGGCGAAGGTCCAAAGGCGTAACGTGTCTTAATTTTATGTTAAGCAAGGTACACAAGATAGTGTATTCTAGTGCGTGCAGGTGCACTCCCTAATCCTTTACTCTTAAAAGTCGGTGGGAGCAGCAATCTGACAATGGAGCAGCAATCGAGAATTTCAGTTGGTGATGACTGCTTAACATGCTTTCCGAGAGTGTAATTACACAGATTTGTAGGTATAACGAACGAATAATCGAGGTCATTAGTGAATAATTGGTGTGTGATTTTAAGAGGCGTAGAGCTTAGTGGATGTTCCACTCGAATGAGCCGCCGTCTGGGGAAGTACCTCAAGCTTACAGAAGACCACAGTGAAGTAGCACTTCGTACTTGTGCTATGTTCCTGCTGGTGAGTAAGGCCGCCAGAGTTCAGCTGGGGAGGGTATGAGGTCTTAAAGGCAGGCAACGCAATAATAATAGCTCGCTCTTGTAAACTCAGCTATTGTATGCGTAGTTGTTTAATCGTAAAGACTGCCGCCTCCGAAACTAGGAGGGCATTACTGTAGCTCGCAGTGCAATCCTAAACTTAGAGCGGTGTTCAGTTTGCGTATCCAGTTTGCTGGCGTCTGATTTGCGATATTGTCGTACCATTTACCCGCAGCGCTGGAACTACAGTACGTATGAGATAGCTTGGCAAAACTGAAGTTTAAAGAATGCTTACAAACAAAAAAGGTATTTTTTTATATTTAAAGACGTTATTATGGACAAGGAACTTATTTGCAGTAGGTAGGTACATCCATTCACGAGAATAATAAAAATTTTATTCTCTTAAATTGATATACTTATTAAGGAACAATCAAGGTTTGCGCAAAGGTTGTTAATAGAACAAACATGTTTTTTTTCATTTTACTTACTATAGATAATGAACTATAGTCGTACTTACCAATTATTTAGAGCGTACTGGACGCTCGTCTACGCGGCTTCCACTCGAGTACTTGTCTGCTTCAATGGCTGTCGATTTGAAACGAGTCTGTGAGTGTGACCAGTCTTCTGCTCAATATTCCAATATGGAGAATGTTTTTTAATCAGCACACTTTGCGAAATGCTATCAGCTTCTAGTTTGAGGAATTTTCTTGTGGAATTTTGTCGCCCCTAAAATTTTTTAATAAGACAATTGAGTTGATCAAGAAATCACAATAAGTTGTTTTTCGTTTTGTTATTCGATATATTGTATAGAGTAACACTTACGTATGAATTTCGTAACAATATTGTGACGGTAGTTATTATTAACGTGATTTTCTTTTGTGTGTTAATCAATGCTGAATTTAATTAAATATTATAAATTTGTAGTTTTTGGACCACACGAATATAACCACCAAAAAATAAACAAAATTTCATCTCGTTCTTAAGGATACCTCTGGAAGTAACCGAAATATTGTAAGCTCGGAGTTGTTATCAAGTAAATTAAAGGACTAACTCAAGCGATTAAATTTTTTATATTGTCTGACTAAGAATAATGTTTCCAGCGCTTGTACTTACTAGTAATTTATGTTTTCGGGTGTGACGAAAAACACACGGGACTAGAAGCAAATAAAGAAACGGAGAGTTATAAT
This sequence comes from Nomophila noctuella, assembly GCA_958496325.1. Taxonomy (NCBI): domain Eukaryota; kingdom Metazoa; phylum Arthropoda; class Insecta; order Lepidoptera; family Crambidae; genus Nomophila; species Nomophila noctuella. The sequence continues at coordinate 4,075,274 of OY292495.1, forward strand.
GTTTTATAGTTTTAGTATAGAAACACACAAGGCGGACAATACGCGACCGAAGTTTGGCGCGACTACGCCTTTAATGAATTTTAAACTAGCTTAATTAATTTTTTCCGATTTTCCCCCTACATTTCCGGGATCAAAAGTACCCTATGTTCACCGGGGATAGTGTAGCTAGCTGAGTGAAAGAATAATTCAGTCCAGTAGTTTTTGAGTTAATTCATTGCGTACAAAAATACAAAACTTTCCTCTTTTTAATATTAGTGTTAAAGTGTAAATGTAGATGGAAGATGACACACTATACCGAAATCACGCCCCAAATTTTCTATTAAAAATGCATTGCCGCTGTACTTCGATCGCGTAATTTTAGCCTGGTCTGTTCTTAGAAATGACTTGCCAAGTTGCAACGGTAAAATTAAATTAGCATAATAATGGGACCATTCATATTAATGATACTTACACAATTACTTCGTAGATATTGATATTAGTATTCTGATGGTTAGTGCATGCGAATAATCGGATTAGCATTCTGTCGTTGTACCGCTAATTGTATGTCAAATGTGACATTGTGTATTACAGGGATTAAATTAAATGTAATCTTATGCAAATAAAACTTAACACGAAAGATCAGTTACCAACGTGGACCAAACTAACTTAAGTCGTTTTATTAACCTACATAAATAAGTTTTACTTTTATATAGAACGTATTTCTTTCCTTGGCCTTTTGATTTTGTACCTTTGTTCTTTACAATACAATTTAATTCTTATTTTCAACAAAATTTTGCAGGTATAAGTTCATTATTATGCATCAACATTTGTATGATGCCCATTGCCCATGGCTCAATGGGTAAAGGTCTTTAGACCCAGAGTTTAGGTCCATTCTTTCACAAAATTGTAGTTTCCAGAACAGCATTGGAGGAACTCGTTGTTTCACTTGGGGTAGTGAATCTGTTTCATCTTTTGATAGCCTAAATAAAATTATACTCAAATGCCTACTAAATTATAATCTGCCCTCTCAAATGTGCAACGTTCTAACAGGGCGCTACGTAATTCCTAAGACCAGTGTACACATTTCATAATACTTTGTACCCAATCAATCAATCAAATCAATCAATCAAATCGTTTATTTGCACAAATGTGAGTATCATAAATGTAGCATGCAATGAATAAATGAATGAATAAATGAAAAATTAATAAATAGACGCTAGTCCTAAAATTAATAACGGCCAGCGTGTTGGCAGCTTAAATCAGCGTTCTAATAATTTATTGATCACTCGTAATAAGTACGGAAATCTGGCTCATGGCGGCTAATTATTGTGCGATTATTAAATTATGGAGTTTACACGATGTGTCATGTACTAAATTCACCAACTATTTTTTGGTCGCTTAAATTAAAATAACCTATCATAGTATTAAAATCAATTGGCGGTTAAATAGAGGGGGTAAGAAAAATGACTTAAATGACAAGATACTTTTATCCCAATTAAATTCTCTCATGGAATAAAAAGGAATCTCGATAACGCGGGCAAAGCCGCGGGTAAAAACTACTTAAAATAACCCCAACGCAAACTAGGCAGTTGATAAAAGGTTATTAACCAAAAGTTGGAAAATCTAAAGCCAAAACAGATTCTGACGGCTTAAGATGATTAGCGGAAAGGACAGGTAATTAATAAACTTCAATAAAAATGCTCTGAAATTTCGTCTCACGGGTCTCCTAGTCGAATTTTCGGTGAATTCCGTAATGGTAAAGCAAAATGAATCTTATATAAGAATAGAATAAGTCGCTCGTCTGGGAACGTACTTAGTACCACCCTATTCCGGTAATTAGCACTTCATAATTGGCACTGGAGGTCGATTGGGAAAGCTTAGGCAACAAGGAAGCAACATGTTCGCAACTTTATGTGAATTTACTTATTCCTGCGGGCGACGGCGGTTATCGTTTATTACTATGTAACGCTTTTGTTAAAATTGATCTTAATAAAATATTATTCATATCTCTTTTGCCGTTGTTTGAAAGGTGTTGGCTGAAAATATATTGGACTTGTTTGTTAATTTTTTAAATATATTCCTTTGTTATAAATTTCAACAATAAAAATCTATTATTCATCTATCTTAAACCTGTAACAGTTTATGATTTCAGAATTTTTGATTTATACAATTAATAAAAAAAATTACTCTGCTCAATACCTTTCCAACACATGCCCCTTTATGATTTTCCAAAAATTCACCCTTGCCGAAACCTGGTTAATCAATAGGTGCTAATAAAATAAAGCTGAAGAGTTTGTTTGTTTGTTTGAACCGTCTCATGCCAGGAAGTATTGGAACGAATTGAAAAAAAATCGTTTTGTGATGGATGTTTAAGCTTTAGTATAACACTGAGAGCGGAAACTGAAATCCACACGGACGGAGTCGCGGGCGGCCGCTAGTGTATCAATAAAAGTTGTAGTATTAAACATCACTGTGGGCTGACCGCGTGGCGCCAAACGGAATTGAAACTTTTATAGGGCGTGTTGCGAATTCGTTAGCACTGTTTGCCGTGTTCGCTGTTGATTTGAATTCAAATTGTATACCAAATTAGATTTGGATTGAGTTTTTAGATAGTCTGAAGGACTTTGAACTAATGAAATTATCTTTCGGCACAATAAACTAGACTTAGAGAAGGACTATCATTATATCAATGATATTATGTTTTAATATTTTAAGGAGCCCTCCCTAATTAAGTAATTTGCATACGTTTGTTGTATTACTTCGCATCCGAAACCAAACCGATGAGGGAGTGAATGTACATAAGTACGTTGCACTCCCTCATCGGTTTGGTTATAGTTAGGTGGGACAGCAATCTGACACGTCCGTAGAGAGATCAGGCGCAAGACCTACAACGGCTTAATGGGCCTTCCAAAGCACGGAAGAGCTCTAGATGTTTTTTTTCTGGCACCCATCCGATGACTGGCTCTGCGAAAGTTGCTCAACAAAGCAATTGCAAGCCAAGGGCGCTAACTACTGCGCCATCGAGCTTCTCAAATGTATGAATATTTATCCCTCCAAGATAAACTCTGCAGTAACTGCAGTTGCAGTGGCTAATCTCATCGATTACCCTTGCAGGACACGTTGCACTGCATAAATGAGTGTACAGGTGCATCGCCTAATCCCTTACTCTCATAGGAAGCCGTATAGCAGTGTTACATGAGCAGAGCAAAGGAATCTAAAATAGTACGCAAAGCTTGCGTTGGTTATCTCCAGATTCCAACTTGTGTTTATATGCACAAATAACATACTTAAAGCCGTGTACGCACGTACACACATTTTTGCGTTGCATGATACGCAACAAATTAGTTGGCACATGTGTACCACTGAACAAAATCGACCGTCCGTTTGCGAAAAATTTTGTCCATATTTAAAAATCAAATGTGTTTGATCTGTTCACTAAGTTCGTTTTCGCACGTGAGTATAAGTCTCAATCGGCAAGTATCCCATTATAACTTTAATATATGGGTAAATTCTTCCATGATGCATGACATGCATTACTATTTATGAATATCTCTGCATCAGAATTTGGCAGGCGTGTCGATTGAGCCGCGATAATCGATACACTTGCCAAATGCAGCCCTCCAATATGATATGTATCCGACGCAAAACTTTTCCCTCATCGAATAATTAGCTTAATACCTCAGTGTCCCGATATATCAGCCAGATACGTTAATAATCTTTACACTTAGGATTCGCCGCAATACCTGAGAAATAAAAAATGGAGAATATGTATTTCATTTCATTTTTATGAAGCCAAAACGGCGCTCGGTAAGGTCATTAACATCGTCCTCCACCGCCATTACTTTAGACCAAAGTATTGATTCTTCCAACTATTTATGAAGCACGTTTCTGCATAATAACAAGACTTATAATAAATTCCATTAAAATTTAAGAATCCTACCAATCACAGGGGTATTAGTAAGTAATTTCAAAGGACTTACACAAAGTACTAAACATTATGGAAACGTATTATTTAGCTGGAATGAAAACAAAGTCAATAAGAAGACAAGAGGAAGGAAAAATATGTTTTGATCTATATTGGAAAACTTTAATGATAAAATGTTGTTTACATTGCTCTTCACCATGTTTTTTTATTTACAATCTGCAGGATTTCAATTGAAAAACAAACCACTAAAAATTGTTCACCCACCTTTTGGCGTAAAGCATTCCAAGAATACATAAATTGCATCTATTCCTAGGATCCCAGACCACGATAAATACTTTCTGTCCGTGACAAACTGAACTCATGCGAGTGAAATTTTACGGAAGCCACCACTTGACATATTTAAAAGTAACGTCCGTACTTCAAGAGAGATTTATCGTCGCCGCTGAACGAAAACATCGTAGGAAACCTGTGTGATACCGCCCACATCCGTGATAGTATAAAACGGGGACTTTTACAGTCAACAGTGCCATTTATTTCACCAAGTAAGACATGAATAATTGTATCAACACACGATAGTGTAATTGGCGAAATATTATACACACACGTATGTAGCTAGTCACATTACAAATTATATCGGCTAAGGCAGTATAGCTGTAAACTCAGTCCGAAGTGGTTTGATCTTTTTCGTTTCATTAATTTTTTTTATAGATATTGTGTTTTTTTGTCGCGTCCATGGATGAAAGAATGAGAGGAGATGGAAATATGAAGATATATTCAAGAGGCCATTACAAACGATAGTTGCTAAGGCAGTTTAGCTGAAAACTCAATCTGAACAGAGTGAATAGAGTATGAAGCAAGAAGTTCTTAGCTGTCTCACTCAGTTCGGACTGAGTTTACAGCTATACTGTTCTTGCAAATATCGTTTGTAATGAGAACTAGAATAAACATAAACTATGTATGGTTGGTAACAGCGAGAAAAAAAAGACGCCAATTTTAGGGCAGTGCTCTTTGATGAACAATTTAAATTGCGTGATACATTAGGTACAGTGCGAACAAATTTATTTTTTACTTAACATTAAAAATATAGTATAAAACCTAATTCAGGCAAAAAAAGTTAAGAAACAACAAAAGCTTATGAATAAGCAATAAATATCTGAAGGTGTGTAGGTGTATCTACTTTGACGGATATTCGGATTCATCAGAGAAAGTAATGACGAAAAATAAGATTTAGGGAACATCAAAAGAGCATTATCTCCATACTAATAATATCTATTTTTAGCCGTAGAAGTTATTCGTTTCGACAGCGTACCAATTTATAGTTAAGAATATCTCATGTAAAATTATTATACAGAAACATTTATAAGTCGGAAAGATGACGTTTTTCAATTTAATGGTTTTGGGTTACAATCTTAGAGGTTTTCTAAAACAAATATTTTTTATAACAAAAGCCAACATGATTTATGTAGTAACAATGGCGTGGACATTATATGCGCATTTTTGAATGTTTAAAAATCTTTATACTCTCTTTACAAAGATTGTATGTATATTCAATCTTACATAATGGATATGTGAGTATGTTGTTGTATGGATAATTAAATGTTAAAGTTCATACCTACGGACGAAAGTTCTTTTATGAAATATTTTAATTGTAACATAACGACGTGATTAATGGTAAAAAGAAGTGACATTTAAATTGTTCTCCGATATTACATTTTATCAGAAAACTGCCAATTAATTATGTGATTCCGTTTTCCGATAATAACTTCAATTTTCCAACGCGAGAACTTTGTTTTGTTTTTAGTACAGCCAATACTTACTGCTTTGTTAATTTTTGTTTCTTCCGTAAACTTCATAATTTGATTCGCAAGTTTGTTATTGAAATTGAGTTTCGACTCAACAAATCAAAATACGAAATAAAACGTTTGCATTACTGTGTCTGTTTAATTTCCGTTTGTAGTAGAAATAACACAGTGGATTTTTATTAAGTATGATGTCGTTTTTGTTATTTTGAAAAGAGTTATGCAACGCTTTTCTTTTATATCCATGCGGATATAAAAGAAAATCCACAAAACAGTTCACATTTTTAAAGTATTTTTTTAAATCGACCATATAAGCTCAACTAAGCTTTAACGTTATTTTTAAAATCTTCCTATTTTTATCTTCTTCTTCGGCCCTGGTGCCGGGTTCCGCTTCACTAAAATAAAACGTTTAAAAAAAACTTCCTACTTTTAAAAGAAAAAGAATTTCAGTTCTTATTTTAAAAGTATTTATTTAAATCGACCTCAGACCGTGTCATGGCAGCTGCGGTGCAGATCTCACGTCCGATGTGAATTTCATTTCACGCAACGCAACGATACCTTGGGGTATTGAAAACGGCACATTTCGATGAATCACACGTGCCGAAGATGCTTTTAATTTTATTTCAACTCCAGTCGCTTTCGCTTTGAAGGAGAACGGGCAGTAATAATATTGAATTATACCAATCTTTCATGGTTTGTTTACCTCAATCTTATCTTATCATCTTCATCAAGTAGTATTTCCTATGTATATAGTTTTACCTGAAGTATGGGAGAGGGGGTACATTAGCACATTTTTTGTGTTTGATTATATAAAAAAAACAATTGTAATAAAACTGCGCGTCAGAAAACAACATGTTCAAATCTGCCACTGTGCTATACGGCCCCCTATCAAACTACTTACTCTGTACTGAAAGTTCAGAGTAAGTAATTTTACATTTAAAATACAAATGTATTATTTTATTTCCATCTAACTGTGCAGTTTTCCCGGACGTCCTATATGTCGGGAAAATAATATCCCGCTGAACTCAATATTTGTTGTGGGATAGAATCGGATTGTTAGTATAATAAAACGAATCGGGCAAATATTTTATTTGTGCTTTCAAACTTTTGTCCATTTTGGAACAATGTTCGCCGCGCTGTGAAAATAAAAAAACCAAAACAAATCCAGTTGTTATTGGAAGCATCGAATTCTCTAATTTAGTTGTAAAAATTTTTGTTGATTGATTCACTAGTAAGTGCTGCAGTTTGTGCCATTAGCCCACTGAGCTATGATTACTACGTATATTTAGTTTGTGCCATCATCCTATATTAGACATTAAAAGTAGACAAGTAGATTAAATCAAAAACTAGTTTCTCGTTCATTTGAGTTTCTATACCCATCTTCCTAGCGTGTATCCCGTTTCTGTGCGGGTTCCGCTTTTGCCATGATCCAGGATTTTGCGTGCCGGGTTATTACAGTGAAGTGACTGACATCAGATTTACGTTACCCTTAGAGCGGAACCAGACAGATTAGATTATGGTTACATATTCAGATCTAACTGAACTAAAGTCAGTAACTATTTTAATGTGCAGAATTCCTCACGGTGTTTTCTCTCACCGCCGTGCTAATGGCATAAATCCACACATAGATTTTCAAAAAATCCAGAGGTGTGGGCTCGGATTTGAACCTACCTAGAACATACCTAGGACACCGTACCTGCCTAGGCCACCATCGCTCTCATTTGAATATCAATACTTACTAATATGTATAATAAATCGGAGGAGTTTTTTTGTTTGAACGCGCTAATTTCAGAAACTACTGGTTCAAATTGAAAAAATATTTTTGTCTTAGATAGTCCATTTGTCAAGAAGGACTTTAAGCTTTAATAAAACACTATGTGTGCAGAAACCAAAATCCACCGGGACTAAGTCTTAGGAGGCCGCTAGTTTCTAATAAACAAATGTTTGAAAGGGTCTGTCGGCGGGAAATGTCGTGTACTAATTATGCTATAAGCAAAACGTTCCCAAGCCGAAGCTATCATGTACAGGCTGTAAAAAAGTTATCCATGAACATTGTTTAGTATGTGTTGTGAGTCGAAACCATTAAAATTTAGAAGTTAATTCAAGCTTTACGATACGGCTCCAGTTTGTTTACGACTTCGAATACGTGACTGCCGGCGGGAACTTGTTAATGAAAGCAATATTTTCTTAATTGATACCATGCCTATCATACCAGAGTTTGACCCTCCCATGGGTTTGAGTTTACGAGTATAACCCCAGAGAATGCATCTGCGATACCAGTCGTAGGTTAACTTATTGGATAAGTTTTGACACAATTGCTGCACATACTAGTTGCTTTTAGTTCATATCGGGAGGATTGAGTGCAACAATTAGATGTGTTCCAGCAAAATATATTTATTTAAAAGTATAATTTGGGTTTCCGTCTATATACTAGCTATATATATACTATAAAATATAATAAAACCGAAGAGTTCGTTCGTTTGTTTGAACGCGCTAATCTCAGGAACTACTGGTTCGGTTTGAAAAAATATTTTTGTATTGGATAGCCCATTTGAAGGCTTTAGGCTATTGGAAACCAAAATCCACGCGGATGGAGTCGCGGGCAACCGCTAGTCATAAAATATGACAGCAATTTTAGTCAGTCAAAGTATTATGACTCCATTTAAATTATTTGTAATCACTTACTATATTTTGATGAGGTACTCGCATTCTCCGTTTTCCAGAACTGAAAAATAATCTCTCGTTAAACTTCTGAATTTAACTCCGTTGCGAATGGTCAGGTCTAAGATACCCGTGGGTCGCGGTTTATGACGTCACTAGATGGTTATAGGCGTGTCTTACAAGTTACGGTGGCAGTAAACAGTCTGTCATAAACTACTTGTAGCGGAATGCAATGCCGTAAGTCTTGAATGCCTTTGGGATTGATTATCTCGGTAAGATAGATAAATAAAGGTGAATGTCAGATTAGCATGCAACGCTTTTTATTTTTTAAAAACGGGGCAAACGTATGGAATCAATTAATAGTATTAGCTTATTTTTAATTTTCTTCGAAAGCTTCTCCAATAATAGTTATTTGTTGGTAAACTAACATAACCAAGTTGCCGTAATAATGCGTTGTGAACATTAAGCTATAACTACTGCAGTAATCGATCAATGGTTTTGAAGGAGCACAACTTTTTTTTAAATAAAAGTACATTTAACTGCCATTGAAATTAAATAAGTTGACATTTTACTGAAAATTTTACCATGAGCGGGAATTATTTTCTTCTTTTTTTATTCGTAAAACTAGACGTGACAGTAGTAATATGAAGATTTGAAAACAAAGTTCCAAAGACATATATTTGTTTTCAGAACTTTGTCCTCTAGTTTGTAAAAGATCGGTTTCCACGAATAATTTTGCACACCAGTTCGATGGTAGTTTTGTTTTCCGGTCAAGCATTTTTACATCACAATTTGGGTCGTTTATTCATTATTAGTGGTATAGTTTACTCAGCGTTACGATTTTTGAAAGTGCTTGCGACATGGTGATTAATTTTCATTAGTATATCTTCCTTACATAGTCACATTCCATGACCAATGTGTACATTATGTGCGAGATATTGGAAATGGAATTAAACCCACGTGTCTCGGATTTTGTTAGGCTGATGTCCAATAGAGATTGATTGAATTAAGAATGTGAGTGGGTGGGTAGTCTTTTTCTATGTTAGATTTTTTCCACGTAATTTTGCTTAGGCTGTTATATTATGCCTTACTTGTAAGGTCTAATTTGACAGATAATTTTCTAGAAATAAAAATATGATGTTTTTTTCTTTCCTTTCTTTATTCTGGACGAGTAAGGAAATAAGCTTCCAGTCTCTTTTCACATTTAATCTAGTTATACAGATTAATAACAGTTCCGCGTGAACGAAGTCAAAGGCGGGAGATACTTGAGATAATTTGCAAAAGGATTACACCATCGCATAATCTTTTGCTCGAGTTAAAGCTAAGAACTCACGGAGCGATTTTGGGAATCGGTAAACCTAGCGAGGCGCCTTAAGCGATTCTTCTATGAGAATTTAGGTAGGTTGTATGAAATGAATGCTGATTTATACTACTACCTTGTCGATTGAAAAGAGTTACTTTCAAGTTTTTTTCTACTTTTTGTCGATAAATTTCTGCTTTTTGAAGTTGTTGGTGGAATGATTTTGTAGTTTATATTATTGACGATTCTTGCATTTCTGGAGTCAACATGAATAAAGCAGATTATGTTCTTTCTTTCTTTCTGCCGATGCAAACAAGCGCACACATCGTGGGCATTAACGCTTCGTGTGCTTTGCTTTAATGTGCTTTAATTTGGCATATATGTGACTGTTTGTACATGTGCATTAGCCAGAAACTGCGGTTCAGAACCGCGGTAGGCACGGTACAAAAATCGCACAGTGTGTTCTTGGTCTAAAGGTATTTCCAAGAGCCCAATTCTGAGCAGCGAGGCAAAACATCTCGAGTGATTCTTATGATTTGACTTTCCTTACCTTTGGCATTGTGTGTTTTTTTCCTTAGGTTGAGTAGATGATTCCTTTATTATTCAAAATACAATTGATTCAAGCGGCTCCTAAGACTCTTGACTTAAATGATTGGGGATAAAGAAAAGAAATGTCGGCGCAAGAATTTTCTTGACATGAATGTCTTTTGTATTTTCGTATAATAATAGTATGAAGATACTCACTGAGCCAGAGGAGCTCATCCAGACCAATTATTTCTTAGAATATTTATGGTTAATGCACCATTATTGGTTTATTTTTTTTAATTCCACCATTGTTGTTTATTTTTGTGACCAATCAAAAATATACTTTCCAATAGGTCTCTGTTACAGCTTGGCAATCACGTTCAAAGCACGACAAAATATCATAATACCGGTATATCCATGCATACTTTAAATATCGGTAAATTATTGATGGTATTGATGACTTTCCCTACTCTCCAGGAAGTTTCTGACAGACTGGAAGTCCTAATCATTTATTATGATTTATTAATCCCATCCTCTAACGCCTCGATGGTCTAGTGGTTTAAGAATCGGGCCGTGATCTCGGTCGAGGTACTGGGTTCGATTCCCGGGTCGGGCAAAATTTGAGTTGATTTTTCTGAACACAGCCCGGTTTTGTGATCACCAACCCGGATTTGAAATGATGGAGGCCTTTGCCCTGCAGTGGGACATTAATAGGCTGATACTTTATCAATCCTATCACCCAAAGTATACCAACAGATAACAGTGACGATCTTAACCATGAGTTCAATTTTTTTCTTACACAAGTACTAGGTACACAAGTACAAGTACCTAGTACTTGTGTAAGAAAAAAATGGAACTGTTGTATAAGAAGCATAAAAGTCAAGACAGAATGTCCGGAAAAGAGCTCAAACAAATTAAACTTACAAATGCTTTTGAACCTAAATAACCGCGACCCAAACAACATATTAGCGCTCGAGAATCGAACCCGCGTCACGCGCTAACGGTCTCGGAATAAATAATAGTAGGCGCTTGAAACGAGGGTGCGCGAATACATTTGAATCGACATTAACCCGTAACTTACCCCATAAGGAATTCCCTTTGATTTCTTACGCTTCATAGTGGTTTGTACGGCTGTTGCGAGCAAGAGAGGTAGAGCTTAGTGGAACTTCCACTTGAATTTGCCGCTCGTCTGGGGAAGTACCTCCATCTTACAAAAGACCACAGCGAAATAGCTCTTCGTAACTGTTGTGCTATGTTTCTGCTGGTAAGTAAGGTTGCCAGAGCTCAATTGGGGATGGTATGGGCTTTCGTCTGGGGAAGTACCTTAACTTTACAGAAGACCACAGCGAAATAGCACTTCGTAACTGTTGTGCTATGTTTCTGCTGGTGAGTAAGGAGCTTAGTTGGGGAGGGTATGGGGTCTTAAAGGCAGGCAAAGCATCTGCGACTCTTATGCGGTTACTGATGTCCATGGGCAGCGGTGATCACTTACCATCAGGTGACCCTCTTGTTTGTTTGCCTCCCTATAATATAAAAGCACTAGCGGCCGCCCGCGACTCCGTCCGCGTGAATTTCGATTTCCGCGTGATATCTATGTATATCTATACTAATATATAAAGCTGAAGAATTTGTTTGTATGTTTGTTTGTTTGAACGTGCTAATCTCAGGAACTACTAGACCGATTTGAATAATTATTTTTGAGTTGGATATTCCATTTGACGAGGCAGGCTTTAGGCTATTGAAAATCGAAATCCACACGGACGGAGTCGCGAGCGGCCGCTAGTTAGTATAGATAGGTTTAAATCTTATAACATAGATTTAAGTGGCTTAATTTTGTTTGACATAACGATCATTAAGTGCGGGCGGTCGTGCTTTGTCACTGCGATAAGGAGCGACAATCACTTATTTTTTAGTGACAATTTCTGAACGAGTCAAAGTATAGTGAAGGCATATCTAACAATTTAAATCAATGGTTTGTACGGCTGTTGCGAATAAGTAATTTACTCGGATTAGGGATCTCCGACAAACAGATATTTCCGTTTGGGTGGAAAGGGTATTTGTAAAGACAAGATTTATTATGGGGTTTTCCAAAAGAATAATGCATCAGACTTTCTCACACTTTATGCGGGCGAAAAGTCAAGCTATGAGATATTCCTGTTACATTCCTTCAAATAGAATTTTGAGTTCGGCGGTTGTCGAAACAAAGAATGCAAATTACCCTTATTTAAAACTAGCGCCCGAAGAAGGCGGGCTCCTCGTCAAATTGACTATCCAGTACAAAAATATGTTTTCTTTTTTTGTATATTTTGCCCGGATTGCAAGAGGCGCTGGGTTCGATTCCCGCCTGAGCATTGAGATCAGATGATTTTTTCATTATTTATACTTTAATATGTTTTCATATTAAATAGGTAGTTCTTGAGATTAGCGCGCTTAAACAAACAAACAAACTTTTCAGCTTAATTATATTAAGTGTAGATTAGTGGTTTTTACCTCAACATATATTTGCTATCATAAATTAATCATTCATGTTCAATAGGGCAAACATAAATAGGTACTTATAAATTGGTATTAATTTAAAATAGGAGCGGGTTTATTTCTAAGTAAATGGGTGTAGGCGGAGGTACTACTTTAGTTCTTTTTCTCTATCTTCAAAGGGCAGTTCTGAAACCCTATTTGATACATTGTTTTAACATTTCCTTTAGGTAAAAGGGTAAATATTTAGTATTTCTCCTAAAGACAGTTGCCTTTTATTCCACTTAGGTACAAAAAAGAAACCTTAGGGTAGGCGTATTGATATTCTGTATGTAAAATATCTTACAATACAATTTAAGGTATAGATTTAAATCGCCCCGACATTGACATCAGAAAACTTGAGCATTGTTATTTTGACATGCAGCTGTTACTGCTATATGAAGCGACCGTTGCTTCATAGGGATATTCGTTATCATATTTTAGTACAAATGTCAGAGCGGGTCGAATTAAGTGAGGTCATAATGTCACGATTCAAATCAATAATTGGAGTTAAAACAAGAAATCTATTTTCGTGCCTCACCTTACTCATACCTCTTACAATTCTCAGAAAAAGTTCTTTGATATTTATGGACTAGGAACAGTAAATCAGTCAGAAAACTAAAATCATTCCGCGTATTTAGTCCCTACATCTTACGTAAGTGTTTCTACGTATATGATATTTCAACGACTTTTAATTTTTTTGTAACCGGTTCCTTGTCATCCAACAGATCTGTAACAAATACAGATCTTTTGGATGAGTTGAGGTATATGGTAGTAGTAATGTAGTAGAAGAACCTAACAGAATAGATAGAAAAGTTCATATAGAAACATTCAGACGACTAAGAACAATGTACCTAGTTCCAAGGACGTGGAAACGAATAGACATAATACTGATTAATTGTTAGGTCACACTATAGCCCACTGAACAGACGTTATGTTAAAGAACTAAAAAGACAATAGTGCTAATGTCGTTTAAAATTGGAGTATAGCGCGTCATTTGTTTTTTCTTGTACACAAGTCAATCACCATTTTATCTACCTCTTTACCTGAGATACTGTACGTAATTTTATTTAATTAACTATCCCACTGGTGCCTAGTATGAACTTTTGGTACAATTGTAGTAAAAGTCAAAAGTCTGAACAAAGCCACTAATCCAGTGATACATTGAAGCGATATAAAACATGATGAATTATCACAACGCGACTCTCATTTCCTTCGCCTCACGTCTCCTTAATGTCACAAGACGTGACGTACTTCATGCTCGCTTGATATCATTCCGGAGAAACTCAGGCTTAGAGCAATTCGAGTGCGGCTGATCTATCTAAATAGCCTGCCAGTGTGAGTACAAGTTATTATGAACAACGCGTGGTTGACGTGACAGCATCGTTTATTCGGCCACTCTCTAGATGAATTCGGGATGTAATTGCATGTGTTTTGTACGGAGAGGTTGCATATGATACACTCAGTGACTTATTTATGTTACTTTATCATACGATAGTAAAAGCCGGTCGCACTAATAATGACATCTTCCGCGTTTGCCCATGACACTTTTAATGCCAAGCAATAATATAAAAAAATCTATCTTGTTTTACCTTGCGTCTATAACAAGTGACAACAGTTAAAAAAATGGCTTATCTATCTAAATAGACCTGCCAGTGTGAGTACAAGTTATTATGAACAACGCGTGGTTGACGTGACAGCATCGTTTATTCGGCCACTCTCGAGATGAATTCGGGATGTGGTTTGTACGCGGAGGTTGCATAATGATACACTCAGTGACTTTTTTATGTTACTTTATCACAATTTTATTATGATAGTAAGAGGCAGTCTCAATAAAAATGACATCTAACGAATTTACCCACGGCACATTCAATGCCAAACGATAATATAAAAAAAAATATCTCGTTTTACCCTGCGTCTATTACAAGTGATAACAGTTAAAACAATGGCTGATTGTATCTAAATAGACCTGCCAGTGTGAGTACAAGTTATTATGAACAACTCGTGGTTGACGTGACAGCATCGTTCATTCAGCCACTCTCGAGATGAATTCGGGATGTAATTGGATGTGGTTTGTACGCGGAGGTTGCATAATGATACACTCAGTGACTTATTTATGTTACTTTATCACAATTTTATTATGCTAGTTAGAGCCGGTCTCACTAAATATCACATCTTCCGCGTTTGCCCATGACACTTTCAATGCCAAACGATAATATAAAAAAATCTATCTAGCTTTACCCTGCGTCTATCACAAATGACAACAGTTAAAACAATGGCTGATCTATCTAAATAGACCTGCCAGTGTGAGTACAAGTTATTATGAACAACGCGTGGTTGACGTGACAGAATCGTTTATTCGGTCTCTGCTGAGACGGCCACTCGCTAGATGAATACCGGCGGGATGTAATTGGATGTGTTTTGACCGCAGTGGTTGCATAATCATACTCCTTTTTTTCTCAGGAGAACGCTTTTACGCTTACAGGTTAGGTTATAATTAAAAAAAGGTTACGTTAATACTTTAAGAACAATCATCGCTTACTAGTGACAGTTACTGTTGAAACGTCGGTTGATCTACACTTTCAATGCCAAATGATAATAAAAAAAAAATCTATCTTGTTTTACCCTGCGTCTCTTACACATGACAACAGTTAAAACAATGGCTGATCTATCTAAATAGACCTGCCAGTGTGAGTACAAGTTATTATGAACAACTCGTGGTTGACGTGACAGCATCATTTATTCGGCCACTCTCTAGATGAATTCGGGATGTAATTGGATGTGTTTTGTGAGCAGCCGCAGTGGTTGCATAATCACACTAACTGACTTGTTTATGTCCTCACATGAAATTAAAAGCCTATCTGACTAATGATGATATCTTTCGTGTTTGGCCGTGACAGTTTTTATTCCAAATAATAAAATAAAAATTACCCGCCTGGTTTTATTGTGCATCAGTTACATGGGCCGATAGTAGATCTTGAATAAATAGTAATTTAGTAAGCGCTCCAAAGCGCTTTATTCTTGGATCTGACTTTAATCAATTAACGGGACAAAAGTGTTTCAAAAACAAAAGGTGCCAAGGCAAAACTGTTTAAATTTCACGGGATCAAGTTTCCTGTTTATCGGTCGTTGCGTCAACCTTTCAATTTATTTGCGACCAGTTACCGCTGTTGCGGAGCGAAACGACTGAAATTACTAGGGCTATGTTGTGACGAAAGTTGTACCATTACACAAGGGTAATGTCCCTAAATAACAAACAAATATACTAAAAGTATACTTAAATATCAATAAATTGATACGAAGCTAATCTAGATTATTAAGTCTAGAAAATAATAATTAATTTTAAGTAATGTTGATACTATTGGTAGCATTTGGTATCCACCGGTAGGTAAAATAATCATCATCAAACTCAAAACTTGGGATGTCTAATATATCATATTAAGTTCACATTAATAAACTAAAATCTATCATTTTAGTTAATATTTGTAGTAATTAAGTTATTAAATTATAAAAGGTCAATAATTCTACACTGAAGAAGTACTTTGAGGTAAAGGTTTATTAATCAAACTTGCTTCACGTTGGAATCAAAACACTGAATCAGTCACTTTAAGGAATAATAAACACTGTCACATCGGTCTATCACATTGCTGGATTATTATATACATAATATGGAGAATGCAGGATGCAATTGAAACTGGAGACCTCATTCTCGTTCATGAAAATGAAACTTTGAGGATGGAGCAGGTTCTCATTTATTACAGTTGAGACGGGATGTTTCTTCAACATATCTTCAGTATTTATACGTCCAAGCAACATATTTCTGCAAAAGAAATAACGATAAATTAGTTATGAAATCAATGAAATGATATATTGGAAATATCGAAGTTTCTAATAGAATATTTACACAAGAGTAACTTACCTTAGAATATCCTCTTTGGTTATGCGATTTATTAAGTGAGAATTCTAGTTTAATAGGTTTAATTACCTAAATTTCTATTAAAAGTAAACAATTATTATGTAAACAAACGGATGTCATTCCTTTGACAGATGACAGTTCGCAGAAAAATGAGACTGGTCCGAAATGGAGAAATTTAAAATGTAATGTACATAAATTTAAGGTTCAAATTAGAACGGACTGGGATGGTCGGAAGGCGGGGCGTATGAAATGGAATGCGTCTATCTCAGTTGAGAGTATGGTGCTTGCTCCCTTGTGTCATACCGCACTGCACCGACCTGCAGTGGCCTGTACAGCACTCCTGAGCACCGCAGCGGCCTGCAGTGGCCTGTACAGCACTCCTGAGCACTGCAGCGACCTGCAGAGCACTCCTCCGCACTGTAGCGGCCTAGGGAAGAAATTATATAAAAGGAGAAGGATCCAAGTATGGGGGAGTCAGTTGCTACCAGAGATCGGAGGAGTCACTTTGCTGAAGGCAAGGATTTCGCGCGTCGGGAATTCTATCTTGTGTGAATATAGTGTAGAGTCAGTTGAGTTCAGACAGGGTCCGGGAGCAGTCATGCTCGCCCTGATAGTCAGTTTCAATCAGAGTTCGGGAGCAGTCAAGCTCGCTCATAAAAGTGAGGATACCGCGAATCGGGAGTGTTTCGAGAGCAGTCTTGCTGAATTAGTTTAGAGTCAGTGATGTGGTTAAAAGTGGTTGGAGACTTGGAGTATTGCTGAACCTCGAGGAGTAAGACGGTACACTGTGCTGAGGGACGAGAATGGTGTAAAAGCTAAGTGGTTATCAGGCTAGAAAGACTAGTTTGATTTATATTATAACTTATCGTATAGTTCAAGTGTTTTAAACAATATTTCAATATTAGACGCCATATTTGTATTGGTTTGGTCGATTTGAACCATTTTGAGTGAATTTGATTTAAAGTGTTATTCCTAGAGGGAATAGGGTTGTTGTTTGTTGATCTGTTGGTTGGCTTGTGTAATGCGATGCAGCACGAGTCTCTTCTGTCTGCCTGACGGAGCAGGAGGATTCTTTGGCCATACTAACCTATTCAGCATACCAGTTTATTGTAATATAAACTCTGTCTTATTCTAGATCAGAATAAGTTATCTATAGAATGTGGTTCAGTTGACGAATCTGTACAACTATAATATGTATATTACATATTGTATATGTTTACAATAACTATATTTTACCAGCAACTACATAATGTTGTTTCCCATTAAACTCATCTAAGTTAGAGTGATCACTCTTGAGCACAAGATTGTACTCTATTGATTTGCGTGTGAGCTGGACACACATAGAGTCACGGGTTGCATCCTCTTACTGTATATATGACATTTGCATTGTGTCATGCGGTGGGAAGCCGACCAAGTCATTGGACGAGGCCACAGGGAGAGTTCGGAGCGCCGGAGGCTCGCCCCCCTCCTTAAAGGAGGGCCGCAATACATTATGTCCTCTTTCATAAAGTAAACATACATATATATAAATATCTATCCAACTTTTCTCCATGTGTTATGTTTTAGGTTCTTCAGTTTATGATTTAGGTACCTATCTTTAACAAATAAGATTGATGTATGAAAGATAGTAAGTAATATCAACAATATTCAAATTCTTACTCCAATATACCATAACTTTATTCCGATTCCTAAAAGAAACTGAGTTACTATAGGAACAACGAAGGGTAACTAGACGATCATGTGCCAAAGTAGGATTACATCACGAGCCAATAATTATTACTATTTTATTTATACATAACAACTTTAGGTAGCTTAGGTATCCTAGACAGTTCAGTTAGCATCAATTAGGTATCAGTAAGCATTAGGTTGTAGGATAGAGTAGGGTAGGTTGGGCTGGGGTGTTACAAAGTTAATAATAATCGGGTCCACACCAGGTTACTTGTACACACAATTTGTTTCTATGTCGCGCTGTTTAGTAGCTTGTAATATGTGTGCGTTGGATCGATGCGAACTCACCTATTCACGCTTATATTTTGATATTTAATTTTCAATATTTCTTTACTCCACCATACCAGGGATGTTATGGGTATGACATTGCGGATACGGATTGTATACGGATATTTTTTTTTATCGGATATCCGATAGTTTCGGTGTCGGTTACAGAGTTCTCTAACATATCTGGTCGCTTGTTACATCAAGCGTCTAGTTGCTTGAACTTCTAATCGGAGCGCGTTAGATCGCTCGGTGTGAACTCACCTATTCACGCTTAAGGCTGTATTAAGATAACTATTTTTTGTCATTTCTTAAGTCCATACCATCGTTTCTGTGCTCGCTTTTTAGTCGCTTGTTATATCGAGCGTCCAGTTGCTTGAACTCCTAATCGATGCGCGTTGATTCGCTCGGTGTGAACTCACCTATTCACGCTCGAGGCACAGCGATCAAGCGCGGCATCTGTTGCCTCGAAATTTCAATCGAGCATTTATAAAAGCAGGCTCCGTTCTTTGTTTGATTTCCGCGGATCGAGGCTATTCGTTCGAGATTAGGCGGCTGCAGTCGCTAATGTTCATTTGATATTCGAAATCGATACCCGATGCGGAGTGCTTGCTAATTGTTGGGAACTACTGGGCCTGAGAAAATTTTGAGCTTTTCATTTCAAGAACGTTCATTACAACAATTCTTTAAAATATGCAGATACATGTTTTGTAGTGTCTCAATAACCCCCACATAAACGTTACTGGGGAGCTCTTTAGGCACTGGGGAGCTCTCAGACACTTGTAATACCCAGTGTTTCTATGTTCGCTCTTCAGTCGTATGTAATCGAAGCGCGTTAGATCGCTTGGTGTGAACTCACCTATTCACGCTCGAGGCACAGCGATCAAGCGCGGCATCTGCTGCCTCGAAATTTCAATCGAGCATTTATAAAAGCAGGCCCCGTTCTTTGTTTGACTTCCGCGGATCGGGGCTATTCGTTCGAGATTAGGCGGCTGCAGTCGCTAATGTTTATTTGATATTCGGAATCGATACCCGATACGGAGTGCTTGCAAATTGTTGGGAATTACTAGGCTTGAGAAAATTTTGAGCTTTTCATTTCAAGAACGTTCATTACAGTAATTCTTTAAATATGCAGATACACATTGAGCAGTTTCTGAATAGCCCCCACATAAACGTTACTGTGGAGCTCTCAGACACTTGTAATACCGAGCGTTTCTATGCTCGCTCTTCTGTCCTCTGTAATCGAAGCGCGTTAGATCGCTCGGTGTGAACTCACCTATTCACGCTCGAGGCGCAGCGATCAAGCACGGCATCTGTTGCCTCGAAATTTCAATCGAGCATTTATAAAAGCGGGCTCCGTTCTTTGTTTGACTTCCGCGGATCGAGGCTATTCGTTCGAGATTAGGCGGCTGCAGTCGCTAATGTTCATTTGATATTCGAAATCGATACCCGATACGTAGAGTTTGCTAATTGTTGGGAATTGCTGGGCTATAGAAAATTATGAATAAGTTCATTTCAAAGACTTCTCAGATAAATGGCAAGAGTTTTACACCAAGAATTTACACAGTCTATTTAGTTAAACCTCGATCACGTCATTTGTTTTCTTATCTTACGATAAGTTGTACCTACTTGAAAACATGACTGTGCGTATACTTTAAAATAATTTTTCTCTTTTAAAGATTTCTGATTTTTCTACGAATATGTGTGTTATTTGTAACAAACGATATTCTCAAAACAAATATCATTGGTTGTACCGATGAAAATTTCTTGAGAAAACTAAGTTTTTACCACTAATTTAAGAAAATCAACTTCCAATATTTTATGCTGTTCATTTAAAAAAACTATAGATTCGCTCGTTTCGATGAAAAGTTCTCGACCCTCGAGATAAAGGCTGCACTTGGACGTTAATATTAACTGCTGATTTGCGCGAAGCAATAAATCTACAAGACATTCGGTTATGACGGAAAGACGTAGGATTCTTCTCACGAACGCTTTTATTTCCTTTGCCATACAATTGTGGGCTGAAATCTGTTTCTTGCTTAAAAAGGTTGATGAGGTTAAAAAATTATGACACTAATATTATTTAACGGGACTAAACGCGATATTCATTATGTAGTGTATATGTATACTACTTAAATCAGTCCGCTTGCGACCACGGTTGTTGTAACGCAGCCGAAACGTCAAGCAGTAAGTAGTATACATATACTACATCATTAATATCGCGTTTAGTCCCGTTAAATAATATTAGTGTCATAATGCAACGTGAAAGTCTAAAATCTTGATAAATTATGTTCGGAAATAACAAGTGAAAATTATTTTTCAGTAGTACATAAACTAAAGTGCTCACTGCGTTTTCGTGACAAAAAAACTTGTTATGAGGAAAACAATTGATTTCTTTTTACTTTTTGAGATAGGTACTATAAATATTTTTATCTTTAAGCATGCTTAAGGTTTTAATTATTTATAAGGGGGATATTTATAGTCATGTCATGACCTTGCTTGCTATTGGTAAACAACAAACCCCTTTAAGAATATTTGTGTGGTGTGTCACTAAAGGCATTGAATTAGAACAATATAGATACTGAGGATGAGACAATAGAGGGACATACACACGTTGCTACAACTATTGCCAACTGGCACAATACAAAGCATCATAGATATCTGCTGTTTGGCTATTCGCCCCACTCACCCATATGCATATAGTAATTGCTTAGGTTGAAGGCTTAGATATATGTGTCAGCGTGATGGGTAGTTTGATTCATCTTTACCTCTAAGTATAGAAATACAATTGGCGGAAAACGTGAGTTCGACGTGGCTACACCTGCAATATATTTAACATTTTAAATATATTGCATATGAAATATATTGAATATGACAGACACACCATGCCAAAATTACGTGTAAATTTCTATAAAAATGCATTTCTGCCTGGTGTGTGTCTTTACTGTTAAATGTTAATAACATTTCATCCAAGTGCTTTTTTTATTCATACTTATTTACTTTGTTTATAGACAAGCGAACAAAATCTATCTTGCATTCCAGAAAATAATAAATAAATAAATAAATAAATGCCTTGGACTAAACACACCAATTGCCTAGCCCCAAACTAAGCTCGAAGCTTGTATTATGGAAGCTAGGGAACGGATAGACATACTTAAATACTTTTATAAACATCCATGACTTGAGTACAAATGCCGATGTTCATCACACAAACATTTGCCCCTAGCGGGATTCGAACCCGCGACCTTCGGTTTTGTAGCCAGGGTCTCTAGCCACTCGACCAACGGGCCTGTCAAAAAATGTACAAAAACATGCTATTACATTTGTGACTGTTTATTAATAACCCTTTTGAGTCAGTTGATTCCGGCTTCTATTAAAACGAGATAAAACGAAATGCAGAATATATATTTTTATATAGATAACAGTTACTAAACTAGCTCAAGGACATTATGAAAACATTACAGCTCAACCAATCAATCTTACGAAATTGACGAATTAGAAGACTTCGTTAACTTATCGGAATTATGGTTAGACTAGCGGCCGGCCGCGACTCCGTCCGCGTGGATTTCGATTTCCAATATCCTATGTGTTATTCTGATGTATAAGCTATATTGTGGTAAAGTTTCATTCAAATCCATTTAGTAGTTTTTACGTGAAAGAGTAACAAACATCCATACATCCATACATCCACACATCCATACATCCACACATACAAACTTTCGCCTTTATAATAGTAGTAGGATTATCTAAACCTTGAATAAGCAGACTCGATAAACTTCAGAACAGCCATCAATACTCATCTATGAAGTAATCAGAAACACGGTTTCCAATACTATTAACAATTCACGACAACAGAAACTTTCCTGACCTAATGTCATGAGTTTCCATTGAAAATCGATCCAATTGTTCGAGCTGAAGGCAAAGTCTCGTCTACAATTGTATGGCTGGCGATTGATAAAGTTTCAAACAATTGATAAATAACAACAACAGTGAGACTATTTGCGGAAATTCCAAACCAATAAGTAGAGCTAAGCTCAGAGGCCGTTGAAATTAATAAATATCAAGGCTCTCAACACTCGTTCCGATCCAATATACAGTTTCCTTTCTCGAAAGTGTCCCTAGATATCTATTTTTTAGATGAAGTTGTTTGTAATTGATTTGAAGATAACATATCATAATATGTTTAGTCAACTGTAAATAAGTTAATGAAACGGAATTCATTTAATAATTTCTTAGACGCAGATAACTCATCGCCTAGCTTCAAACTAAGCTTGAAGCTTGTACTGTAAATACAATGAAAGAAATAGAAAAACATTTTTAAACATCTATGAGTTAAGTACAAATGCCGATGTTCATCCTATTTATCACTGTTGTATACGAATCAATTGACACCCTTCAAAAGTGCCACTTCCTTGTAACAAAGCGTCTCAAGTAATACATCTCGACTATGGTGGGTCTTAGTGAAGTGCTCTCGAGCTGCGTTGTTGTAACGGTTTTTCCTGAACCGTAATAAAACGTTTCACATGTCGGCCGCAGTCCCGGAGACCGCGTGCGGTCGGCGCGGGGCTAAATTGATGGGTCACTCCATCGCCAATGTAATGGTCCTTCAAAACGAACGACCCCTGGCCAGTAAGTGAAATTCACGTTTGATTAACTTTTACTGGGAGCCGGTGTTTTAGCGAAAGTGCTAGCCCCAAGTTGGGCGCCAATAACAAAGGAAATGTTTATTGCACGATGCTGACCTGTGTTCTCATGCCGTTTTTGCACGGCGAATGTGGATGGTAAATGATTTTTCCTAATAATACTTTGTGACATAACTTGCAATGTTGTTCCGCAATGTTACATTGTCGACTTACTACAAAGAAACGTACCGTACTCGTTTATATTGGTTACTTTCTTTAGTTGTATTTTGTTGATTTTTTATCGGAAACCTCTCATGTTTTTGACGCTTGGTATTTTTCGATTATAAAAACTTGTACTTTTTAGGTAAAAAAGTAAAAACATAGACCTTAAAATTTAAGATCTCTTCCACAAACGTTTGTTACTACCTCACTGTTATTTCAAAATAAATATGTATGTATGTGTATAAAAACATCTAGTACTGTAGATACAACAAATTGGTCTAATTTATCCACCAGCCCAACGCGTAGTAACTCTATCTCACGTTTGATTAACTTTTGGCCGGCCTCGGTATTAGTAAAAGTGCCAGTCTCATGTTGGGCGCCAATAACAAATAATGTTTATTATCTCCTCCACTAACTTACGGTCGACGGTTAACTGTTCCTACTAATCATTATGGTGATAATTACTATTATGAAACGTGATGCTACATCATAATAATGTTAAATCAATTAATATGACTATCAGACAACAATTATCGTATGTTTCTTAAATCAATGTGTTATACGTATGCTTATTAGTAAAAGAAAGCCCAAAAAACAAATTCTGATTTAAATTTATGGATGTTTGATGGTAACATTAATCAAATATGCTCTCATACTTAAGCCGCGAGCCAGATAATGACCAAAGCTTAAGCTTAAATTCACATTTTAAAAATGAGTGTATGCTTATGGTGGTTTAGTAATAATAATAACAAGCAACAGTAAGCATTTACAACTAAAAAACGTAAATGCATTTGAGCATTGTATCAGGTTTCCTTTACAAGCAAGATGAGAGTTAAATAATTGTAATTAGTATAAAACCGAGTTAAAGCCAGTTTTATTTACTAGAAATACAATCTGATCTAACAGAAAAGGATATAGTTTCCTAAGATGAAACAACATTGTATGGTGTATCGATAATGAACACTGGCCTCCGACTCACTTGCGTCCTGTTTATGGACAAACATTTATCACTCATTCTCCGTAATGAGAAATGTTGGTGGCCCGCGGAAACGTTTACATTTTTTAAACTGGTCTGAGTGATGGGAGTCAAAAAACGAATTTTAAATAGCTGCGTTTTTTTCTGTGAAATTAAGAAACAATGGTCTACATAAATGGTATTTTATAAATTGTATTGTGTAGGTACAAAAACTCCCAGTTGTAGTAATTAAATAAAAGAGAATAAAATGTTAATGTTTTAATATAAAAAAGTAAAAAAGGTAATTATAAAATCCTTTTTATACTCTCACTCATCAAGCATGATTATTTTATTATTATCATAAAGCTTGCACAAAACACGCTGCCCCACGTTGGGCGCCAAATACAAAAAAGTTTAATATCCTTCCGTAAGCGTTGACTGGAAATTGTTTGTGCCCATATGAAAGGCGGCGATAGGTCACGTGGGAGCCCGCGTCGTAAACTGCGCCTGGTGGATGAGCTTCTCAAATTTATGCACAAACATTTATCGCCCGTTTTTCGGTAAAAGGAAACGTCGGCATGCAGGAGAAATTTCCCACTGTGTTCAAACTTCTGGCTGAGCAGCGAAACTACCGCCTTTATCGTTCGCTTGTAAACTGCCCTGCAGGTTCGAGAGTTCGCTTTTATCGTGTTACTTATTTTTGCAGCAGCAAAACTTTTGCTTTTAAACGATAGCACAGTTGTTATTATACTAGATACAGTGAAAAAGGAAAGAATAACATTGTTTTCCATCTGGCTGGCTTGTCTCAAGAATGGTAATGGGTTCATTAAAATGTTGTATGTTTTCGATGACTGAGACCGCGCGAGGGAAAACGGTTTTCGACTCAGATTTATAATGGAAACGATTTTTAAATTGTCTGTGATGTTTTGGTAGTAGATTATTCAAATTCGTTTATAAATTGTAATGTACCGTTTTATCAGTTTTATCAATTGTTAAATATATTTGAGAAAAGTTATACATAAAAAAAAATTGGCAATCTTTATTAGCATCCTTCATTTTTATTTTAATTCTCCAAAATTTATACAATTTTGCGGGAAAAACACGTCTTCTAATCAGCATTTTAGAAGAATAAAAATAAATGTGAAGTCCTCCTTATACCTAATACAAAGGACTTTCTGCCAAGGTGCAATTTGCGGAAATATAAAAACTGTAACCATGATTAAATATCCCATTGACCCATTCTCGAGTATGACATTGTAAGGCATTTTATCATTAGGGTGGATCGCGGTTCATGGGGCTGCCATAACTAATGGTCTTTGTAAAAGGTTGCCCTTCAGGAATAAGAAGAAATATATTTTTCTGACACAATTCTCGGATTATTTTCGTTGAAAGTTGTTTTCGGTGAGATACAAATTTTTGCAGTAACAAATAGGATGGCATTATGCAATGGCGCTTCAGTTATTTGCTGTGGGAAATTGAATTTACATGTTTTGGGTTTTGCGTAGGCGTTTTCCTTATGTTCTATTTAAATACGAAATATTAGACTAAGCTAACGTGAGTCGTTTCTATGAAAATTACAATAAACGGTTAAATAGTTGACTAGTTCCGAAGTTTGTTGGCATATCGGCCGCATTCTATAAGATTTTTTGCTGAAATTCCAAAAAATCTCTTTGCATCTCGTCAGAAATACGGTTGGGCATAGATTAAAATTTAAACTTATTTTAAATGATGTTTGGCGTCCGTATCTTAACTGATAAAAAAAATATTAAATGTATTATTTCAAAAGAAAAACAAATGAACCGAACTGGTAAAACTTATCTTTTATGACAGACAGAAAGAATCAAAACGACAGAAATTGTCACAATAAAACTCAACGCTTCCGATAAGAATCATAAATAAAAATACGAACGCTGAATTTGGTAGTAAAGCTGTATTCTTTTAGTATCGCATTTCCCGATAACTCTGCCAAACAGTATATCATCAGATCGAAGTTCATTTCAATAACATTAACTCCAGTCATTGTCTGCTACACATAAACTCGTGATTCCGAGAACTCTATACAATTACGCAGATACGCAGTTGAATTCGGTCAATAAAAACAATAATTGCTGAGCACAACCCGTCACGGGTTATAAACACAATATTAGTACTTTCAGAAGACAAGGGCGGTATAATAAGCACATTACATCGGTCCGATGAGCGCATCCTTGCTTTATCGGTCAATATCATCGGAATAGAAAATTTATAAGAGCCAACGCGATGAGATTCCGCGGTTTACGAACTGTGAATTGCGACTTTCCTTTCTCCTATTTATATACGACGTGACTTTCTTTAATACTGATTGATATGTCTTCTTTGGAGTAAAACAGACTTTCGCACTCAGATTATATTGGTAGGTAAGTATGTAGGTGAATGTCGCCGGGTGATTTATCACAATGGAGGATTTGAGAACGAGAGCGGGTTGAATACAATGTCCGACTAAAGCTACGTTAAGTTGAACATTCCAACAATAAGAAGGCTAAAAATAAACGAGTTCTTGCGAAAAGTAGTTGTAAGTTTGGCCTTGTTTACGTTTTAAGGGCAATTTGTAACGTTTTACTTTAATTTTGTGAAGTTTTACTTAAGATTCTTTTTGGAAGTCTATTTTTGGCATTTAATTTCGAGTGCCACTTAAGCGAACACTGTCGAAATCTTTTATTTAAGAGGAACGAATTTATTACGATCAAGACTCAATTAGAAAGTGCGAGAGAAAATAGGAAAGAGAATTT
Source organism: Nomophila noctuella (assembly GCA_958496325.1). NCBI lineage: Eukaryota > Metazoa > Arthropoda > Insecta > Lepidoptera > Crambidae > Nomophila > Nomophila noctuella. The sequence continues at coordinate 4,102,449 of OY292495.1, forward strand.
CCTTTGATTTATGCCTAAAAATCTTGTTATTGGTTTTCTTCCTTTAGCCTCTCTAGTTTAGGTATAGTTTAAGAACAGTTACCATACAAGAGAAAAAAACATACAATTGTGAAGTCATTAGGAAATTGTAGAAAAATCAAATGATTACAAATACATACTTTTAAATATGAATTCCGATAATTTTATTCATTTAAATTATTTACATTTCTCTTCATTTGCTCGTGTTTGTTTAGTGTTATTAATTTATTTTTATTGTTTGTGGGTTAACTGAGACAAGATGGATTGTTCTCGTCTAATAGTCTATTTATTAAATATTTCGAGAACTTCCTTCTGCGTACCTAAATAAAGCTCAAAATAATAAAATATTTGTCAAAGTCGTTGTTGAAAACGCCCGACAAAAAATAACATGAAAACTGTTTCACTTTGCTGAGCACACGATTCCTTACTTCAGCTTTATCGCTCACACAGTCGAATTCCTCTGGTAAACTGCCTGATATAGAATTTGGCAAGGCTAGCCAGGCCTTAGCTTATATCGCACCTTCCAAGAACCAGTGTAATAAGAACGGTATAAAACAGGCAGGAATATAGCAATTTACCGTAATCCTGAAACCTAGTGAGCTGTGTAATAGCTTTACCGTAAGTAGATTATTTTGCCCTCATTTAGAGGATTAGTGGCGTAAATATTCCGTATGATGAACGGTAATGCTAGGTAGTGTAATATTGAAGAGTTTCCGTGATTAAGATTGGTACAACCAACAAGGTGACAAAATATTTATGGGTATTCGGCATTTGTCGAGCAAATGTTTAATTTTATCAATCACCAAACGAATGTCAAGACAACAGAATGTCAACGAATTAATTGAATAAATTCTTTGAAAGTCTTGGAAATAAATATCACACTAATCACCTAACCCCAAACTAAGCTTTAAGCTTGTACTATGGAAGCTAGGGAACGGATAGACATATATACTTAATAATTTAATATGCATCCATGAATCGAGTTTAAATGTTGATGTTCATCACACAAATATTTGACCCTAGCAGGATTTGAAACCGAGGCCCTTGGTTTTGTAGCCAGGGTCTCTGACCACTATACCAACGGGCCCGTCGTCTTTGATTAATATTTGTACTTTTTTAAGTAAACCTCATCAAAAAATGCCATTACAAACAACAACACAATTTAGGAGTTAGAGATATCTAACCCCATTTATTTAATAGAAGTAAATACTTAATACGTAAATAAGGCTTAATACCGTAGAAAAACCAATTTCTCTGCAACGTATTTATTACTTGACGTGCTGGTCAGGACAAGCCAATTATAACACTCCGGCTCAAAAGCTGGCGTTAATATTTTATAACCAGCGGTAAAACAGAGCTGGGCACTCTTTCATCCTCTGGCCTCGGAGGTCTTGCTAAATAAATGAGTTTTCAATTTGCAAGCCGTTCCCAACGTATTTTGCGGCCTTCCATAAATTATTATCATTAATCCATTCTTTTGGTTCGGTTTTCTGCACCATTAAGATGGGAAATTCGCATATTCGTGGGGCTTTGAAACAGATGGGAGGTGTTTGAAATGAATTATTATTTTTTAGGCACCCTATTTTTTTAGACAGGTGCTGATTAAAGTAAAAACAATGCTTAGGAATACTAAGCGTCTGTCTTACTAACTGCATTCTAATCTCATAGTACCTACTTTTCTCCCTCCTAAGTATTTTACTAAATGTTCGCCACATGCTTTTTTGCGCTTACTTCGTGGTTTGGAAAAACAATGTGGGTGTTTTATCAAACAATATGGGTGTTTCGTTCTGCTAATAACCCCAAAATTACAAGTATAAAAAGATTAAGGGTATTTTATCATCCGTTATGAAAGTTTCAAACTTACAAACTAAAACACAATAATAGTAGTTGTACTTAATTAGCTATTTTGGGGATATGAACATCATCATTAATTAAATAATAATTTATGACGAGAACGATGAGGTGAGCTTATGTTTGAGCAAATAGCGTGGGAGCCTCTATACTTGTTATTAATTGAAAACTAGATCAGACTTGCTTAAATTTTATAAATACATATAATTCCTGCGAATCAAAATAAATGTTGTACGTTACATAAAAATATATAATGTTGATTTTAATTTATTGAGCAAACGCGTCAACTGCTTTTTCTTGTTTGTTTGTTTGAAGGCACTAATCTCAGGATTCACTGGTTAGAATATAAAAAAAAATGTGTTGGATAGTCCATGTGACTAGGAAGGCTATGGTAAAACCGAAATCCAGGCGATAAAAGCCGCGGGCGGTCGCTAGATAAGAACAAAAATAATTTTGATCCATTATAAAAACAAACCCGCATAACTCTGAAAGCCGTATCCTCTGTTAAAGCTATGCCATCGACAATAAAACAACAACAACAGTAAACTATAAAATTAAACCGATATTTCGAAGTGGACTCCGTTAACCGTTTTAAAACGTATGATGTAAATATTAAAAAGGTTCGCGAGCGATACTGGACTCGGATCGTATTTGCTTCTCAATTCCGTTGCAAATATTTATACTGGATCTCTGGATTATCTGGGTCTGTCTGTGTTTTCATGTGTTTGCTCGAACTGTTTACATAAGACTATTGTGAAGGGTTTGTTGTTTCTTAAAGAAAGTAGTAAATCTATTTACAATACAGAAGAGAAAGTCGTATTGTGGCTGGTCCGATTTTTAAGATTTTTGTTCTTTTATGACTTTATTCCATGTATTTTGTTAATGTTAATAAGTAATAATGAGCAAATGTTTTGTTTTTTATATTGACTTTTAATTACCATTCCAATCTGAAATGTAGTACCTACGTACCTAATTTCAAAGCAAGTAAGCATTTGTAAAATGTATTTGCATATCGCACCCCCAGTGCAAAAAAGACGTAAGTGAGGTTACGTCGAATCATCGATTTTATCATATTTAAAAAGTACGTTCAAAGACACATATGCTCAATTTTTTTCATATTTTTCTTGTTAAAATTGACGAATTAATACAAGAAAATGAGTTTTGAGACTTTTTATTCCATCACTTTTTTTCTTAAGGAAAAATAGCTTATGTGATATAACGCAAAGAACACATTGAAAAATATAACGTATTACTTAATATTACCTTTTTCCCTAAAATTTTATGTAGAAAATAAAAAGTAACCAATATTATGACTTTATTGCGTTTCTTTTAAAATAAACTTAAAAAATAAGAACAGCAATATGACTGTTTACTTCTTATGAAGTTAAAATAAATCACAATAAGAACAATTACTTCTTTCTTCCACTAGAATATTTTCATTGCACCGAGACGTAAGATTTGATACAGCGGCGCGGGGGTAGCCATCAGGTACATAAGTGTGAATACGTCGATGCAGGGGGCGCGCTGGATGTGGGGAGTGGGTCACTCCACACATCCAGCGCAGCATCTTCATCTCCGTGACTCGCAGCATCCACTTGTTTTGCTCAAGTACAGGGCACGTTTCACTGCCGTACAAAAGGACAGGCCTAACAATGGTCTTATAGACTTACCCCTTCAGCTTAACCGGCATTTTGGGGTCGCAAATGACACCAGTCACCTCACGCCATTTTGCCGAGGCTGCTGCAATGCGGGCCATGACGTCGTCATCGATATCACCAGACGCGTGAAGTAAAGATCCCAAGTACTTAAACAAGTCCGTACGCTCGACCACGTCACCGTCTATGCGTTTGCATAATCCCCCATCCATACGGATGGGGGATCTGTTTTGCAGGCCAGGTTCTCGAGTGCCACGTTCCACCTATTTGCACGTCTCACCAATCGTCCCTTGTCCGAATCCGCCAGCGCGATATCATCAGCACTGTATGCTGCCATGCCAGCAGTCCTAACTAGAGAATCGGAATCGTGGTACATGTCTCGAATTACGTCAATATAACTTTCAGGCACCCTCTTGGACTTCAGTGCTCACCTGATCATCATGCCAGGAACACAGTCGAAGGCTTTCTGCATGTCCATGAACACGAAATGCAGAGGCGTGTTCTACGTTCTGTATTTCTCCATAATCATCTTTAAGGCAAAAACAGGGTCCATTGGACCAAGACCAGGTCAAAACCCGTACTGACACTCCGAGACAGTACACTCCTGTCGTAGCCGAGAGACAACTGTCCGCTCAAATAGCTTCATAGTGTGGACATTACTTTATACCGCGATAGCTTCCGCACTCTTGCAGCGATTCCTTTTCTTTGAAGACTGGAGTTACGATACTCCGCCTCCACTATTAAGGGACCTGCCCGGTGTAGAGTGTGTGGTTATAAAGGTCGTTTAAGATACCCACACCACGAGAACCAATCGTCTTCCAGGGTTCGATAGGGACTCCATCGGCACCGACTGCCGATGGCGAAGAGCTCTAAGTACGGGTTTCGACCTGGTCTTGGTATCATGGACCCTGTTTTTGCCTTCATTAAGGATGATTATGGAGAAATACAGAACGAAGAACACGCCTCTGCATTTCCTGTTCCTGGACATGCAGAAGGCCTTCGACTGTGTTCCTGGCATGATGATCAGGTGGGCACTGAGGTCCAAGAGGGTGCATGCAAATTATATTGACGTAATTCGAGACATGTACCACGATTCCGATTCTCTAGTTAGGACTGCTGTTGGTGACACCAACCTCTTTTCCATCTCCGTCAGAGTCCTCCAAGGATCCGTCCTTAGTCCCTTCCGGTTAAGCGTGATATTGGATGAATTGTCAATTAGCATCATAGACGCACATGAGCAACCCCCGTGGCTGCTCCTGTATGCTGATGAGATCGCGCTGGCGGATTCGGACAGGGAACGATTGGTGAGACGTGCAAATAGGTGGAACGTGGCACTTGAGAACCTGGCCTGCAACACAGATCCCCCATCCGTATGCATACACGGTGACGTGGTTGAGCGTACGGACTTGGTTGAGCGTACGGACGAACTACTCGATTACGACGTCAATGGCTTTTTTTACGGCAGTGAAACGGGTCTGTACTTGAGCAAAACAAGCGGATGCTGCGAGTCACGGAGATGAAGATGCTGCGCTGGATGTGTGGAGTGACGCGGAAGGACCGCGTTAAGAACTCGCGCATTCAGGGTAGCCTTCATTTCCGTGATATTGCTGATAAACTGCGCCATGTTTTACGGAAACCGGCCAGTTGCATTGGAAACAAACGTCTCGACATGCCAGGAAATGCTGGGTTGACGTCGAGAAAGACGACATGCGTGTCAATGGCCTGACCACACAGGATGCCGAAGACCATGTGAAGTGGAGTAGAAGGAGCAGGAAGGTGGTCCCTGGACTTGGAGGCAATGGCCGAGGATGTGACCAGGATAATCGCTAGGATGATGATCTGAAAATGTATAATCGGACGCAGCACAGTAGGGCGAGAATGATGTTTAAGTTAAGAGGAGAGTAAATTTAGTTTAAAAGTTAAAAAGAGATTGAGACACAATGTGTTTACTGTCTAATCCACCAAGTATTTTCTCGTCTGCTCTTGGGGAGCCCAGGGTCCGCATAAACAATGATTTATCTGGGTTTATCTAGTCTGATCATTACATTGAAGCGACTGTCTTCCGATCTTTGCAATCGAAAAGGCGAACTAAAACAATAAGATCATAGTTACACATTCTGAAAGAATCAATGTGCAGGTTCCTCGCGATGTTTTCCTTTAATGTCGGGCTAGTAGTGGTACAAGTAGTAAGTAAGTAAGTGCGCTAGACAGTCACAACAATGGTCTGGTTTCAAACTAGGGGAACCCCTGTTATATAAATACTAGAGACTAGAGTTATTAAAATAATGTCTGTTACTAACGATGGTGTTATTTGTAAGGACCGTGCCTCACATACATGAGGTCCTTGGTTCGACTCCGGGCCAACTTCCTCCTCCTTTTGGATTTTTTGAAAAATATATGAGTGTATTTGTGCCATTAGCTCGGCATAGGCTTGAGAAAACACCACGAGGACACCTGAACATTCCGATAGTTTCTGACTTTAGTTCAGATAGATCTGAATGTGTAACCATGATCCAACCTGTCTAGTTTCCTTCTAAGGGTTAGAAAGGTCTGACGGCATTCGTTTCACTGTAATAACCAGACTCGCCAAATCCTGGATTATGGTCAAAGGGGACCCCGCACAGAAACGGGATAAACGCTAGGGGGATGAATGCCTGTTACTAACGTGTAATTTTATTTCTATTTTTTTAAGATATACCATAGATGTTATTCAGAACGGGCAAAACGCGCGGTAGCTGGCGCCCTCCTCTTGCTAAATAATAGTAGAAGAGTATTGCCATCACTCGGGACGCCTTGCATTAATAATTACTTAAGTAATAACCAAAAATGTGTATTTGGAGAAAGTTATTAACTCACCTACAAATATTAATTTTACATGCTACTTTCAAAGGCGTCTATTAGGTATCATTGTCTAATATATTAATATACTTACGTCTAAAAACCCCAGCCATATTATCACATTATACACCTGATGTTATACTAGGAGTTCTGTGAAGGATTCGGCAAGAGGTATGTACGTACGTACACTCAGACAAAGTTGGTGTGTGTAAAGTACCTCAATTTGTAAATAACTTTTGCTTGTTATTTTAATTTTATACATAATATTTTGCTGTACGAAGCCGTGTAAAACTTATTTCATTAATTGTTACAATAATTCGTATCAATTTATCTGTTATTTTTTTAAGAATTGAAAAAAAAATCATGTGGTAGTGATCCTCACCGAAACTCCACATATTTGAAGTATTACTGTGCAATTTTATTGTTGATAGTACGAACTTTAATAATAACCAAAACTATAATAATATTTTTCCAGTATTAATAAATAGGGAACACAAAAACAAAAAACAACTTTTTTCCTTACAGTCATAAATAATAACTCAAAGTAATATGTGTTAATATGCGGCTGGCTTTACATAAACATATAATGGAATAAGTAATTATTACTGTTTACTTCAGTTACCTTAACTAGTCCCCAAATTGAAAAATGGAGTAAGTGTTGCTTATGCACTTCAAACATAATTTTAATAAAGGGAATAAGGCAGTAATCTTACTTATACTAGCACAATTGTGTGTATTTACGAGTTCATAACTGCTTTAATATCACATACTTTTTAAAGTACATTTGACTTTTTTGGCAAAGACTGGCCTAAGTTTTGATACTCAGAATCCGCTATTTATTTCCGTAATGAAAAATAGCGTAATAATTTATTTTTACAATTCCAAATGAACTATAAACATTAGAACTAACTTGAATATAACACGCATTGCAACAATTTTTTCTCCTTTTTTTGATATAAGAATTATTGTTCTACGTTTGAAAATAAAGTAAATATACCTAAAAGTTCAGTTTTTTCGCCGTACTGAAAAGTCGTCATTTTCGACTTACGTCTTTTTTGCACTGAGGGTGCGATATAAAAGATGTGGAAAAAAATGTGGTGACGTAATAGTATCTCATACAAAACAATTATGTCATTTATAATCTGTTTTATGTAAACCAATTATAACTCACGTTTGTATTAGACCTTTAGTGCTAATAAGCTTTTTGATGGTTACGAAATTAGACATTCGTATTAACTATGCTCTAGAGCCCCGTTTCTGCTTACTAATTACTACAACTAATTGCACAGTTGTACTGAGACCTAATAAAACATACTATCTATGTGCCCTTAGTATGTATAGCTTAACGTCATTCATATTATTTGATGGACTATTCATTCTTATTAAAAGACTGACCGATACCGCTTGAGTTATGAAGGAAACTTTGGTCCAAAGTTGCAAGTTTTCCGTGGTCCAACAGTTTCGTAGCTCAGATCCAACCACGACGGTCAATAGTTCGATTCCCACGTTGACTTTGGCTGGTGATTTTCGAAGTCAGACTGGCTAGATATACGAAATATTAATGTGAGATCCAGAACATTTGAAGCTTAGGTAAAACTATGAATAAGTAAGAGATTCTTCTAATGGCAGATATAATAAAGACTAAAAAAGGAATCGAATGACTGCAGTTCCAAGGACGCTTGAAGAATGAATGGTTTAATCTTTTTCGTATTCACAACAATCCGGGTGACCTAAATTTCATAACGTCGAAGCTCTGTGAAGAGTATTGAATATGGAAATATACAGGTTAAGACTTATTGTGGCTTTATCTTGATTTGTATCAAGCGCTTTTATAAGGTTTCTTTGATTGTCACTTTTTGTTCTCTCAAGACAAAAATAATAGTAAGAGAGCCCACGACCAAAATTTTTGTCTCATACCAATACGGCCAAAACCGCATCAAATCGATAGATACGATTATCCTGAACTCGAAAATACCAATATCAGACATTTTCCGCGTAGCGTTTGATCTGACCGAATTTTCAAAATTGTCAAAAATTTTACCGAACTGCATCATAGCAATATGTCTGATTTGCAGACTGTAGTTGAATGATAGTTCTGAGATACCGGAAACATATTTTTCAGACGTTAGTGGTGTAGCGCAAACCCGTAAAATCACTTAAAAAAATTAAAAATGAGACAAAAAAAATGTCTCATAGCAATACGTCTGAATTTTTTTTTTATTAGTAAATTTTGGTTATTTGATGCGAACAAAACAATTTTCAGAGGGAAATGTGAACGCATTAAATTTTGAGACCGTTTTGAAAATGTTAACAAATTTTACCGATCGGTATCATAGCAATATGTCTGAAAATTGTTGGACATGATAAAATAAGTTGTCCACATGTGCAAAAAATTTATATCAGACAAATTAAGTGTAGCACCTTCTCTACCTTGGGAGTATATGCTACACTTAAAGTGTCTGAAAACAGGTTTTTGGTAATCATGGCAGCAATACGAAAAGTTGAAAAAAAAATTATCTATCCGTATTGCTATGATACAGGTCGGCTAAATTTATTGACACTTTCAAAAATGCGCTCAGGCTATATGCTACGCGAAAAATGTCTGAAAACAAACTTTTTCGTAATACAATTATAAAATCTATGTACATTTTCACTATCAGACGTATTGCTATAATACCGACTGTCTTTTTTTTTTGACACAGCAGAAATGGCCTCCCACGCAGTTGCTACACTTTCGACCGTTACTACACACCTAGTCGGGTTCAGAATCATACAATCTAACGATTTTATAGGGTTTTTGCCGTATTGCTATGAGACATGGTTTTGGTCGTGGGCTCTCGTACCAAATGTCTACCTACCATTCGTCGAGTTCTCACTGTCTATCGATCGAAATTAAAACATTTTTCTTTAAGATATCTCTCTAATATTGAGTTGTTACATTATTTCTGTAATTATTATACTTTTGCATAATATTTTTTCTATTAAGTAATGGTATTTGATATTTTCGATGGGTCAGTCCGGGGCCTCCGACCAAGAAAAGTCGCATAGAAGGTTTCGTGCTGCTAACAGTAATTTTCTTCAACCCATTTTGGAAAAAGAAGGAGTGTCATCCCCTATGTTATGACCGTTCACCATAATATGGTCAACAATTCTTCTGCCCGTATTGACTATAGCCCCCAATTTGGGGTAACCCTATGTCTACCGGTGTACTAAAATAGACGGATGGCGATGGTGATAAGAGATTTCGTTGGAACCCACGATAATTAAGATTTTTTTGTTATAAGTAGGCTTGTCAATTAAGGATCAAAGTCGCAGTGTACCATTTTCTCCGAAGCTATGGCCGATTATGAAACTGGGAGAGGCGATAAGATAATGATGATTATAATTAAGACTAGCGGCCGCCCGCGACTCTGTCCGAGTGGTTTTCGGTTTCCGCACATATAGGTAAATACTATAGTCTAAAGCCTTCCTCGTCAAATGGACGGATGGACCAGTTCCCGAGATTAGCGCGTTCAAACAAACGAAATCTTCAGCTTTATTATATTAGTATAGACAGTACAGATTATGAGACATTCATTCTAAGTGGCGTTTGTTAAATTAAACCAAAACTACGTTGAACTTTAGTTTAGCTCTTAGTGAACAATACGGTCGGGTGCAATGGCGCATATTGCAACATGCATGACTTTAATAACAATTTCATTCCGGCACACATTCGTTGCCGCGGCGAAGTGGTTTCATTAAGCTGTTGCCAAAATATTCTGAACTGTTTAAACACTAAGTTACTTTAGACATTTTATTTGACTACCTATTTTGTTTAAAGTGCACCAATCCTTTAAAATTCAAATAGGTTTTTATAGCTCCCATATTTATTTGTTTTAGTCTTTTAGATGTACAATTCAAATTGTAATTAATATGTCCAATGTCCATTGTATCCAAATATCAAGCTTTTGCAAACTCGTATAAGTAATAATATACAATTGAAAAAAGATCAGGCGTAACGTTATTTTTGCCACAACTCCATAGGCCGTAAATGTCATATAAGGCTGTGGCAACAGCTATAGCCACGTTATCGAAATCGTCCCTAGAGAGAATAGAATTTCTATCTACTCGCATGAGTAACTATACTCATGGTGCAATCAAATGAAATAATTGAAAAGTATACCAACTTTCTATAAAGCGTTTAATTCCGGACGTAATGCGTCCAGCAACATACTTATTTTTATTACTCAGCTAATTTCGCCATCTATCTTACACCGCTAAAGCCACGTTAGCGAAATCGTCCCTAGAGAGAATAGTTGTCGGTCGCCAGATTTACTTATTACACGCATTAGTGTACTTATGTTGCAATCAAATAACAACATTAAAAAGTCTACCTATTTTCTTTAAAGCGTCTAATTTTAGACGTAATACGTCAATATTTTTAACTGTATACATGTTTTTAGTTACTTTCTGTTATCACTCAGCTCATATCGCCATTTCTCTAACATCGGTTGTATACATCGCTATAGCCACGTTAGCGGAATCGTCCCTTGAGAGAATAGTCGTCGGTCACCATTACTCACTGAGGTGTTTAATTTCATACGTAATGCGTCCAGCAACATACATATTTTTATCACTCAGCTCATTACGCCATCTAACTAATATTGGTACAGCCACGCTAGCGAAAGCATCCCTCGAGAGATTAGTCATCGGTCGCCAGATTTACTATTTACACACATGAGCGACTATATACTCATGTTACATTTAAATAGCATCATTAAAAATCTGCCTATTCTCTTTAAAGCGTCTTATTTCAGAGGTAATGCGTCCAAATTTTTAGCTGCATCATACGTTTTACTTACTTTTTAGGGTTCCGTAGCCAAAATGGCAAAAAAACGGAACCCTTATAGATTCGTCATGTCTGTCTGTCTGTCTGTCTGTCCGCCAGTCTGTCACAGCCACTTTTTTCCGAAACTATAAGTACTATACTGTTGAAACTTTGTGAGTGGATGTATTCTGTGAACTGCAACAAGGTTTTCACACGAAAATAGAATAAAAATAAAAAAAGTGGGGGGTCCCCATAGTCAGAACTGAAACTCGAATTTTTTTTTCCATTTAACATATACGTGTGGGGTATCTATGGATAGGTCTTTAAAAATTATATTAAGGTTTCTAATATCACTTTTTTCTAAAGTGAATACTTTGCGTGACAGACCCTTCCAAAGTGGAAAAAAGTGTGTCCCCCCCCCCTCTAACTTCTAAAATAAGAGGATGATAAAACTGAAATAATTACATAATGTACATTACCATAAAAACTACCAACGAAAATTAGTTCGAACGAAATCCATTCAGTAGTTTTTTTAATACGTCAAAAATAGAATTTGTACGGAACCCTCAGTGCGGGAGTCCGCCTCGCACTTGGCCAATTTTTTATTATCACTCAGCTCATATCGCCATTTCTCTAACATCGGTCGTTTACATTGCTATAGCCACGTTAGCGAAATCGTCCCTCGAGAGAATAGTCGTCGGTCGCCAGATTTACTATCTACACGCATGGGTGAATAATAATTTAGTATAGACTTATGTTACAAATAATTGCATCATTGAACAATTCACACACTTTGAGGCGTTTAATTTCAGACGTAATGCATCTATTTTTGTATTTTTACTCAGCTCATATCGCCATTTCTCTAACATCGGTCGTATACATCGCTATAGTCACGTTAGCGAAATCGTCTCTCGAGAGAATAGTCGTCGGTCGCCAGATTTACTATCTACACGCATGAGCGACTATATTTATGTTACAATTATTGAAATGTACCTACTTTCTTTTAAGCGTTCAATTTCAGATGTAATTTATCGCGCAGGAAGCACAATTTCTGATATTTTTGTAATATCACTCTCTAACATCGGCCGTATACATTGCTATTGCCACGTTAGCGAAATCGTCCCTCGAGAGAATAGTCGTCGGTCGCCAGATTTACTATCTACACGCATGAGCGAGTACTGATGCGCCGCGTTAACGCCCGGGACCCATTTCCTCCGGAACCGATATATTATGAACTAGTTGTGTTGGACAGTTGACCTTAGATTATAGTGGTTTATTGAATCTTCACTTGTGTTACTAACTAAATGTCTAATACCACCGGAGCCGATATATTTAGAACTAGTATGGTTGTGTTGGACAGTTGACCTAAGATTGTGTTGGTTTATTGAATCTTCACTGTGTTAGTAATAAGGTTTAATGTCTAATAATGCCGCCGGAACCGATATATTTAGAACTAGTACGGTTGTGTTGGACGGTTGAACTAAGATTGTGGTAGTTTATTGAATCTTGACTTGTGTTACTAATGAGGCAAAATGTCTTTTGAGAATAGCAAATTGTAGCATTTGATTGTAATATTTTCTCTGTACGCTCTAAAATAGTCTTAGATTAAATCTGGTATTTTAATGACAGGTCAAATCAATAAGTTCCCGAGATTAGAGCTCATTATGATATAAGTAAAGATATTCCGGAAGCTAAAGGTCTGAAATGATATGTTCCAAAATCAATATCCAAGTTCAAAATGTGTAACGGCTACTCACAAAACCTTTTTGTCAGCTAAAGGACGTATTTTATTTGGCTAGTCTGGCCCGGACATTTGAGCGCCCAAACATATTGTAGAAATTTGCCGACGAAGCTCTGGTACTGACTGGGCTAGTTATTATAGTCGTAGCTAAAATATGGTGCTACTGTAAGTCGTATTTGCCAATATTAGAACTAGGTATGAGTGGGTAGTAAAAGGGATGTGTCGTTTCTCATGTACTCATGAACTCCTGAACTGCCTGAACGTTGGTACCGAGATGCATTTTACGGGTAGATTTAAAACGCTTGATATGCCCTCGCTATACTCAAGGTTGCTCAGACACAGGCTCTTTAATGTGAAGCGATGGTTGCTACACATCGCTTAGTAACCTTAATAAGAGCGTGCGTAACGTCAATTAAAATAATGCCACAGTTTTCTAATGTCGGGGCGGATCGAACAAGTTTAATCTATGGGTACACATTATTTTGATTATCGCTTATTTACACATTTTATATTGGCCGGCAGTTTAAAAAATTGATGATAGCATGTTTAAAATAGATTCCTCTATGAGTTACCCTTGATGGTCATGTGTTGACTTCATCCAATGAGGGTGTTTGCGGTTGAAAAACTTGCTAGGTGATGGGAATGCTTAGGCGTGAGGTCTAACTGCTATGTCATTGGTGAATTTAAACATATCTTTTAATGTCATGTCAAAATTCACCAATCCTTCAACAATTATACCCTACGCCTACTTACTGCAATCTAGCTGATTTTTCATTTGCCAAAACCTTTTTTGTTTTGTTGTACATTTTGTTGTATCTATAGAAATCGTTCAATCCTGTTTACTCTAATAACACATACTATGTATTACATATTAGCACGGTATGGTATTATAATGCAACGAGGAAATGTTATATCTATCTTCGAGTACATAGTAAATGGGGTTCATAAGATAATTAATTATACCTACCCGAATAACATAGAAGCATGCGTTAGAGACAGCTCATTGTATTCAGTTTATTAGCGTAAAGCGTGACGTATTATAATTAAATTTCCTCAGACAATATCGATTTGAGTTTACGTAACATCTTCCACCCTTTGGTTTATGATAAGTATAGTAATATGGTTGCCAAATGTGAAATCGTACCATTCAAGGTAACGAATAATTTAAGAAATTTCGAATGAGCCGCTCGTCTGGGGAAGTACCTCCACCGTACAGAAGACCGCAGTGAAGTAGCACTTCGTAACTGTTGTGCTATGTTTTTGCTGGTGAGTAAGGTTACCAGAGCTCAGTTGGGGAGAGTATGGGGTTAAGGCCGGCAACACATCAACGATACCTCTGGTGTCGCGGATGTCCATGGGCGGCGGTGATTGCTTACCATCAGGAGACCCGCTAGCTCGTTTGCCACCTGTGACATAAAAAAAAAAAAAATGACCTGGAAACAAACCAAGCACCCGACATTAACGGCCTAGCTCCTAACCATCAAGTCTTTAAGCGATCTAAAAACCAGGGAGTAAGTGAGATTCCGCCTTACATCATCTCACTATGGTTCTCTGGTTACGGATGAACCAACGTGGCAGTAATTCTTCGTTTCATGGTCTGAAATTATACTGACATTTTACATTCGTAACAATTTGACACATACAATTGTTTTCAAATTGAATCAATCTACGTAATGTGTATACAATTTTACCAAAGCTAATTTAACAACAGCCAATAATTCAGTCAAATGCGTTTATGTTATTAATTAGGATTAAATTAGTTTTCAATGGCAACTTCAAACATGTGGAACGTGTGTAATGGATTGTTATTTATTTTAACACCATAAAGTTGTGTGCAATCAATTTTCGCACAACGTAATTGTTTTTTTAGTTTTGTTACTCTATCAGGACCATGATAATGATTGTTTGTTTCGAATTGATCATAATGCATTTGATGATGAGTTTTTAACGACATTACCAAATTATTTAATAAAAAATATATACTAATATCATTAGAATAAAGCTGAAGAGTTTGTCTGTTTTTTTAAAACGCGCTTATCTCAGGAAATACCGGCCTGAATTGATTTTTTTTTTGTGTTTGGTAGACAATTAAATTTATTCAAAAGTTATTTACAAAATAGATTACAAACAGTTAAGATAAATAATTACATCAGTGAACCTTACGAAGTTGAATATGGGGTACCTCAGGGTAGCATTCTGGGACCTACTTTATTTATCATTTACATAAATGACATCATTCATACATGTCTCAAGAATGGTAGAATACTGGCATTTGCAGATGATACTGCTCTTGTATTCAGTGGAAATAACTGGAGGGATGTTTTTGAAGATGCTCAAACTGGCTTCAATTATATACAACATAAGTTAAATAGTAGTTTACTAACTTTAAATGCGGATAAAACCAAGTATATTACTTTTTCGATCACCAAAAGAACTCAGCCACCTATAAATAGTTCCAGAATCTTAGCTCACGAAATAAATTGCAAAACTTCAACAAATACTTGTCGGTGTCCAAATTTGGAGGTGGTTCCTACATATAAATATCTCGGTATAACACTGGATTCTTTCTTAACCTTCCATCCATATATAAACATTTTGACACAAAGGATTCGCAAGTTAACTGCAGTTTTCAGAAATATCAAGCATATTGCCAATGAAAACCTTTTAAAAACACTTTACATCACATTATGCCAGTCGATATTGACGTACTGCATCAATGTTTGGGGAGGAGCTCACAAAACGAACATGCTACAACTTGAAAGAGCGCAAAGAGCTGTACTAAAGGTCATGTACACATTACCGTACAGATACCCTACCTCGAAACTTTACAACATTAGCAAGGTATTGACAGTAAGACAACTGTACTACTTGGATCTTACGACAAAACAACATAGGATGCGTGAAACAGTAATCATACCATCTCATAGCAGAAGACGAAAACATATAACATTCACTGAGTCATATATACCATGTCGTACTAAGTTTGCACAACGGTTCCCACTATTTGCTGGACCATTTATATACAATAGGATTAATAAAATAATTGATTTACAAGACAAAAACAAACACACTTGTAAATCAACACTAAAAGAATGGCTTTTGACATTGGATTATAGCAAGACAGAGGAATTGCTAACAATAATACAGTAGACATGATTTTGCCTTCTTTTTAGGGTTCCGTAGCCAAAATGGCAAAAAAACGGAACCCTTATAGATTCGTCATGTCTGTCTGTCTGTCTGTCTGTCTGTCCGCCAGTCTGTCACAGCCACTTTTTTCCGAAACTATAAGTACTATACTGTTGAAACTTAGTAAGTGGATGTATTCTGTGAACCGCAACAAGGTTTTCACACGAAAATAGAAAAAAAATAAAAAAGTGGGGGGTCCCCATAGTCAGAACTGAAACTCGAAATATTTTTTTTCATTGAACATATACGTGTGGGGTATCTATGGATAGGTCTTTAAATATTATATTAAGGTTTCTAATATCACTTTTTTCTAAAGTGAATACTTTGCGTGACAGACCCTTCCAAAGTGGAAAAAAGTGTGTCCCCCCCCTCTAACTTCTAAAATAAGAGGATGATAAAACTGATATAATTATATAATGTACATTACCATAAAAACTACCAACGAAAATTGGTTTGAACAAAATCTATTAAGTAGTTTTTTTAATACGTCAAAAATAGAATTTGTACGGAACCCTCAGTGCGGGAGTCCGACTCGCACTTGGCCAATTTTTTTTATATTTATCTTATACATAATATGATATATAATGGTATGTTTATGATAGTATGTTTATGTTTAGAATAGTATGTTTGTTATGTGAATTATATTTTGTGGTGTACATGCAATATATGGTATGTAAGCTTAACTATACTACAACTTTACATAATACCAATATAATAATATGTATATGTATATATATGTATATTTATAATAAATTTCTTTTTTAACACGAAATACACATACACACGCTTTCACACACCTACTGGCACATGATAGAGCTAAGTACCTATAAGAACAGGTTAGACCTAGTTTAGGTACTTAAGAAACAATTGTATCTTAGTTAAGTTTTTACTTGGGCAAATAAAGATATTATTATTATTGTGGGTACTCTTACGAGATCACGGGTCCACAGGGACCCGGTCCTTTGAAGCATGCGTGGGGCCAAAGCCAACAGCGCAGAGGCTTTTTTGTACCATTTGATCTAAATGTGCTTTTTTGTACCATTTGATCTAAATGTGGTGTGTACATCTGCCAAGTTCTATCTCTGAATAAATACAGATCTAGTCAAAGACAGCACCTGGCAAATGTAAGAACTATTACAAAATAAAAGGGTTAAAAGAAAGCCAGTTCTATGGAGGTAGAAATTGATGGTCCGGTTGACTGGGCTATTGGATGAGACATCGGTCGTCTGCCATGCAAATTGTCTCAAAAATATTTGGTCTTCCAGCAGACGGTGACTTGCCTTCCACTGGATGGGATTATTATTATTATTATTATTATAATTTGACGAAGAAGGCTTTAGGCTAACATGCTAGTATACTAGACTATTAGTGTTCAAATTTTTTTTTATTGGTTTTCAATTGTCAATCGCATCCTTTTTCAAAGTAGATTCCGGAGGTACGTACTTCGTAGCAAGTGCCTCAAGCATATTGGAATTGAACTCTAATGAAGTTTCAATATACCTCTCTTAAGAGACCTACTTCATTAAACGTTAACTTCGCGAAAAGACAAGTTAATATCGACTTACACGACCCTATTAGAAGTTAATATCGATTTACAGCGCTCTAAAGGGGCCGTATCAATTCAGGAATTATACATAAATCTAATTTCATAGTCGCTTCAAAGGGTCTATTGTCGGCAACATCGTCTTATCGCAACTCCCAACATAAATAACAATACACAAACCGTTTACGTTTGTGTTCTGATTACAAGATCTGATTCATGAATATTAATTGTTTAATATACTTCTAGATTCTCGAAATATTACTTTATTTTTATAACAGCGACACTAGCAAAAATCTGGGATAATGAGTAAGGAAATGTGTCTTCAACATCAACAAGACCTATTTGGTACTAAATTTAAAATACGTCGATATCTTTCTTTGTTCAGGTAATTTGTAACTGGGATGGAATCATAAGCGATTAAAAAAACATCACCAACAACGGGGAAGTAGTAATAGAGTTAATATTTTTATGGAGATGTTCTTCTGTTGCATGTTTGAAAAAAATTACTCACTCTTAATAGTCAAATTAATGAGTTATTCCTCGAAAAGAGTTTGTGTAAATGTGTAAACAATTACAACATTAGTAACTGCGTGGAATTTACGAAAATATCAGTCAATAAATATACATGTTTAAAATTATTTAATTCATACAAACACAGAGTCCTGTTTTTTCTCGTGAAGGATAGGCAAAGACCAACTCCTTCCACTTGCTAAATCAGCTAACTTTTTCTATGTAGTTTAATGTGAAAACATGTTACTCTATTAAATAATATTGTTGTTTGTTATTTCATTTTTAATTGATTTAAATCTGTATGTTATTTGAAGCTTATATGTACGTCTTTCATCGTTATATGTTTCGGAGAATGCTGCGTACGCCTATAAAAGGCATATTACTAGAATTTAAGTTTAAACTGTCTCTATATGTGTTTTGTATGTATGGTGTTGGTGTACCTTAATAAATAAATAAAATAAAATAAAAACGTAACAAACCAGCTCTCAACGCTTCTGTGGTAACATGCGTTGATGAGCTGTGTACTACATCACCGCCATTTTGACTGTTTGTTAAATGTTAGAACATTTATTTTAATAGCTTAATTGCCTTTGATTGCCTAGGGAATATTGTAGTTTTGCATACAATACGCAGCTTATTCCCATTGCCCATTTGTCAGACTGGCTTATTTGACATATTTGCCTACACAGAGCCGATTCAATTTCCTAACATACCCTACACATCAAAAATTGGTGAACTGCTATCATGGACCTCCCACTTCGATGTAATTGTGTGCAAAAAAAGGTTCCTCCAAGGGCCAAATAGAAATATTTTGTACTTGAATACGATTATGATTCAATAATATTGGTTTCTAGCTGAATAACTGGAATCTCTTAGAGGTTCTGTCCCACAATATGGTGAACTTCTTTACATGATAAGATAATTAATCCCACAAAATTTTCAATCAGATCAGGAATAGTTATTTATATTAATGACTCTAAAGGCAAACATTACCATTTCGATTCCGACCCAAACCGAAATAAACTTTCATAACATCTTGACTATGGAAATAAAACTCACATATTCGTCATAGTTATTACATCACAGTTGTCCCGCGCCTATATCGTGGAGTGAGAAAAATTGTTTACTTACGCAATTCACAACAGTATAATGGTTTTGTCAAGGGTGTCTTGTAAGACGAATTGTTTTGCGTGGCCTCATCAATTATACGATTTTGGCAAAGGAAACGCTATGGATATTTATGCTCATCGAAATGCCTCGTAATAAAGACATTATACTTCGTTGTAGCATCCTAGGAGATTTAATAATAACGTATAGTATGTTTCCAACGTACTGCATCATCACACGAATTTTAGACACAATAAATAAAAAATTAAATCGTTCTATTGACTACCGCGCCTAGCACCTCAACCCGCCGACAGGGGGCGGGGGCGATCATTAGTTTTCTGTGTGTTGCATCATCCGCGTGCGCGCCGATTTAAAAACGTAATTTTATTTAAATTTAAGCAAATTTTGTGTATTTGTGCTAGTGAAAATGGGGAAAAAGACGAAAACCAAAACAGAGGATAACATCAGTGCAAAAATAAGCTTCTGGAGAAGAAGTTTTTCTCGACAAACGTTCACGGATACCCGGCGTTTTTTGTTCAAATGAAGGTTTGGACTAATTTGTGTAGAAATACATAAAGTTAAGGTCAGTAAAGTGTTTTTCTAAGTATTTACGTAATAACTTAGGAATCCAGGGATTTTGTTGATGATAGATAATACCACAGCTATCTTCTATATTAACAAGATGGGAGAAATTCCCATATTATTTAAAGGTTATGTCCATTGAGAAATGGCAGTGGTGTACATGATGAACCGACTGGGATTATTGTGCTCAATATCGGCCAAACCAGCCTTGTTACCCAATTTTATTGTCATTAACTGTTCCGGAAAGTTTGTATTTTGAACCACATGAAAAAGTGTTACTTACACCGTCGCATTACTTGTGGCCCATCCTTACACTGGTGGGCTTGAGCAGGCTAGCGTTCGCGTGTCAGTCATTAGATACTTAGTGCTGCTACATTTGTTGTCTCAAAGTGCCTTGGCACAATATAAATACGGCGTATAAAAATTGGTATAATTTAGACAAGTCAAATAATTTAAATATGTTCTAGGTGCTATTCTGATTAACATAGGTTTTATGTGATCATTTAAAAAAAGTATGGCGCAATAACTATATTTATTTTCTTAATATCTGTTATTATATATGAATTTACCTACTATGGTCAGCACATTATTTTTTTACAAAATTAATGAGACCTGTACTATGAAGTCAACTCAAATAGAGAAATAGATAGACAGTTGTGGTGCACATCTAAATACCAGGTTTCATGTTCAAATACTGTGACAGTGGTTGTAAACACTTTCAATAAGTTAAGTTTAATTATAAATAATGAAATATTATTTTCTGCCAAGTCAAATTTGAATTAATTTTTTTTTAGCTTTTAAGCTTTATTCATTGTACATGACTTTAGAATTGCCAACAGATAAACGTCATAAAACTTATGAAATGGTGGCTGATATGTCTTCTAGAAACTCGGTTAAGGGAATTTGTTTCTTTTTTGGGCACCTTAACCGCAGCTTGTATTGAGGTGTCTTAAGGCTGGATGTAGGCACACTAAACTCCTTGAGAGAGAAATATTAATCCTTGCTACCCAAGAAAAGCTACATAGCTAATATGAAAATTAAGCCTTAACAACAGGATAACATTATATGACGGAGTAATAAAATTGAATTTATTGATAAAGCTATAAGTCCTCGGGCTGCATTTGGAAATATTTTCCTATGCCTCTTTATCAGGGTAGAAAGCTGTTTGTTAAGGAGCAACTATCCATGGAAATTAGTCTTTGTAAGAGGAAAAGAGACATATTAATTTTGTATAATTAAGCAGCCTTTATGGGAATCAAATTCTATTGCAAGTATTTAATTAAATACAAGTTTGCTTTTCTAAGTGGTGGCACGAGATGTCATCCGAAAAGTATTCAATATGTACTTCACTCGAGTTCGACGATGGAACAACATACGTACGACCAGTAGTATTTCCTCAGTGGTAGCACGAGATGTTATCCGGAAATACAAGTTTGCTTTTCTAAGTGGTGGCACGAGATGTCATCCGAAAAGTATTCAATCTGTACTTCACTTGAGTTCGACGATGGAACAACATACGTACGACCAGTAGTATTTCCTCAGTGGTAGCACGAGATGTTATCCGGAAATACAAGTTTGCTTTTCTAAGTGGTGGCACGAGATGTCATCCGAAAAGTATTCAATCTGTACTTCACTTGAGTTCGACGATGGAACAACATACGTACGACCAGTAGTATTTCCTCAGTGGTAGCACGAGATGTTATCCGGAAATACAAGTTTGCTTTTCTAAGTGGTGGCACGAGATGTCATCCGAAAAGTATTAAAAATGTACCGACTTCACTTGAGTTCGACGATGGAACAACACACTACCAGTAGGTAGTAATGGATTTCCTCAGTGGTAGCACGAGATGTTATCCGGAAATACAAGTTTGCTTTTCTAAGTGGTGGCACAAGATGTCATCCGGTAAGTATTCAAAAGTACTTCACTCGAGTTCGACGATGGAACTACATTCTACCAGTAGTAATTGATTTCCTCAATGGTAGCACGAGATGTCATCCGGAAATAAAATAAAATCAAATCAAATCAAATATTTTCATTGCGATTGTAAGTACATTATGGTCTTAAAACTAGCTCTCACTTCAGCTACAATTTGCCAATTTGATGGCATGCAATATTATAAGGTCCATCATAAAAAACTTAAAATGTTATACATTTATTAATCAAATACAAATACAAATATTTATTCATAAAACAGGTGGGTTTTACATTTCTATGTTGCGATCGAGGATTTATTTGAGTAAATAAATACTTGTGGTAGAATATCCTCCCTTTCCATATTTATTTAACAATATTTGACATGCTTATCGTTATTGAAAAAATAATTATTTAATTTACTAACAGTAAACAATCAGATTCTTTAACCAAATAATAAATGAAAGTTTTATTATAACTACAATGGATTAAGTTTTATAATTTTACATATAAGATAAAATTAAGTTAGAAATTTTAATTTTGTTAAACATTATTGTTATAAATATGAATATTATAATCATGAATCATTTTCAAAATCATATAAATTAAAATCATTGTAATTAATAAACGAAAGCAAATGAACATAATTTTAAAAATTTTGCTTTTTTAAGTGGTGGCACGAGATGTCATCCGAAAAGTATTCAAAAGGAGGTAGTTGTACCTACTGATACCTAACATTGGTCAATTTTAAAACAGATATGGACATTATTGGGAAGGAATTTATTGGGAGCAGGTATGCAGGCATAGCCAATCTCACTGTAGACTTAAACCAGAATGATTTTTTGAAGTTGACATTGTATTAGGTAGTATTAAAAAGTATTAAAATAGGTGATTTGAGTATTATCAAACAAGAGAATATTGGATCCACACCATGAAGAGACCATGAATTGTCGCCATCTCATTTTCCCATCACTGGATAAAAGCTTCATAAATATTGATTGGTGATCAAAGTGTGAAACGGGACAAAAATTTATTTGGAGAAAATTTAGAAGACAATGTCAGATCGATCAAGTTTATTGATACATCTAGCCTGAAAATAAAGAAATTGGCTCCTCAACATCCTTCTGCATATCGCAGATCAACGTCTACAACCTCGCATGGGAACTTGTCAATGCCTCCATATCCAGTGGACTGACCATGCACAAGCACGCGTGTGGCGTGACCCACTCGTACGCTCGCCACTACCCGCACCAGCTGCGTCGCCGCCGCCAGCTGCATGCTGGGGCCCGCGCAGCCGCCGCTCCTCCCTGCCTCTGCGCCGCCGCCGCCATGTCCGAAGGCCGACAGAGACGCCCTGGAGGTACTTCATGCTGGTCGTATTCAGTATCTTTTGCTAAACTGGCTTAATATTGCCTGTGTCCCACGGGTCTTAGTTAAAGTTATGTAAGTTGGAGGTTACTCGAACACGGTTCAAGAACAGACTTACCTACCGGCTTTAAAAATTATAGGTTTGATGGTATGGAAAACCTTATGAAATTAACAACAATTGTGTCATGTAGTACAGGGGCAAGTTTTGTAACCTATTTTTTAAATCTGATTCCAAAGAGTATCATTGATTTATTCTAAATTCGAAGCACTATATATTTACTTTACAAAGACATTTTAAACATGAACATTCAAACAGCCAATAAGTTATGTCTCAAGACTCTTAAATGGCAACAATTGCTCTGACTTAGGATTATTAATGAGTGTGTCAGTCGATTTTTAAATAGTGCGTTTAGGGCTAGACCGAATCTACCCAAATATGTAACGCAGATTTTGTACTATCTCATATTTGTAAGCTATTTCCTAGGGAATCATTAGACCTGGATGTAATAAACTTATTAAACTGGTTGAGACGTTAAGACTTATTAACAGTAACAACATAGTATTTAACAAACCTAGTACTATTATTATTATAGATGACCTCGTTAAAACATCGACGTCCTATAAGGCGAATCAAAAACTGTCCTTTCACATTACACTAATAATAATTCTATTTTTCCAGCGAATGCCTTAAAAAGCAGGTGAGAGGTGCTAGTGCGCAGAAGGTAAGCCGCTGGATAAAGCAAGTGCTGGGAGATAGCGGCACCAAAGTGCGCGGGTCCTGGGGCACAGCCCGCGGCGCGCGGCCACGTCGCCGGCGCCGCGCGCGGGCTGCTCCGCCGGCGTCATCCGGCTGGAGGACCTCCCCTAGTTGTTTGTTGTTGTTGTAACCTTTGGCGGGTCCACGCCAAGCAGGGCTTTATCTGACGCAATACTTAAATTACCTTATAATAAGTTCCTATGTGCCTACCTCTAGTATTATGCTGATTAAGAGACTGATATGTATTAGGAAAATGGTTTAAAAGCGATAAACATTGTTAAATTCAGTCGCTTTTATTATTTATTCTGCAATTATTTGATCTGAACATCTACGTTATTATTAAATCTCCTAGGATGCTACAACGAAGTATAATTTATGGTTAATTGAACTTACCTTAAGTGAAGTTCAACCAAAATTATACGAGTTGTAGCATCCGTAGAGATTTAAGATCCCTACCCTCCCAAGTAACCCCTGTTTTAATAGTGTTGCAGAATAAAATGTCAAGGAATACTCTAAAATAAATGATCGCCCCCGCCCCCTGTCGGCGGGTTGAGGTGCTAGGCGCGGTAGTCAATAGAACGATTTAATTTTTTATTTATTGTGTCTAAAATTCGTGTGATGATGCAGTACGTTGGAAACATACTATACGTTATTATTAAATCTCTACGGATGCTACAACTCGTATAATTTTGGTTGAACTTCACTTAAGGTAAGTTCAATTAACCTTAAATTATTTGACATCGCCATGAGATATGAAATGGACATTTGACATTCATTGCTTCTTGGCCTCTGATTTTATTACGGAATTATTAGCATTGTTTCGAAAAGTAAGGTTGTATATATTTATTTTCATTCTTAAATGGTAATTGTACATTCGCGGATACTAATTACTTAAGAAAATAGTTTTGGTAATTCGAATAGAATAAAGTTTTATTCTATTAAACACTATGCCGTCGTAAAAGTGACAAAAAGTAAAACTGAATTAAGTTAAATTACAATGTGAACGCTTATTTCATCGTATTTTTCAAATACTTTAAAATTTATCTAATACAGATTTGATCGTCAGACATCAATCTTTAATACACAAAAGCAATCGAATCATCCCGTTAAATATCGAATTAAACATTTTCGTATCAAATAGATTAATGCAAGCAAATATAAATTATGAATGAAATTTGCAACAATCGTTCTCTGGGGACAATTGATTACGTGGCCTAACATCCGTTCATCAATTGTAGAGAGATAAACGTCAGGCAGAGTTTGCAAATGACAAATGTTTGCTAATGACTCGTCGGCGAAAACCGAATAATTCCGCGAATATTTTACAGACTCCGCTATTATAATACTTCGAGGAAATAATAATTATTGTTATACGTCTATCTTTAAGAGCGTCGTTAGTATAATGGAAATACATTTTTAATTTGCAAACACTCAAGATTCGACTTGTTGTTCTAACGACATTGTTAAACAGCGTATTTGTGAGACAAATTAACGTAAGAAGTGGAAGAAATTGATGGTACTCACTCAGTCCTACTTAGTACATTTGAGTCATGATTAGATTGACGGGGATTTTGAATTCGGGAATACATTGTGGGCTTTCCGTATTCGATTGAGGTCGCGATAAGCCTCAACACAATGACACAAGTACTTATGCCCTTAACGGTGGCATTAAAAGGGTGCTTAACACTCAACGGATTGTGCTCTGTGAATAATGGCGAAAGAATAGCTGAAGGGGCCACCATTTTTAACGTGGGCTGAAAAGAGTCGTAACTCTGGAGTCATTCAAGGCAGTAATGTGGGGGACGTGACGTCGCCCTCGGCACGTCGGGTTCGCCTCGGCCGGGTTTCCGACTTCGACCAACGATTCCTGTACCGCATGCGATTTATTATACAAATAAAACATGCCTCGACACTAAACAGCGTAAAAAAACCAAAGCCTGCATACACAGTGCTAATTTACCTCGAAAGCGTGTGTGTACTGTTGAAATTGAGTATATAAATTCAGATGATCTGTCGTCTCGTGGTTTTATGTTTTCGGGCGACCGTTTAGTTGTTGGATCAGCGTTTGCGGTTTCGTTAGTAATGCAATCTTTCTCGTATTCCCTAGTAAGTTGCCGTCAGACTGTCTCGATTTAGTCAGCTGGTTATAATTTAGGCGAGGCACTAAATATTTACTCGGGTAATTCTGTTTCAGAAATTATCGGTGTTAATTCAGAATTTGGGATAAGGAGGCATTAATATTTCAGTCGGCGCAAAATCTGCTTTGCGTACTCGGTCAATTGTTGAGATTAGCCATTATAATTGAAATCCAAAAACCATTAATAATACAAGCGCATTTGAGTTTACTCTGGCTCGGGCTTTGTATATGAATATTTCTTCACTTATTTTGCAGCAAAATTATTTTTGGTAACCATCAGTAAATTGTAAACCAAAATCCTTAGGAACTTTCGTACACATTTTAATAAAAAATATTTATCGCCATAGTAATAATAATGTAGGTACGTAGCAAGCTACTAGAAGCAATATCGGGAGCAAAATAGGGCTGTAATATCAGAATCCTTCGTTCGATTATCGGTTCGAGCGAAATATGGTTCGAATACTACGTAAATGGCTCTTTTCTTTATTTTCCTATCTTCTTTGAGATATTGGTCTGGTGTTGTTACATTATGCTGTCATCTCAATCAATGAGAGATCAGGGGAATATAGGCATTTATTATTATATCGGCTGGATTGATGCCGTGTTCGTATGAGTACCTAAAGAATGTAACGTTCACTTATTTTGGTTACAATGTTAAAACTATTATTATATACAACACTTATATAATTTAATGTATAATTTATTTGAGAATCTTCGATAGTTTCTAATAGATAATTATGTAAATATTATTGAATTATACTGTTGTTATTATTTTTATTGAATTCTAATGTATGATATTATATCGTTTTTCATTCTTAATACATTAATTCAATAACTTTGGATCAGCTATTTCGTTTCTAGAAAAAAGTTTTAAAATATGTGTTATGATTTTATCTGATTAATTTTCTTACAAATGTATGTATTTTCCTGTAGTCGGATAAAAATAGTAACAAATCAATTCACAACAAAATTAATGACCCAGATCGGGATGGAGAAGGTAAATAAAAATAGTTGGAAGCCATCAAGCGCAGGCAACGAGGAAAATCAACGATAGCTCTTTAACTGTCAGATAAATAGGAGGATCTCTTTAATGAGTTTTATTGAATAAGATGGGGGACATTTTTGATGAGTTCTTGATTAGTTGTGCTTGAGATATGACAAGTCCTTATCGCGTACTGGCAGAAACATTTCACTGAATCAGAGAAATTGTATTTCTGTTAGATGATTTTCGTTGGTTCTTGTAAAATAGTTTTAGATGATCCTTCTGCAGTTTTTTTGGTTGACCGACTATTCAAGATGGGAAGACTATTTGAAAATGTAGTCATGGTTGTTTTCCGTCTCTCATAAATCGCTGGATTATTTGTTTCTAGTATAGTTTTCTTGGATAGGTAGTCAAGACATAGCAAAACCCCGATAAAAAGGCAAACCACTCACCTTTGACGCCGACTGCTATGCTGAACTGGATATGAGAAGCCGTGCTCGCCACGTGTTCTGAGAAGTCTCCCGTTATCACCTGTAACACACACCAAACTGTTGTAGGGTCCGAGATACAACATGTAAAGTCCACAAAATCCGATTGTCACCGATATTCCGCCAAAAAAAGAGAACTCCGAAGCCGCGCGTAGTACACCGTGCGCGATCAACCGATGGACTGGGCCGGCGCTTGCAGCGCACGTAACAGCCGGGTCGCGGGTTATTGTAGTTTACCCTCATATAAGGGAATTACTATGCCTGAACAACTTGAATCTATAATTTACACTTATAAATATAATTAATTAATACTGAAATCTCTTTGTTTGTTTAAATAATGGTCATAAATGTGGTGAATATAAATAGTCTGAAGGAACTTTTCAAACGAGATGTTTGTTATCAATGCGTCTCAATTTAACCTCTCACTTTTCCTATATATTATTATGTAAACAAAAGTAATAAAAGTCACTGGTTTGATTCAAATCAATCCAGCTCCTCAAAGCTGAGTATTATTAGAGGATCACATTCCCCATTACATGATTTCATCAAAATTCCATTACGTTCATATAAAGGCATTGAAACAAAATAATGATCAGGGAAAATCCTTCGGCAACCTCAATTATCCAATTACATAACGTAAGGGGAATTGAGCGAATAATCCACAATTAAATATCACGGTTTTGCTTTTTTAACATCGAATCTAATCTAACACAATCCATTTAGCCGGGTCCCGACCGATTTCAAATAAGTATTCCCGACAATGCTCTAATAATTTAAAATGGTATGTCGGACATTTTTATAGAAAATATTTTACGGTAAGAGCTTCGTCATACGAACGTTGACCAATGAGATCCAGCCAGCTTACACTCGGGACATTCCACTCACGTATATTTCAAGGAGAAATGCATTCAGTTCCATAACGTCCATTCTTATAACAGACTTGAGTGTGGAATCCATTCGCTTGGGTTTCACCGAACGTTAATAGGTAAGGACGGATTTATTGGCTTCGTTTTTATTATGATGATTATTTACGACCTTCTTTCGGAACAAAAGACGTGTTATTTTATTTATATATTACATAGTAAATTAAAATATTAGCGCTGATTTGCAAGCGTTTTCATTTGACAGATCAAAGATGCTATTGATAGTAGTATCGGCGTATACATCCACTTCACCTAAGATGATCCCGATGACAGTTTGCTTTCAAAGTAAAATCGATACTATTCTAAAGTAATAAGGCCCTACCGAAAATTATAAGAACACCTCGTGGAGCTTATTGCCTTACAGTAAAGTTTAATTTCGTGCAAGAAGTACACACAGAAGCTAAAATGGACTATAGTACCCAAACACATATGTATGTTATTTTTAAACTTTTATTACGTCATTTAACGTTCAAAGGTAGACTGTAACTGCCTATTGATATACAATATTCATTTTAAAATGGAAATATCTGTTCAACGCGTGAATGTGCTCCTATTCATAAAAACAAATTCCATATTATATTAAATTACAATGGAATCTATTGTAAATTAAGAACATAACTAGTGTTACACTCGTATGGAATATATGGTTACAGTTAAATACTGATAGAGGAGAGCTTGTATTCGATATCAGTAATTAAAGGCACTTGAACAGTAATCGAATATGATTCGAGAGCTCTTATCTGAAAATGTTCAAATGATAAACACCCCAACTTTCATTTGACTTTGTGGAATGTACAACAAAACAAAAACATTTAATTTGTATTTCATTTTAACTTTCCAATTATACAGAAAAGCATTGAATCGAGTTTTTATTTAATATATTCGGACATATTTTGCAAATGCATTTATGGTTAAACCAGGTGTTATTTTGTTTATGATGCTTTTATTCAATCAATTCGATTAATAAGTAATTGATCGCTGTAATGAATATAATACAACCACTTAACTTGTCTGCATAGTTTGCTTGTTTGTAAATTAATGAAGATAGGTAAATAGTTGTAACTTGTTTGCAATGTCTGATATGAATTTCATCATATATTTTTTAGATATCTTTCAAACGCGGAATTAGTATGCTATCCTAGTAATAAAAACCGGCCAAGAGCGTGTCGGACACGCCCATGAAAGGGTTCCGTAGCATAAGACTGGGCCGACCGCTTGACACACCATTTGGTAAGGGCAACTGCACGTCATAAGTTGGTCGAGTTGTATAAAAATAACTATGTATGATACGTTATAGTTTTCATTGAAAGTACTTACTTGGACAGCACATTTTTTTAACGATATCCCACACGATGGGGTAAGTCGTTTTTTTTTTCGAATTTACTTTTCACTGTATGGGAGGAAGGGTAAAAAATATTTACTTTTCGATTATTTTAAAAACCAATTCTTGAATTATCAGTATGCATCTCTCCACCAATTTTCGTGGCAATCGGTGCAGAAACGGCGGAGAACGAGCCACGACAGACAGACAGAACTGACGAAACTATAAGACTACGGAACCCTAAAAACGGTTTCTGTGATAAGACACAATTAAGTCAGTGTTTGGGAGACTATGTAGTGAATAAAATTTGTTGCAACACTGTCAAACCTTTAACTTCTTGTTATATGAGGAGCTTAACTGATAATAATAATTTATAATCAAATGAACATACGTCATAAACACAAAGCCAAGTTTTCATTTCATTTTAGATACCATTACACTAAATACAAACCACTTCTTCAGAACATTCCACGCGTCTGAATTTGATCATTTTATATTGACGACAACCCGCGGACTGGGTTATTCAGGGCACGTCCAGATAGTGCCATACATACTCCCTGTCGTAGACACGAAATTACCCTCTTCACAATCCGCGTTGAAAGTTTATCTGTCCCACTTACGGGTATTGACTTCCGGAGATTTTATTTTATTTCAAAACATACATATACTTTTTTATTCTAAAGGAAGAAAACGAGAAGTGATCACCACTGTTCATGAACATTAAGAACTCCACAAGAGTTGCAGATGCATTGCCTGCCTTTAAAACCCTCCCTACCTGGGCTTAAGAGATCTGACTCACCATGAACATAATACAACAGTGTATGGTGGAGGCATTTACACAGACGGCTTTTTTCTAGTGAAAGTTCCATGTTAACCCTTATCCCCAAGTGCATCTCCTGCTGGGTTGCCTCCTCCTAACATAAAAATAATGAGTACGTTGGACCTGTTTTTTAAAATGAGTCTAGTTAGTTTATTTTTTATACGCTTCACGTACACAATAATCACACTAGCTTCACCCGAAACATGTAATTACTAAGCACATTTCCAATTCACCGTAAAATGCCATGTGGTGATGCCTAACAACGCCTCCTGTCAGTAACTGCCACTTAATAGTACAGACCGCGCACAAGAAGTTGGCTAGCCTGATGTTGGGTGTAACGCGTTTTCGCTTAGAAACTGCCCAAGAAATAAGAAAAGTAAAACAGCTCTGCATTGTTGCAATAGTTTTTATTAATTACACTTAACGTAGAAAATCATAGGCAAATGTGCCATTTAATTTCAAGTATTATGACATCTACGGAGCCACTGCTGACATACTTCAGTTTGTCCTATATATTTTAAGCGTACTGTGTCTCGTTGAAGGTTTATCTGAGCCACTTACGAGCAGTGACTTCCGAGGTTGACAATTTCCTGTATTCTAAACGTGTTACGCTTTTAAAGGTTTTCGATAAAAATTCCATATCTGATGCACACCACCACTGATACTATATTTGCATTACCGGCAATAGGCTTAGACTACGCCGAAGCGGAGATGTGTGAAGCGGAGCGGAGTTGTGTCGTAAGCAGCCAATAGGATTTAAGAGAGGTAGGGCTTTGTGGAACCGCTCGTCAGGGAAGTATCTCCCTCCTCCTTACAGAAGACCACAATGAAGTAGACTTCGTAACTGTTGTGCTATGTTTCTGCTGGAAGTAAGGTCACCAGAGCTCAGTTGGTTAGTTAGTGTTTTTAAAGGCAGGCAATGCATCTGCGAACCTTTTACGGTTGTTGATGTCTACGGTCAGCGGTGATCACTTACCACCGCGGGTGACCCTTCTGTACGTTTGCCCCTCTATCACATTAACCGTATTGAAGTAGTGACCACCTCAGCATTGAAATCATATTGGGTACTTACAGCACGTCTCCGCTTTGGTAGAGTATCAGCTTTAATCTGGTAGTGCATGCGACAATGTACGTACAGTCACGAGCAATAACATGTATACACTTTGACTCTTATGTCAAAGCAGTAAAGTTCATATTTCAATGTGTTTGCATACATGTTAGTGCTCATGACTGTACGTGTCTTTTGGTAAAATGGTGTTGTGGAATGGGAATGGGAAATAGCTATTGGATTTCGACTATTTCATACATGCTTATTGTCGTGTATAAAATTTCCGGATCATAATACTCGCCTATTTACCAGAATCGCATATTTGGTATCGGGTATAGTAAGCGAATGCAAACCACAACTTATATGAGAAAGAAACTCACAATTGTCACAATCGACATTTTTAGATTCGAATTCTATGAATTCCACAAAACTAACATCGTTTTGTGCCATATATCATGTCCTTTTCAATTTAGGCCTATTTTACTTGGTAAGAATTTGTATAATAGAAGAAAAAAAATACGTAGGACTTTGATGCAGAAATAAGACTAAACGATTTGAATTAAGACCAAATATAAAATAAAATATTATACTGGAAGATAAACCTCTAAAGAGAGTATTCCGAACAGTATTTATAATAATCTGTTTGCAGACTTGCTTCCAAATGAAACGAAAACAAACCGTTTTATAGTTTTAATTTGTTTGAAGAACTCAAGAAATACAGTGAATATAAAGCTTGATAATACTAAAACTTGCTTCACCCACGCAAGAATGTTCTAAATTATTTTCCTTCTCCGAAACATCATTAAAACTTGCTAAAAGAAAATATGTTGCGACGCGATCATTTGTCGCATACCTACAGTTATTGTTTTCACGATAATCATCTTCGTATCGGATTGTACTCAATAGACAAAGTATCGTTGGAACGACTCCAAAACAATGTTTGCCAGAATGAGCACATAGACGGCATTCAGTCAATGCTTCCCAACATTTCTTGTGTTTGCCCCCAAGCTATCAATCATAGGGTTTGAGTCAAAGCAATATGTCAATGTGGTTACCTCGGACTGTCAATTGCGGATGTGCAGCTAGGAAACACTTTTTGTTTGGTTTTCGGTAACTTGCTCCCTACTCTCTGCTAGTTTTTTTTACGATCCATGTTACGACTTTGCTACTGGCGTACCACCAGTGCAGTATTGGGCAAAACTCACGTTTTTACGTGAGACTATTGCTTTATTTTCATATGCAAAGTTCTATCTTCTGTGCGTTTTTGACAGCGGTATTGTTGTCTACCGACGTGGAATATTGCTTCCATTCGGTTCAAAAAATCTGGGGTTTTACTTTTTTTAAGTACGCCTCTTTTATAGCCTGCAATCCAGTATTGCATACTTCCTCTTTATATCAAATTAGTAGTTCTGATTACTCATGAAAGTTTTATTTGTTTAAGTTGATTCGTGTCTAGGAATTATACAACGACTTGAATTTATGTTAACTTAAAAATCGGCCAAGTGCGAGACGGACTCGCGCACTGAGGGTTCCGTACAAATTCTATTTTTGACGTATTAAAAAAACTACCTACTAGCTTTCGTTCAAACCAATTTTCGTTGGTAGTTGTTATGGTCATGTACATATATTATATATTTATTTTAGATTTATAATCCTCCTATTTTAGAAGTTAGAGGGGGGGCGGGCACACACATTTTTCCACTTTGGAAGGGTCTCTCACGCAAAGTAAACACTTTAGAAAAAAATGAAATTAGAAACCTCAATAACATTTTTTAAGACCTATCCATAGATACCACACACGTAAATGTTCCATGAAAAAAAATATTTTGAGTTTAAGTTGTAACAATGGGGACCCCCAAGTTTTTTTTTCTATTTTCGTGTGAAAACCTTGTTGCGGTTCACAAAATACATCCACTCACCAAGTTTCAATAGTATAGTACTTATAGTTTCGGAAAATAGTTGCTGTGACAGACTGGCGGGCAGACAGACAGACAGACAGACAGACAGACATGACGAATCTATAAGGGTTCCGTTTTTTGCCATTTGGCTACGGAACCCTAAAAGCCTGCACTATGAAGATATGTTTTTTTTTGGGGTAGTGTCCCAATACAATACAACAAACAATAGATGAGGCTTTTTTGCGATCATAGGGTTAATAGGCCTACAGTTAAGAAACAATGTCGGATAATAAATTAGGCATTTGTTCTCTTTCTTATAGTCCAATCACTTTCACAAAGAATGCGATGTCGTACGGTAGTATTATTTTTATGGTCTCGCATTTTATGGCGTATTTAGGACACACTGTGTTCGCAACATACACACTTTAGCTGCAATTAAATGTTATTAGATTACTGACATAAACAAATAATACGACACCATATAATATTACTACTTTATATTAAACAAACTGAGATAAATCTTAGACAAAATTCAGGCCAAATTGTCCTCAGTGTTCCTAAAAGTATTGTTAATCGATACGTTTATTTGTCTGATAGGTTCAAATATCCAGGCCAACAGATCAATTTGAAAAGACCTTATTTTCCCTCGATAGAGTTGATTTTAGAGTGACAATATCTGACTCGTAGTCAACTGTACTAAGCTCGTAACACGTGTGTGGCACCAATGTGGGCCGCAACAAAAAGATCCAACGCTTCACTGCTTGGAATTAACTCGGTAATCTTTATTAACGAACAGGTCACACCCCTACTCGTTTCCGAGGCTTTTAATTCTTGTCTATTCACATTGAAACAGTGTCCTGTCCGTCCGTGTAAGGTTGTGTAGTAGGTTTTTTTCTTGGTTTTGTTCTATTTATTTTGTGAGCACCATAAGAAAGGTTTTTAAGATACTATAGAAACAGAAAGAAACTGTTTAAGCTATAACCTTTTTTTTAATAATCAAATAAATTAATAAAAGGTATACTAACACATTTTAGTAACTTCAATCAATATTCTAAATACTAAAAGTAAAAGGTACGGTCTACTTCAAAAGTTTTCTTTAATTGTTATGTACTCATTTCTTGTTGAAAATAAATAACCCTATATTGATTAATAGTAGTTGTCGTAGGAAACGATAAACTAGACGGATGTTATAGAGTAATACAAAAATGAAATCCTCATGGCTGTTATTAAAAAGGGCTTGCTAATAAAATAGAATTAATGATGTAAGCCTTAGCTATTACCCGGGTGAAATTAGGTATTTAAAAATGCCACCGACCTGCCAAATGGCAAAACCGATGCGTATAATCCTGTGACGTTAACTTCCACCCTTTTCAAGATTTTAATCTCGATCCAATTACGCCTTTGACTGACATTAAAACTGTTTGATTCGAAATTCTTTTTCTGCCTACTGGCCGGGGCCCAAATTAAAAACTTTTACCTCATAATCAAAGGTTTAATCGGATTCTCGGTAAAATTCTTAATTAAATTTCCTTTTTACCATATTTAACGCTGAACTATTTATTTCAGTTTAAATAAATTAAAGCGAGAACAGTTATTAAGTTGATATAAGAATAAATTAATTACAATAATTTCAATTTATGCTTACATGTAGAGAAAAGAAAAATGATACTCAAAACTGATTAACATAAAACAACAACTTTTTGATGGTCATTTTGACATATATTTATTAAAATAGGAATACATGTACTTCCTAATAATAAGTGGATAGATATATCTATGCTGCCGAACTAATTACTCGTAGTAATAGCAGGTGCAGCTATAAATATCTTCATTAATCACGTTATCATATTATATTCAGCATAATTATAACGTCTCATAATTTGTACGTCAATAAATTAAGTTCCACTAGTAACTTGATCAGATGCTCCGAATTACGAAATGGCATTATTAAGTTTGATTTAAAGTGCCGTCATCACGTGTTATAGTGACGAATGATGGTGATGTTATCAATTATGTGACATAGCGAGTAGTTATCACGCTAGGTAGATTTCTGACATATTTGTAAGAGAGGAGGAATTTAATGGAATTTACACTCGAATGAGCCACTATTCTGGGGACTTACTTCCACCTTACAGAGAACCACAGTGAAATGGCACTTCGTCTATACTGTACTGTTGTGCTATGTTTCACATCAGAGCTCAGTTGGGGAGATTATGGGGTCTTATAGGCAGGGAACACATCTGCGACCCTTGTGCGGCTGTTGATTTCCATCGGTGAATACCCATCATCAGGTGACCCTCTTGTTCGCATATAGCATAAAAAAATTGTGTCATATCATTTTAAATAAATTTCATTATTGGCACGATAAAAATAATTTATTTAACCCGCCTGAGATTATTTTCTCGTTCATAAATAAATAATTTAACGTCATTTATTTTGCCTTGAATTAAGTGCCTTGAATTAAGTTTAGCTTATTAACACGACTGTCACCTTTCAGCTCAAGACGAGATTTTTTTGAAGAACTTCGTGTTATTTTTAACTCAATCACTCACATAGTTTTGTTCTATTTCTCACATAACTGTATCAGAAGGCAATTTATTCATATGACTATCACGACTCTTACAATTCCTCCGCGACAGAAATATTATGATTCGAAGGTGCCATAAAACACCGAATAAAAGGAAGAATATTCCCTCACAGTTTCACAAGCCAGATGTTTTGTAGGCAATAGAATGCGAACAACAAGAGGTATGGGCGTTTGTAAGTGTAATAAATGCTTGGATTTGGGACATACATTTTTGGCCACTACTGAAGCGTGTGCTTTTGCGTTAGGAAATGCGTAATTTTGAGGATAACGATTCGGTTTAAGGATACGTGTTTTTTATAATTCAACCAAAAAACAGCAAAAAATCAAGATTGATTTTGTTATTACGAAGGTTTTGAACATTTCGTATTTTCACAAGCCTATAGTTAAAACGTGAAGAAAACTTGTTTTTAAGTACAAACATATTTAAATATTATGTTTTGTAAGGACTGTGATCATACTACTGATGATTATTGTTTAAAAAACGAATCAATAATAATCAAGTACTCTGGCCTATAGTATAGTGAAACTCCTTATGGTTTATTAATAAGACAAACATTCGCATTTCTATTTACGCACCAAAGCTAACACGATCTTAATCAGTGCTTATTCCGGAAATCTTCATTAATAAATGTTATTAACACCTTTACGTCACGTAATAAAATACCCAGCAATTACGCCATATAATTATTATATACGGCTTATCAGTAAATGGGGCGAAATAACATCAGTGGCAATTAATTTATGTCGCGTAAGAACTAGGTCAGCAAATGGATAAACGATTGTTTTTTGTTACAAATACATATTTCATATGATTGTATTGTACATGTCCATTATTTGATAAATATATTACCTAAAACCTGGAATACAATTAGTAAATGGATGTTTGATATTTTTAGCAATCAAATGATTTTGACTGTATAAAAAGAGAGTGGAGAGATAATAAAAATTGGTCTGTACTAACAAAACATGACATCGAACAACAAAATCTCTTTAAGATATTACAAATTGTGTTTTGAGTTAGAGCTTTGTGGAACTTCCACTCGAATAAGCCGCTCGTCTTAGGAAGTATGTTCATCTTGGCTACAGTGAAATAGCACTTTGAAACTGCTGTCCAATGTTTCTACTGGCGAGTAAGGCTGCCAGAGCACAAAAAAAAAAATACGTTATTCGGGATTTATATAATTAAAAAAAGTAATAGATAAATATCAAAACAAAACACACTCGGAAGTAACACAACGCTCTGTGTCGAATTTTAAAACGGTTGCGAGCAACAGTTTGAAAGTTTAAAACAACAATAAGATACTCTTGGCAACTTTGTTGTCGGTGATGTATCGCCACGAGCTTTGCGAACTGATAAAGTCCCGCTTTATGGAGTTGTTTTCACGAAATATGCATAAGTATGTTTCGTATTACGTTTTGGAATATACATGCAAATACGATTGGTAAACGGTACAGATTAAGGGTAATTTTGACTTTTTAAGAAAAACAGATCCAAACACAAAAGAAAATAACGTTCGGTCATATAATTTCAGTTGGTACAGAGACACAAAAACTAGTATGTTTTTGTACAAACCGTGAAATACGAGTATAATGGTCTGGCGCATATCGTCACATCACCACAAATATAAGACACGTTTCATGAAGTTTCTTTAAGATCAATCACACTTCGGTGTCCCAAGTATTTAAGTATGAACCTTTCAATAAAACGTAGCAACGACACGTTGATTCGAAGACGTACAAAGAGCGTCGATGCGTCCCTTGGCAAGCATGAAAACACTATTGGCTCGACAGCCAATATTGTTTTCAGGTCAGCTCTGGCGGCCATCTTGGCCCCAATGCTCCTGCAACGACTGGAGAACACACCTGCGGTCACTATCCAGATATTCACACTAGTCAGGGATTTTTAAGAAACCTTGGAACTCAAAAGAGTGCGATGAAAATATTCCGTGATGATTTTGACCTTCGTGAAACTGTAATTATGCAGCGTCTAACGGTTTGGTTGGTGAGAAAACTCTATTGTATGTAAGTATAATGAAGTTATTTATTCGTTTTTTTTTCAATCAATTTTAATACGGCTAGATGTACGAGATATTAAAAATAATCATTGAATCAGTAGACTTTAGTTTTCACTCCTAAGAAAAAAACTAAGTCAAAACGTTACATCTTTATTTAAAAGTGGAGTTTTAAGGTAAACTTCTTGTAAAAATACCCATTTATATACAGCATTCTTATTATGAAGATGGGTTTTTTCAAAAAGTACATATTAAATATTATGTTGCCTTAGGTCGCTTTGTACGATTACGCGTGTTGTTTCCATTGGCAGCTTAGTAGAAAATGTTCCTCAAGGGACTAATTTATGTTTTCCGCATGTTCTAACAGGAACATAAAATATGACAAATTGCGTTGTTTAAATATTCTAAACGTATTCCTGAGAAAATTTTGCGACACAATTGAACAGTGTAAATCGAGGTAATTTCAATATAATTACTTTCAGAAGGAAGAACAAATAAACGATGCTCAGCTGTGAAAATTAAACAAGAAACAAGTTTGTGAAGGTAGGACGTATTTGGTAAAGAATGTTAATTTACCACTTTTATTTTACAACTTTGCAGTAATACATATTACATAAAGTGTGTTTACTCGCATATCTCAATTTTTGTAAGCGGACGGCCCTTGGGATGTATAATGGTATTGAAATGTCTTTTAGTCGCGACTAAATGGTTTGGAATAATAGTAAGATGGTTCATTGTAAGCGATATTTATCCAATCTCCTTTTATTTCGTCTGATCGAGGCTTTCAGAGTATTAAAAATCTTTATTAACTTCCCATTTTGCCAATGAAAAATGGTCTTTCTTTCTATTATGAATAGACTTTAGATATTAAAGTTTGCTAAAAGTTAATTAAGATATAAACACTAAGAATATTGAAGTTTTGATTAAGTTATGAAACGAAGGCCAATGTTATGCAGTAATGATTGCAATTCAAAAATACCTCTTCTTCAAAACTCTTATTAGAGTACAAATGATAAAATGACATAATATTAGGTATTAAAATGCTCAAAAAAAATTAAATTTAAGTATTTTGGTAACAAATGCAAGGAAATGTGAATGTTAGTGTAACGAAATGGCCAAAGTCGTGCTTAATCTTAAATTTTTACTAACGCATCATTTGAAAGCTGGTTGTGACATAAAGTCTCAAGCATATTCACTTAGGTAACAATAAAATAAAAAAACACATTCATGATTCCGTTTTCGAGGTAGTAACTACGCGGTCCTTCCACAATTTAACTTGAATGGTGAGTGGATATAAAAATATATAATTCCACCATTTTTCCCGTCACGAATGGTCGGGCACATACGCAAGCTTGAGCTCTATCGGAACAGTTATTGGGCATTTAGTTCTGGTTCTTGATTTCAGACAACAGGGTAACGCAAGTATTTTTCTGATGCGAAAAAACACATTGTTGTTTATTGTTTTTGCAGCAAAATATTTGGGCGGTAATATTTTGTTATTTTATTTTGCTGAGGCTACTAAAAATTCGCCAGTTTTGGAGCTTTGAAATTTTATGAATTATATAAGATTAAAAGTATCTTGAAAATCTTCATATAAAAAAAGTTCAGGTTTTATCACGCTTGTAACTTCAAGATGGAAGATTATGTTGAGTCGTTTTTAAAAGTCGGTATTTTGTTGTTACAAAATGTGCATTTCAAAGGTTTCGTCTGCAACATTCTAATTAGGATTTGTTTAGCTTAATATACAACTTTAAGTCTTATAATGTGCATTTTGAAGAAAAACATTCTGTACCCTTGTATTAATTTGCGTAATTGGATGATTCGTTAAAATCCAGACCTTGTTTTGAGTAACAACATTAACTCAATTAACATTTTGAATAAATTAATCATTTGTGCATGCGAGTATTAGTGTTTTTGACATTGATTCGATTACTAAAGGCTTCATAGCATTAAGGGTATAGATAAAGTGTTTGAAATATATATGGATTTGCGGATATGCCGTGTAGTGTGCTGGGAATTATGTAATTGTATGAACGACATCATCTTAGGCGACCCGCTTGGTGTAATGGTCAAGATGTTGCCTATTACGCAAGAGGTCGCGGGTTCGATCCCAGCATAGGACAAACATTTGTGTGCATGAACATGTCTGTTTGTCCTGGTCTGGGTGTTATATGTATCTATTTAAGTATATTTGTAATACCACTGTTGATTCTGATGTCTGTAACACAAGTACTTAAGCTACTTAACACGGGGTCAGATCAATGTATGTGATGTTGTGAAATATTTATTTATTTATTTATCTCCTATGGATGTCGTATGAATTTCGTTAGAGCCTATAACTATAAGCTATAGTTTCTCAAATATTTTCGATAACCTAACAAGTTTCTTCATAGTCTTTAGCATTCTTATACAAGTATAGCCAATTGGAAGTAGTTAAGGACTGTTGTTCCAGCATTTTAACTTGTCGAAGTTCGTCAAAGTGGTGACGAAGAATAGTTAAAAAACTTTTGTCTCCAAAAGTTTAAGCGTTCGCTTCCGAAGAGTTCGCCAACTAAACTTTTTTCGTCGTTCTACTTCTTTAGTTTTTACATGTTTTTGCGGGTGAGTACCCTTCACTTGTTTTACTAGAGCATGATTTATTCCCTACCTACTTGGGTTTTCTATATTTATTCAGATTTTGTTATATTGAAACTGTTTGTGTTAGAAAGTCCATTTGTCGAGGATGGCTTTAAGCTATAATATAGGCCAATATGTGTGCGGAAATCTAAATCCACGGAGACGAAGTCGCAGGCGGCCGCTAATAAATTATAATTTACTTACACTGTTACGCGGTTGAATTGACTCGGAATATATCACAGAACAATAAATTAACGAACGCGTGACATAAGTTGAGCCACCAAAGGCCGGCGGTATATTGTCTCTGGTCCTAAGCCTAATGAATTAATGTACGCCTTCGAGCGTTTGTTGGTGCATATTCAACAAAGGATCGGATTAACTTATTTTCATTAGAAGCTTTGCTAATTAATGGACAGGGAAACATTTATTAAAGTCATGTGTGAGCATTAGCGGCAGTCACTTGTTTAATATTGCTTGGGATTCATATTGTTTCGCTTAAGGGCTTTCAAACCGTTCAAGCTTTGTGATATTTTAAATGTGGTTCGGTTTGCAACGAGTAATAATCGGGCTGGTTTCTTTTAATTAAATTATGGTATACTTCAATGCGATATGAATTTACTTAGAAAGTATTGTTTAATTTGGTAATTTACAATACATCTCATTACTTGTTCATATTTGATTTCATTTTAGTATATTATTTCTTACATTTTTTTTCTCTAATGGTGGCGTGTTTAAGCCACATTCAGCCTTTGTATAAATATTTGTCATAATTATCCCTATCTAAAATAATACGAGTATGTAGTTTCAGAGCACACATTAGCTTTAAACCCAAATCTCTGCATGATTGATGCCACCGAATCACAAAAGTATGTAATTGATAGATTGCCAAAAAATGTTAATTCATTAAACAAAAGCATGTACCGTTGGTTGTTTTGGAACAAACGTGTTTCGCTTGTTTAAGGCCCATCCATCAACGTCGGAGCGCAGATAACCAAAGGAGTGATGTATAGACGCGAGCGACAGAGCCCGCGAGGATTCCGCGAATAGTTGAGAGTTTCGTGTGTTTGTTAATGGTGTTTTGTTACCACTGAGGAGCTCGATGGTGCAGTGGTTAGCGCACTCGGCATGCGGTTGCCAAAGTTAAGCAACGTTTGCAGATGCCAGTCATCGGATGGGTGACCGAAAAAAAACATCTCGAGCTCCCCCGTGCTTCGGAAGGCACGTTAAGCCGTTGGTCCTGCGCCTGATCTCTCTACGGTCGTGTCAGATTGCTGTCCCACCGAATTATGAGAGTGAGGGAATAGGGAGTGCACCTGTGCTTGCGCACTCACTGGTGCACTATAGTAATATATCCTGCGTACCTGGCTGATCGTAAGGTCGGCCGCCATGGCCAAATACGGCCGGAGGGTATTGTTTTGTTACGACTGCGTTTTGTTGCACGGTAATGCGAATTTTTGTTTTCGAATGAGATTGTGACTACGTTACTTATATGTATCTACGTAAAATTTTGGTGGTGTTTTAAATGTAAGAGTGCAGATAACCAAAGGAGTGATGTATAGACGCAAGCGACAGAGCCCGCGAGGATTCCGCGAATAGTTGAGAGTTTTCTCGTGTCTGTTAATGGTGTTTTGTTACGACTGCGTTTTGTTGCACTAATGCGACTTTTTGCTTTCGAATGAGATTGTGCCTACGTCACGTATGTGTACCTACGTTGAAAATTTTGAAGTTTTTTTAATGTAAGAGCGCAGATAACCAAAGGAGTGATGTATAGACGCAAGCGACAGAGCCCGCGAGGATTCCGCGAATAGTTGAGAGTTTCGTGTGTTTGTTAATGGTGTTTTGTTAAGACTGCGTTTTGTTGCACGGTAATGTGACTTTTTGCTTTCGAATAAGATTGTACCTACGTCACTTATATTTTTGTACCTACGTAAAGTTTTGTGGTAACGTAAATGTCAGAGAATATATAAAATAACATTCTCAATCACGGATAATTTTTGTAAATATTGACGTACAAAAACAAATCCATAATAAATATTTCACAACTTCACAAACATTGATCTGACTACGAGTTAAGTAGCTTCAGCACTTTTTTTCCGTACTCAACAATGGTATTACAAATGTACTTAATTAGATACAGATAACACCCAGACCAGGTCGAACAGACATGTTCATTGCTCATGAACACAAATGTGGGTCCTGTGCGGGGACCGAACCCCGACCTCTTGGTCTAATAGGCAACTTTTTGACCATTACACCCATGATCCGTATTAGTTACAATTACACGTAAACATAATTCCAAACGTACCTTAAAACAGCACCCAAGGAAATAAATAACACGAACGCAACAAAACGTAGAAATGAGTTTTACCGGTGTTCCTTTAGATTGTAGTTCTTCATTCTCGCTGTAAGAGTTATTGCGAGCTCGCGGTGCCCGGGCGTTTGAAACACACGCAACAATGAAGCGATGGAGCAGACAATAGCAATGATAGAGGGT
The DNA here is from genome assembly GCA_958496325.1 of Nomophila noctuella. NCBI lineage: Eukaryota > Metazoa > Arthropoda > Insecta > Lepidoptera > Crambidae > Nomophila > Nomophila noctuella. Next base: position 4,145,650 of record OY292495.1, read on the forward strand.
TAGGGCCTTCCTTGAGTAGCGGGAATGAGCCTAGCCTGAGTTTTATTTGTAAGATTTTATCCGCCTAAGCTACGGTTGTGTTGGGCTTGTGTTTTGTGTTTCGAGTGTTTCTCCTTTATCTGTTATTCTGTAAGTCGGAATCCTTTTACAGAGCCAAATAAACTTAAGTTTCTCTTGATGATTTATCAATTGATGTTTAAAATTATTGTGTCTGGTGTACATTACAAATACGACTAAATTATTAACTTTTTACTGAATCATAGCTGTGGGAAACTCTTCCGTATTAAAAAGCTTGGTGAAATCAATTACATATAAATGAAAAGTTTTATTTCAAATCTAACTTACTACAGAACAAGTATCGCGCTTAAAGACGATTAACTCGAACCAGCAGAGGTATCTTGAAAAAAGTGGCTGTGACAGACTGGCGGACAGACAGACAGACATGGAAACTATAAGGGTTCTGTTTTTTGCCATTTGGCTACGGAACCCTAAAAACATACTAACATTTATTACTTTACAACTGACTGGTTAAGTCACCTCAGACGTTACACAGTTATAACTGAAAATATATACAACGTTCCGTTTGTTTATTAACGGCCAAGTAACCTGTATTTGGTCAGGTGCGGAGGGTCGATGCAACCGGAGTCCCCGCAATCCGCGCGATCCTCTTAAATTCTGCGGCAGCTGCGTCCGCTTCGACTGTTCATTGAATTAACTAGGCGTTATCTCTTCGTTCCCGGCTTACCTGTTTAATAAACCATCAGTTTAACCCCCTTCTTTATTGTGTTGAATCTAAAGAGTCATGAAGTAACATACAACTTTGTTATGATAGTAATAAAAACCTACAATATTGGCATATTAGTAAGGCAAATGTTCATAAAAATAAAAAAAAAATCCGCAACAGCGACATTACAAAAAAAAAAGATTATAAAAATTGCCATGACAGCCTTGCACAGGTAACTTGCATTGCGCTCTTTACAATGAATCTTAGTGATGCAGTTTTACGATTGATATAAAAGTCTTAGTTATTACGAGTTTAAGTACCGGCTTTTCGCGACTTCAAAAGCAGTCAATGAACCCATGATACAGAACCTAGTAGACCGCACTTAAAAATAACGACTGCGCTAGGAGTGCATTCAAATCGAATCAAAAAGCAATAAACTACGACTATAATAATATCCTCAAAGCAAGCGCGAATGGAGCCTTTGATCCTTGCGTCATTTGAGAATATCCTTTTTTCCACACAATGACATTAAACGTCTCAGTAGGCTCCTCGATAATATGTCTCGCAGTTACGACATCAATATTGCGGTCGCAATATTAAAATGTCCTCCTTCTTGGCGTTTTTCATTAAGTACACAGAGTGGGACGGTATTAATAACGTAAAAACTCCAAGTATGACCACATATTTCATTCTTAAGTGTACATTAAAATGTAAACAAGCCTGAGGCGACGATATTCTTTGCAGTTACTTTAATATACAACACGACGAGGTTTTTATGTCATCTTTTTATACGTTGCGTGGCATTCTGCCTCGGTCAATCTCGACGGCGAACGTAAACGAGAACAAAAGCTGAAATGTGTTCGGTTAAATGGGTCTAATTTAAAACAAAAACTCCTTAGTACTTCAACGGAGCACGAGACTAAGGTCGGGTCGAGGAAAATGTTTGATTTTAGGAAAGTTGGTGGTTTCGAAGCACGTTTTGTTGCTCTTTTATTTAAATGCCCCATTTAAGTTTATGGTTAAGACATGATTAATCGGAGGCCAAGACTCAATATGGGTCTCTGCGCCAACCTAAGTAAGTAAGTAAGTTAAGAAGTGAAAAACCTTTGATTGGTTTTGTAGAATAATTCGTTAAAGTGTACCTTTAAAATGCACAGCATGTTTAATACGAGTATAACCTTAAATCTGTTTAGCCTTTCATGTCATACAGATGTCGTATCGATGTTCATTTCGTATTGGAACATTGTCATAACTTTATGTGGTACTAACAAAGTATGGTTTGGATTATCTTTCATCCATCATTTAGTCGAAATCAAGTCCCTTCCCGTATATCTTTCTTTAGGTTTGTACGCTTGCTTGAACCATTAAAACATTTTAACGGTTTTTTAATAAATCAAATATAGCATTATTGAGGGCAAAGGTTGATACGTAAAGAACTTACAAAACAGAGTTTATTATTTCTGTTCGGTGCCGGCGTGGGTCGCTAGTACTCGCAATTCAATAAATCGTTGAGGCCAACAACATTTAACGAAGTCATTGGCATTGGACTAATCTATTTAAGATCTGGCTTTGAAAAGGCATTAGGAATTTTTACTTAGGCTTTAATTTAATATGAAAACGCACATACATCACTCCCAAACAATTACTTCAATTGCCTGAGCGTAATAGAGGGTAAGCAGTGCATCTGAAAACAAATTAAATTACACGCCCCGGCTAGAGTAATTCGAAATGCATTAAGAAATTAGCTTTCAGTATGTTTTTGTAAAAAGATTGGTTTTTATGTTCGTGTGTTGTTAAAGTATTTGTAACATTGCAAATACATATTTTGTATACTTTATACGCTCCAAAACTTTTTGCATCAGTTTTTTTTCTGACAATCAGATTTCGCTCAAACATACGAGTATTACCAATTTAACTTCACAAATGAATTCACGTATAGATAATTTGATTGCATAAAACTAAACTTTGAACTATACGAAGAAGGCAGCATAAAAAAATCTGTAATACAAAACTCAAAAGGATCAATCGCCAAAGAAAAATAATCATTATTTTACTCCAATAATGCCTTTCCGATCATGGAGACTCCAATAAGCTGCTCATAACACAAAATTTGAGCTGGAATCTACCTCATTAACCATCCTAATCGAACCACTGTAATAACACTGGCAGATCATATTAGTCACTTGTAACTCTGTAACACTTGGAAGCATTAGGGCCGCATTACCGAGTACATTACACACTATCAATTATCGCTGCGTAAGCTTTCTCGTGACTTGCTAACATGCTTGTTCTTAGTTCCGCTTTCCCATTTACCCACAAAGGATCCATGATTAGCCACATTCTCACTGATATGTACACTTTTGTTCGCGCGTTCATTGCAAAAATTATGTTGAACAATGGAAACGTCGAAGCTCAAATGTTTCCCAATTTGTCGTTCCAATTGTTCGGCTGACGGCCAATTTGTGAGTGTTAAATTGTGTGTTTTCCTCCATGCATCGCTGGAATAGTGAAAGGTTGTTAAATGGTTATTTAGAGGTTTAGTATTCAGCGCGCTGATTAATTCAGCACAAATCAGTTTGTGATAACTGGATCCACTGATGAAGGCACGGAATTCATTCTATAAATAAATAATGGTGCCTAGTTAACTGCTACATTATTTTCTCTGTGCTATTTGGTTGACGATAAAATAGTAAATAAAAAAACCGGCCAAGAGCGTGTCGGACACGCCCATGAAAGGGTTCCGTAGCTTAAAGATGGCCGGACCGCTTAAGACACCATTTAGTAAGGGCAACTGCACGTCATAAGTTGGTCGAGTTCTATAAAAATAACTATGTATGATACAGAGTTTGCTATAGTTTTCGTTGAAAGTACTTACTTGGAGGTATACAGGACATTTTTTTCAGAATTATTGTAATAGTATTTCAAAAGTTAAGGGGGGGTGGACGCTCTAATTTTAACTTTGTATTAATATATCTCGAGACTGGGGTGTTTGATCCACATGGTTTCAAGGCAAGTTTTATTGTATTTAAAAATACCTTTTTAACGATACCCCACACGATGGGGTAAGTCGATTTTTTTTTCGAATTTACTTTTCGCTGTATGGAGGGGGGGTAAAAAATAAATATTTTTCGATAATTTTAAAAACCAATTCTTGAATTATCACTGTGCATCTCTCCACCAATTTTCGTGGCAATCGGTTCAGAAACGGCGGAGAACGAGCCAGGACAGACAGACAGATAGACATGACGAAACTATGAGGGTGAGGGTTCCGTTTTTTTCCATTTGGCTACGGAACCCTAAAAACATTAAATATAAATTTCATTCATTGCATGAAGTATATTTATATTTAATGTGATTCTTACATTTTTTTAAAACAAAAAATACTGATCTGTTAATCAAAATTTTATAAATTTTATTTATTACTTACTTTTCTACATAATTAAGTTATATCTTACTGCCAATTCAGTAATTTGGTTTGTCACAAACAAATTGAAATTTTATATAATTTCGTTTTTGAATAATTTAATTTCGCCAAGGACACATTAGAACCTCTCGTTTAAAACTTATCTCTTAAACTTGTCAAGAAATTCGGAGAAAAGTCTGAACCATTTAAGGAACTTACTTGCTAATAAGATAATCTGATTTAAAATTCTACTTCACAAGTAATTAGAAGTTGGTCTTCTATATTTTTATGATTTATATAGTCAAACGTATTTTGAAAGGCAAAGATTGAAATAACAGGTATTTTAGCTAAAAAAGACATTCTGGTACTAAAATATTTTAATATAATATTCGTTAAACTACTGTCGTCTTTGAATACATAAATGAAGCAAATAGTCTTACATGAGATCTCTGAGTAATGTGATGTTAGAGGCTTTATATTATGTATTTATATCATGTCTGAAGCTGCTATAGTGTCCGCAATAATAGGTTTCGATATTACATTAACACAAGATCGAGAGTAATCTAAGATGAAAGATAAACTACCGAGAATTCGTACATCTTAGTTATTCAATAAGACTAATGTTATCTATGGGCGTGGGCAAAGAAAAACATATATCTGTCTGTACTCTGAAGTCACAATAAATCAATTGTTTTAATAACAAATTAAGCCGAACAGATATTAAACGCTCAAGTGATTCGAAATACAAATTAATGAAGTGACGTAATTGGACAGCGCTCTTCAATATGGGTTTGCGGTCTGTACATACGGCCTACGTACAATAAATGTACCTATAACCGCATGCAATAACATTCAAACATGCCCAAACATAATTTATTTTCTTATTTAGACCTTAAGCCGTATTTAAGCAAATCTAATTTAGTGAAATTGCTCTTAACAAAACTAAGAGTGCGCGGGCATTTAATTGAATACATCCTCTCGTAATGGCTAGGTATGAGGTTAATGTGAACCGTACGTGTCGGTGTTAAGGGTGGTATTTCAACGAGTACAGTAATGGGCTACTGTACTTACTAGTTACGTAACGGTAGACAAAAGGGAACGCTGCGTAATGGCGAGGGCGACATTTCATGTGTCAAAACATTTATTGTGACAACACTGAGTCGTACTTACGCTCAACTCGACGCACCGTTTTGTACGGAGGCAAATGAATGTGCATTTGTAAGCTCATAATAATAACATCTCCATATTGTGAATTCTTTAAAATATTTAACTGTTTCGACGGAATCTTGAAAACGCGCACGATTTTAGGCAGTGTAATTGCTACAAGTTTTGTATTCGAGGTTTGAATACCTAATTAATGTTCGGAAAGTGGGATTCTTTGGTTAATTTGGGCAATAGAATAAATGGGTCTATATTTTTAAGCAACAAAAATAAAACAAATTTTATTAAAAAAAATGGTCGTTTGTGAACTTTATAGCATTTCATTTTATATAGTCAGAATTTTAGGTACTGAATAGAGATAAAAGTAATTAAAAAACTCAGTTTGAACTGTTAAAAACTTAAAATTTCACTACGGGTTTGGAAAGTTTATTTTTATATCAAAACGTTTTAGTTTTCATATTACTTATTCTGCTTTTTTATAAGCTAAGTAGGATACATTGCATCGATTGAAACTTTGTACACATTTTACAAAATTCCCGCCTAATTTATTACAAGCTTATCACGCAATCACATAAATGTAGGTATTTTGCAATAAATTTCCTGTCTTCAAATCTTTCTACTTCAACGCAAAAAAACGAAAAAACACAAAAACAAAAATTAAATTTTACGATTAAGGATTAAATTAATATTTATGACTGCTAACATATTGCACTGTTTATTAAATCATCATCATCATCCTAGCGTTTGTCCCGGTCGCATCCTCGGCTGTTGCCTCGGAGTCCAGGGTCCGCTTTCCTGCTGCACCTACTCCACTTCGCACGGTCTTGGGCATCCTGGGTGGAAAGACCATTGGCACGCATGTCATCTTCAACGACGCCAAGCCAGCACTTCTTGGGCCTGCCCCTTCTTCCGGGACCCGGCGGTGGTGGCATGGTGAGACATTTGTTTCCCACGTAGCTGGCCGGTTTCCGTAAAACATGGCCGTACCAACGTAGGCGACACTCCTGCAGTTTATCTGCAATATCACGGACACGAAGGCTACCCCGGATGCGTGAGTTCTTAATGCGGTCTTTCCGCGTCACTCCACACATCCAGCGCAGCATCTTCATCTCCGTGACACGCAGCATCTGCTTGTGTCGCTCAAGTACAGGCCACGTTTCACTGCCGTACAAAAGGACGGGCCTAATGATGGTCTTATAGACCTGTCCCTTCAACTTAACCGGCATTTTGGGGTCACAAATGACACCAGTCACCTCACGCCACTTGGCCCAGGCTGCTGAAATGCGGGCTTTGACGTCGCAATCGATGTCGCTAGACGCATGAAGTACAGATCCCAGGTATTTAAACTGGTCCGTACGCTCGACCAAGTCACCGTCTATGCGTACGGGTGGGGGATCTGTGTTGCAGGCCATATATTCAGTCTTCGCCACGTTTAGTTTTAGACCGCCGTTCTCAAGTGCCACCTTCCACTTACCCGCTCGTCGCACCAGTCGTCCCCTGTCCGAATCCGTCAGCGCGATATCATCAGCATACATGAGCAGCCACGGGGGTTGCTCATGTGCGTCTATGATGCTGGTTGACAGTTCGTCTAATATCACGCTAAACAGGAAGGGACTAAGGACGGATCCTTGGTGGACTCCGACGGTAACGGGGAAAGGGTTGGTGTCACCAACAGCGGTCCTAACTATTGAATCGGAATCATGGTACATGTCTCGGATGACGTCAATATAAGTTTCAGGCACCCTCTTGGACCTCAGTGCCCACCAGATCATCATGCGAGGAACACAGTCGAAGGCCTTCTGCATGTCCAGGAACAGGAAATGCAGGGGCGTGTTCTTCGTTCTGTATTTCTCCATGATCATCCTTAGGGCAAAAACAGGGTCCATGGTACCAAGACCAGGTCGAAACCCGTACTGACAGTCCGAGACAGTACACTCCTGTCGTAGCCGAGAGTCAACTATCCGCTCAAATAGCTTCATAGTGTGGGACATTACCTTTATACCGCGATAGCTTCCGCACTCCTGCACCGATCCCTTCCCTTTGAAGACTGGAGTTATGATACTCCGTCTCCACTGGCAAGGGATCCGCCCGGTGTAGAGTATGCGGTTATAAAGGTCGGTTAAGATGCCCACACCACGAGAACCCATCGCCTTCCAGGCTTCAATGGGGACTCCATCGGCACCGACTGCTTTCCGATTCTTCATGTGGCGAAGAGCTCTGAGGACTTCATCAGGCGTTATGGGTGGCACTAGTCCTTGATTCGGAGGGAGGTCCGGTGGCTGCACCTCCTTATGCTGCTCGTTGAGCAGCTCGTGGAAATACGAGCGCCATCTCTCCTTCACCGCGAGGTCCTCGCATAATAGGTTGCCACTAGGGTCCTTTACACAGCGGCACTTGGAAATATCCAGTGCAGCTTTGACCCTAGAACGAGCTACTCTGTACACAAGCTTCTGCCCCTCAGACGAGTCCAGCTTATCGTAGAGCGGTTGTAAGTGTTCTCGTCTGGCTCTGGCTACAGCTTGTTTAGCAGCGCGTTTTGCAGCCCCATATGCGTCGCGGTCTTCAGGAGATCTGGTCGCTTGCCACTTTAAGAAGGAGGCTTTCTTCTCCTTGATCTCCCTCTGGACTTCTGCGTTCCACCACCAAGTCTCCTTGTCACATTTGCGTCCACCCTTTGAGATCCCGAGCACCGCCTTTGCCGCAGTGGTTATTGCATCCTGAATCCCATCCCAGTGGTCTTGGACCGGTTTGCCATCAGCATCAGCACAGGTAACGCTTGTAGCCGAGGCAAACTCTTGAGACGTAGATTCGTTCAGCCGCCACCACCTGATCTGGCGTCGGCATCGCTCAAGGGGCTTCTCCTTGGGTCTTACGCAGAGATCCATGACAAGGAGTCGGTGTTGTGCAGTGAGACTCTCACCGGGTATGACCTTGCAGTTGGCTACTTTGCTGATGTGGTGCCTCCTAGTGAGCAGGTAATCGATTTGGGTAGCATGCCGCCCGCTCCTGTAGGTGATTAGGTGTTCGGTCTTCTTTTGGAAGAACGTGTTCACGATCGCAAGATCCGCAGCCGCACACGTTCTGAGGACGTCCTCCCCTCCCGCGTTGCGACCGCCGTATCCAAAACCACCGTGAACACGATCAAACTCCTCACACCTGTCACCCACATGGCCGTTCAGATCGCCTCCCAAAACGATCCCCTGTGACAACGGGATGCCACTCAGCACATCTCCGAGTTGGTTCCAGAACCTCATCCTTTCAGCATCGCTACAGCCAGCCTGCGGCGCATAAGCGCTCATCAAGTGGGTCGTTACTCCATCAATGAGCAACTTAACCACCATAAGCCGATCACTGCAACGATTCACCTCCAGAACGCTGTCCTGAAACTCCTCAGAGAGCACCACAGCGACCCCGTTCTCCCCCCCAGGCGCACCGGTATAGATCAGCTTGTAGCCATTCCCAATGGACCGGGATCTGCTGCCTTTCCATCGAGTCTCCTGCAGGAACGCCACGTCCACCCTCCGCCTGATGAGTACGTCGGCCAGCTCCCTCACGCGTCCAGTAAGCGTGCCAATATTCCAGGTTGCGAAGCGGAGTTTCCTAACACGGTTCGGGGCTCGCGTCTTCAGCCGTGCCCGCCCAGTGCACGGTAGCCCTTGCCCACTTGTCACAGAAGTCGGGCGAGGCTCCTGCGCGCCGTTTTGCGGCGGCGCCCTAACCACAACCGTATTCCTTACTGATCTCTCCATGTAGATTTGGCGGTTTTGGTTTTTACGGAGGCGACTGCCGTCTGACCCCCCAACCCCTAGAGGAAAACCCATTGCCAGAGCCTCGTCCGTCCTTCAGCAGGGTGCACCACTTGCAGGTGAGGTTGACTTGGGCTCCAAAGATGTAGGCGGAGCCCCGAACACCCCCTGCACTGTTTATTAAATATGCTACAGAAATAAGATAATGTAATGACCACACGAACCACAAACAATAGTTTCAACGGTTGCAATCCAAATGAGCGTGTTTGTAAGCGATTATTCCCCAAGGAACGTCGCAGAGGCTTGGTAGCGAGAATGCATAAGCAAATGTAAATTTAATTGCGTCAATTTCAACTAATTAGGTTTTTTTGTAACTGAATACTACTATCTGACCTAATTGCTTTGGAGTTTGTCATTTCGCCAAATATCCATTTCATCAGCTTTCATGAGTTAAGAGTGAAGACAAAAGTAAGAATTAAATGTATTACGTTTTGGTGGTCATCTATTAACATAAAAAATGGAAACCATTTCAAACCAAAGGGATAACAAAATAGGAGACCGGAGAACTTGTTTTGACTTATATTTTCTCCAAGATAGTTTATTATCCTTTTTTGAAACTTTGAAAGCATACCGTCAATATTAACATGAGTAGCTACCTAATATATTACAAATAGTAGACTATTTTGTATAAGGTTGTTATAATTGTCAACATAACTTTGTGATAAAATCTTTGTCAAATTGTAGAAACACACTCGACTGAAGCTCGGTGGCAATGCATCTTCTTTCTACATTTTAATATTACGTGACGTTATTTCGGTATGATGTGTCATCACCTCTTTAAAACACATTTCAGGCGTAGTCACGCCGAAATCCGATCGCACTTTTTTGGCTGGGTGTGTTTCTATACAAAATAACAAACAATTCGAGTCTTCTTCGTGCCAAATTAACTGCTGCAAGTCACCGACTTCATCTTCTAATATACGGACCGAAGCGCATCAGTTACACGATTTATCACATAGACAAGGGTCTAAAGCCAAGCGTGCTGACAACTGTCCAGATAAAATTAGGCTCAGTCAAGCTAAGCCCCGCGTCGTTTGTCTTGCTTAGCCATTTTTGCGCTGGACTTGCGAGGGAAATAATCAACGTCACCGCAGATTCATCTTGCAGAAGTCCTGAAGGAAAATAAAACTAACTTAATTAAACATAGACAATATGAAGTTTTAGGGATACGTTTGAATGGTAGACTAAGTTGTATGCCCACTATGTTATCGTCATCTTCTCTAATCAACTCTGGCGATCTTACTCACCAGCAGATACATAGCACAAAAGATACAAAGTGCTATTACATTGTGGTCTTCTGAAAGGTTTAGGTACTTCCCCAGACGAGCGGCTCATTCGAGTGGAACTTCCACCGAGCTCTACTTCTCTTAATGTTTGTCTAGCTTAGCCATTTTTGTGCTGAACTTAAAAAATAATCAACGTCGCTGTGACTTAGATGTAATTACGAAAGGAAATAATTATGCACACTACAAAGTTTTGGGGTTACGTGTAGGCGGCGGGTTTAGTTGTATGTTTTTTATTTTATCCGCTATCTTCTAAAAACAGGCGTTATATTTGTCGCAGAAAATAATATATTCATTTATGCAATACTAGCGGCCGCCCGCGACTCCGTGGATTTCGGTTTCCGCACTCATAGTGTTAAACAATAGCTTAAAGCCTTCCTCGTCAAGTGATACTACATTAGATTTGACTTTAACAAAAAAATATTTTTCAGTTCGAACCATTCGCTCCTGAGATAAGAGCGTTCAAACAAACAAACAGACTAACGAACTACATATATAGCCATTATATTAATATAGATGTCATCATGGGTATTTTCATGGTACGCATAAAACAAAAAAATAACTATCAGAATCTCCGCTTATTTTCGTAGTCGCAAGCAATCTGACGGGATGTCCTTGGATTATTTCATCGAGTAAGTTAAGAATTTACAGAAGTCAAAGTAGAAAGGCGACCCTGACTAATAAATAATGAGTTATTTGGTATTCGGGACTTAGGAAGACGCTGTCACTTCCCCATTTAAACTCGGTTACTGTCAAAGGAAATCCGGAAATCCTCAAGAGACACACCACAAGAATGAATGTTAAGTCACCATGCGGGGTCAAATATATTGATGAAACGAGTCAAAACTTAAACTTTATCCAATAATGTTTGTTCATATTGTGTTAGAATAATATTCCACAATTTTCTATAGCAGCTAGCTACCTACATATTCACAATATCGGTAATCAATGTATTATTCTACGCATAAAAGAATATCGCGAAATGAAACCTTTATGGTAAATATACGCGATATATTGTGAAACCGACTTTGTTGGAATTTTTCTGTGTGGTTTAATTATAATAGAAGTGTATTTTCGGAGGTGAATCTTTATGATCGTCGACAATGTATAGAATTTCGAGGTTGCCTTTTAATATTGAATCAAATTATTATTGGTAAATTTCCTTTTTTAAAGTAATTTATGATCAAATATAGGAAAACAATCGATTTGAGGTTATGGGATATACTGTGAAGGTTTTAAAGGTTACTTGAAAAACCGCGAGCTCAATCGCGATTCCCGTAACCGGTCCGAACCAGTTCTCACAAAAACCGGTCGTTTATCTCGATAAGGATACGGATAAAGAAGAAAGTTAACCGGCTGTTTAGGTTGATATTAATACATCACAATGGCGGACGTCAATTTATCAAGCGGACAGGGGACGGGCTGTGGCGACACTGTTGCCAGTTGAAATTACTTGTAACCTACCAGAGGTTGCCCTCCATCCATCTTGTTATCATTTATCAATTGTTTGTTAATAAAGGACGACGTTTAACCAATGAAGCCGGCCTTTTTTGGTTCTGAAGGAGAGTTATGATATGTGCTGGTGATCAGAGTGATGTGTGTGATTTATCTTTGGACGGTTGAAATCACAACAACATCGATTTTAGTGCAATAATTTCTTTTAAAAATATTCACTTGGCCCCCTAGAATAACCAAGATCAGTTGATCAAGCATAACATATTCATCAAACTATTGCTTCCTTCTATAATAATATTACACTAATTTGCCTGCCTGATTAAAGAAAAAATATTTTGTTAATAATGTGGAAATGCTGCTGACCTTCCTCTGAAATGTCCTTTAATACATTACGATATTGACGGGAAAAATAATTCTGGAAGTAGTTTTTTAGAGCCCGCACTAGAAGACACTGAAACTTTTACATGGCAACGAAGCGAAGGAAGCCATTCTAAGTGTAGCGCAAAGGAACTTTCCAGTTTGAACAGCAAAACTAAAATTTATTCCCCGCTGTTTACAAAGTCTAATTAATAAAGTATCTTTGTTAACACTAGCAGGTGGTGTAGCTAGAAAAACTTGTACCTAACATTTATTAGGGAGGGGAGAAAGAACTAATCAAATTAAAAGTTTGTTTCCGTAGACGAAGTTGCCTCCACTATCATTATAATCTTATAGTAAACCCCGTTTCGTAACTTGTACTTCCTAATTTAACTTCGTTGGTTTTTTTATGAAAGGCACCGAGGGGCGTTCGACTAATATTAGCTGAACTACATAGTACCATATCTAAGAGTTTAAAGTCTCGTCCTTATGCTATTGAAGCTGTCGCAACTAATGGATAAATGAAGAAAATTTTAATATTTAATAAAATCTGTCAACTTAGTATCCAGATATATTTTTTGTGAACATGCGATCTAAGAAGTGTTTGCCTTCATTTAATTTATATGCATGATCGTGTTTTACAGGGCATGCTGTTATTTTACTAAACACAATATTTCTTTTGTATTATCCTTTGAATAATTATACACAAAACAAACTGATGCATACTGATAGATATACGAGATACATCTCTTTCAACAGAAAAATTAAAGCTAAACTTTTTAAATAATCTCGACTTAGGGAATGCCGTCTAAATCTGCACACTTAAACAATAATGAAGGTATTAAATTTAAAGCGTATTTTTAAGATGGAAAACTGGCATTTGTTTTTTTGTCATGGTCATTGCACTGCGCTTAAATGACATTGGTTGTCTCCCAAAATAATTTGATTAATAATATTTTTACTCATGAAATTTGAAAGCTTTGAGGTTTATTCGAGTCACGAGAAATAATTATTTTTATATTTTAAGTGTCTATCTACAAATTTTAGCTGATAAATATTTTATTATTTATTTCATAGAATGCTTAAGCTGTTTTATTCTGGGGGTAGTTTGATTAAACTTAAAATAACATCAGCATTCTTTAAACATGGCATCACGCGAACGATTTTAGTAATTACTAGCGGCCGCCAGCGACTCCGTCCGCGTGGGTTACGATTTCCGCACACAGTCTTACTAAAAATAGCTGAATAAAACAACGGTGTATATGCAAATGCATGCAGTCAACTTGCACACTTTGATGGGTCTAACAATCTAATTACTCAGGATAGAAAATAATAGTCAATGTAACTGACGGAAATCGCTGATCATTATCATTATTAGCAATAATTTGGAGACCTTATACATTTGAGAAATCATCTGTTCACCGCGATTCAGATCCGCGGCCGCGCCTCTAGCGAGGTGCGCCATCTACCGGCACATTATAGAACTAAATAGTTCGCTAGCACAATTTACAATGATAAAATAAAGGAATATACAACAGCTTAAAGCCTACCTCGACAAATGGTAAGTGTAAGTGGACTATTATCCAACACAAAATGTTTTGTCAATTCGAACCAGTAGTTCCCGAGCTTAGCGCGTTCAAACCAATTTGGATCTTGAGTTGCACGTGTTATTGTGAGTCAACCATAAAAGATAGACATATGCTGTTGGGGGATATTTTTTAGGCAAGTTTATGTAGAATACTTCCGTCATACATGATTTCTATGTGACTTTAACCATTAAGGCTGCACACGCGACTGAAGCTTAAGGAATGGAGTAAATTCTCCCGTTTTCCTCACATTTCCCTTCACTACGCTACTCCTGTTGATTGTAGCGTGATGAATAGTATCCTATAATATGCCCAGGAGTATGAAGAATAATGGTACCAAGTTTCGTCAAAATCCGTCCAGTAGTTTTTGTTTCTATAAGGAACATACAGACAGACAGACAGACAGACAAAAATTTTAGTGATTGCATTTTTGGTATTAGTATCGATCACTAAACACCCCCTGATAGTTATTTTGGAAAAATATTTAATGTACAGAATTGACCTCTCTACAGATTTATTATAAGTATAGATGATTTGTTTAAAAGTTTTAATTATCAAACATTTAACAAAAGAAAAAGAAAAGACAAACAATCAAAAGTACAATGAAAACATCAAATCAGGATTTCATAATAGTTTAAAGTAAAATTAAGTGTAAAAATTTTACTTTTTTAAAACTGTTAATGTTTATTTATTGGGAAAGTTAGGCTTTAGTTATTTTTGTCTACGATACAATCACTCTTCCAAATGTCTGTTGTGCCATGAACAGTATTTACATATAGGATGCCAAGTGCATCTACAATTTGGAGAGCTAGTCACAATAAAGAAATCAGAACAGTAAAGAAACAAGAACATTAGTACCTATTAAATAAACTATATGAACGGGCTTAGATATTTTTGCTAAGAAAATTATATTCTTTGCATGATTCTACATAATTTGTTTGGACTGGTTTGGACATTTTATTTTTGGAGATGATAGCTCGTTTGTTTGAACGTAATAATTTCAGGAACTACTGGTTCGAATTGAAAATGTATTATTGTGTTGGATAGTCCATTTTCGGGGAAGGCTTTAAGCTGTTGTACATATAACACTAGATATGTGTGCTGAAACCAAAATCCACGCAAACAGGTTCGCGGGCGACTGCTAGTGATAGATGATTACGTAACATGTCATTCATACATTCAAAGTTCAGTCAATGATACGTCACTGACTTGAATTCGTTGTGGCGCAGTATATCACCGTAGTATATAACAAGCACGGAAGCTGCATAATTTGTGGTGGTTTGCAGCTGAAACGCGCGTCGCGTGTCGCCTATGACAGATGGGGCGATGTTTCCGTTGCTACAGATCTGTGCGTTTTTATTGTATTGTGACGTCATCATGCCGTTTACATAATAGAGCATGTATTTTTAATGTGGTCAATTATTTTGCTCGCAGTAAATTTATTTATTAGCTGCGATCTGTGGAACTAGCTAGAGGGTTTTCCCTCATTAGCCATTAGGGCCTCAATAAAGCAATAGGAATATAGACTATCCAATTGACCACGGTGAAATGAATAGCAAGCCAGGTTCATCCCGACCAATAAATGGTCGAGAAAGTGTGGTCAGTGGGCACTCTCCTAATACTTTTGAGTACCTAATACCGCGTTAAGCAAGTCATAGTTAATGATTTGACAGCCCTGGTAGTAAAACTGCCAGGTAAATATCAAAAAAATGCCAATAAGCAAATACATACTTCAATAACATCGAAAATGTGCCAACTATTAGTCGATTAACTGCTAATTAGATTCTTGAAATGTACTCCGTGTATTTATAACAACTTTTACCTATCGATTAAGTGCGTAACTCTCCGTGGGCTAACTTCCCTCAGCTAATTAAACTTGGAAGTTTTCCTACCGAATACGCTATATTCTCTTCTTTATTGGGGAAATAAAATAGTTCGAAAATGGGAGTAGCCTTTATATATTACGAGATGTATCTATATTTATGTGGATGTGACTAAAAGAATGCAGTAATTTGACAGTAGAGATTATGGAGGCCAAAATAAACACATGAAATATGAAAATATATTATACTATTTAATTCATACAATAAAAATAATATAGTTGCCAAAGTGTAGCAAAAGGGATGTCCTTTGAACCAATAGTTCATAGTTCACGCAAGAGAAAGCATTCACATCTCTGTAAATTGTATGTCTTTGATACATTTTCTACTTCTATGCCCAAGTCTTTTAACTTGGGATTTGCCTATTAGTCTCTTCCACGAATGATCCTATTGTTAGCGATTTCCACGGATGGTTGTGATCACTGGTAGGGCGAAAAAAGTTTTGACGTGCAAAAGAATTAACTAAGTGAATCAAATTGCTGAATAAATTATTTCATTGTCATTTCTTATTGTTTCACTTATCAATTGTCCAACCGCCCTCTTGTAAACACAGCCACAACCAAAAAAATTAAAGAAATTAAAATAAATGCCTTAGACTAACACACCAATTTCATAGCCCCAAATAAAGCTCGAGGCTGGTACTATGGATGCTAGGGAACGGATAAACATACTTAAATTCTTTATAAACATCCATGACTCGAGTATAAATGCCGATGTTCATCACACCAACATTCGCCCCTAGCGGGATTTGAACCCGCGACCCTTGGTTTATCAGCTCTGACCAATAGACCAAAGGGCCTGCCAAACATGTCAAAACACATTTTGGTACTGGTGAATATAAATTAATATGTATTTACTTTTGTGTTCACAATAACTACCACACACTAAATAATAAAATTAAATATAAAAACGTACAGCACAATATCGTGTCTATTTTTTAACAAACACTACTTTGTTGAAATTATGTAAGTTTCCCAAAAACCAAAGACCGTATTGTGTGTTGCTTCGCACACAAATATCCTTTAACCATGAAATAATTCTCTCTCGTTCACATAAAACAAAAAAAAACTAGATACCAGACCCTCGAAAGTATCGACCGCCAAATTATCTTTCCCCGTTGTTTCTCTCTCCCAAATACGGGATGAATAATGAGACATTTTTCTGCTTCAGTTAAACCAATAACTGAAACCGAAATAAATATTAAACAAAACGACCCGCATTTGTATATCGTCAGCTGACAAGGGAATGACGAGTTGTGGTCGTTCTGATAAATCATTCGGTTTGTGGTATTAACGAGAGCGCTGTAAGTATGGTTAACGTCATCATCAAAATAATTAATTTAACCAACATTGCAACGTAAGCGGACGGAATATGGATTACTATCGTATGAATTTATAGAGAAAATTCAATGAAAAATGTTTTGTTTTTAAATCAACTTCGCTGAATTTTATTATGCAGCTTCTGTGTTCTCATGAAATTCAGAATCCAAGCATTGTAATCTGTTCGATTGTGATATTTTTGTTTTTATGATATAGGTAGGCAACCGAACAAAAGGGTCACCTGATCGTAAGTGATCACCACTGCCAATGGACATCAACAACCGCACAAGGATCGCAGAAGCGTTGCCTGCCTTTAAAAACCATATCCTCCCCAACTGAGCTCGGGCGCCCTTACTCGCCAGAAACATAGCACAACAGGTTACGAAGTGTTATTTCACTGCGGTCTGCTTTAAGGTGGATGTACTTCCCCAGACGAGCGGCTAATTCGAGTGGCAGTTCCACTAACTCTTTTATATGTTGATGTAAAACGTATCTTAGTTTATTAGGTAAAGGCTATTTCACATTAATTCCGCATAACGGAGTTGTGATTTTTTTACAATTTCCTTATGTGTATAACTCTTCCTCTCTTTTATATGTTGATGTAAAGCGTATCTTAGTTTATTAGGTAAAGGCTATGTCACATTAATTCCGCATAACGGAGTTGTGATTTTTTTACAATTTCCTCATGTGTATTGCTTATACAAAGTAAGTCGGATGAGGGCGCAATTACTGTTAACGTGACATCTTATCGTATATCGTAATACGGCAATCTTTAACGATGTGCTTCAGAGCAATGGGATCTTTCATGTCACCCTACACTTTAGCTCCACTCTCACGGTAATCGTAAGATTGCTTACAATCGGCACGCATGAATAGGCCGTTAAATGAAGGTTGTTTTATAAGAATTCAGTCTTTAGTTACGCTAAGTGATGATACATTTGGAGATGTGTTTGAAAGCATTTTAATAACAATAATATAATATTACTAGATTTTATGTAAACCTTCCTTAAGCCTACCCAAAATTGGATTATCCATTAAGTCCTACTATGGTCGCGATACAAGAAATGAGTCCACAAAAATATTATTTTTTGTCACTCACCTGATGGTAAGCGGATGAAGTCCAAAAATAAGGTTGACAAGCTCAATATAAACAGGTATAAAAATGAGTAGTTATAGGAAAAAATCGTATTCATAAAATGCCTTTGCAGATCTTTTGTAAGTATTCCAAAAACTTCGCTTAAATAACGTTATTTATAGTTAAAATAACAAAACGAGAGTCCATTGTAAACCGTTAACCTATATTACACCGAAGCGTTGCAGGGTTTTGCACAGCCGTTTCGCAGCGTTATTTTAATTTTTAACACGCCAAAATAACGGGACTCATTCATTATTCCGTTTTGGTTCCTCTTGCATGGACCAGTGAAATATTTCAGTGAAAATTCCGCTTAAAAGGTTGAAAAATTTGCCAGATTTTGATAAAACTGATAGAGCGGAGTTTATGGATGTCAGACTCAGTCAGCTGTCGCATGTCAGATTCACTTAGCACACATCACGTTGGATTATAAAATAACACATCGTACGATTTCTTTAAAAAATGCACAAATTGATAATAATTTATCTCATATTTTAATTAAATATTTCAACTACATATATTCGTCTGATAAACATGTGAGTCGACAACAGAATCTGGATGCAAAAGTTAGTCGCATTTATACAAATAAACTAAGCCACACTGAGTATTTTATGATATGAGTAATATAGGTTAACAGTTAAACGGTACATAAATAATACAACACCAAAAATAAGTGCCTTTCCCTTCAAAATTTTAACAGGTAAGCTAGTAGGAATTACATTATTCCTGGTCTTTTTAAAACGTCACTACACGTCATTTGCCGGTGATTTGACGTAACGCCACAATTTTGCAGCATATGTGTGTGCAGAAAAAAAATAGCTACACGTCTTAGTACTGCAGTTCGGAATCCTTACTTTTTTACTAATCCATGAATATTAGGTCCAAAATATTCGGCTTACAAATACGAGCTAATACTGAATACTTTGTTCGAAAAATCTTTCCCTTAAAGAACTAAACACGTCGTGATACAGTCAACTCAATATCGAGTACCGAGTCATCTTCCATTTCCGTCGCTTAGTCGGAAATTGCTAGGAATTCCACATTACATTTCCCTTTATTCCGTATTCTGTTCCAACGTTTTGCTTGAAATGTCAATTGAAAGCATGTTTTGGGCTGAGTCGGAGTCAAATACTGAAAAATTCTTGCCTCAAAGGACGGACTGGAAATCGCATCTCCAGCAAAAGGCAGTGTGTCGAAGAAATACTTTACTCGTTCCTCCAGTTGATTTAGTTCAGTCAATAAATTATGGAGTTCGGGTCAGTGAACTCTTTGTCAAAAGTTGTGTTCTTGTCACCAAATTTTTTATATTATCCTACTGGTATTGGTATGAACGTAAAACAAACATTGAAATATTTATAGATTCCTGCAACCTTATATGTATCAAGCTCTGTCCAAATATTACGTTAGTTATAGATTTTTTTTTATCATATTAAATATTAGGGCGAGTTACAAAACTATTAATATGAAATTCACTTACCATTGACATCAAATCATCTCGAGGTTGGAAATAACAGTCAAGAATCTCTACATAATGCATTCCTATTTGTAAGCGTTCACAAACCCTTGCATAAGCTCTAATTCATGACTACACAAAACAACAACCGGCTATAACTTCAACACTAAACGCCGATGAAATCCGAAGCAATAAGCGAGCAATGGAAAGCAAGCGAAAAAATCGTCAACAATGAAATGCAATCTATTAAAATGAAAAATTGAGCAGTTAAGTCACAAAACGGAGTAAGTTATGATCCACTAATAGCATGCTAAAGAGCAAAGGAGAGAAGGAGGGAAGGAGGGTCGTAACGAAGCACAGTCCGAGCATGGTTATTACTCAGAGTCACGGTCCATTTTGAAGCAATCTCAAATACTTCATCCTTTTTCATCGCTTTGTGGAGCGGAGAATTGCGTTTTCAGTTCTCGATTCACTTTTGTTCTGCTGTTTTTAATTTTTATTGTTTTCATAACAAGCGTTCTATTTGTGAACTTATTAAACGTTAATTCGATTTTTCTTGTATTACTAGTGAACCAATTTCGTTGTAAAGTAATTTCCTTTCTCATTTTTTTTTGTTATATTTGTTTGTGTATGCATACCCACCGTCGTGAGAACTAAATTGGTTGCAAGTATAATGATTTCTGGTATCGCAAGAGAGATATAGAGATTTGACACGCAATTAACCCGAATAAACATTCACATAATATAATCTCCCAACTTTGGTACATCAGCTTGGTGTCATGGTCAAGAAGTTGCCTATTAGACCAAGAGATCGCGGGCTCATCATCATTTTTCATCACATTTGCGCGCATGAAAAATAATGAACATATCTGTTTGTCATGGTCTGGGTGTTTTATGAATCTATTTAAGAGTATTTGTAAAGTATTTATAATACCACTGTTGATTCTGATGTCTGTAACACAAGTGATTAAGCTATTTAACACGGAGCCAGATCAATGTATGTGATGTTGTGAACTATTTATCTTTATGAATATGAAAAAAAATATCTCAAAATGGTCACTTATAAATTCTGAGCCACAAAATAATATTTTAATGTTCTGTCTACGTGGCTATACACGAATGAGTGAGTACATTAATTTAAACGGACTGAGCTCTTAAAATAGCTCACAAATCCTACTACTATTATAAAGGCGAAAGTTTGTATGTGTGGATGTATGGATGTATGGATGTGTGGATGTATGGATGTATGGATGTTTGTTACTCTTTCACTTAAAAACTACTGAATGGATTTGAATGAAACTTTACCACAATATAGCTTATACATCAGAATAACACATAGGATATTGGAAATCGAAATCCACGCGGACGGAGTCGCGGGCGGCCGCTAGTTAAGTTATAATGAGAACAACGAGATAATTTCTGCACAGCACTTTGCCGTATAACAGTAGCCTTTGTTACAAGCGACCTGATATTTGTAGTTTTAAAGATAAAATGAACAACACATGAAAACGTTGAAAGGTTTCTGTTGATATTACATTTTAGCTTGTTTTAAAACATACGCCAAGTCCGGAACTAAAAAGTAAAACACAATTCCGGCTCTGGAATAGAATGTTAATACGAGTTAAAATATGACGCGACCCGCTGTTAAACAGAAAAAATATTACGGTTATGTTTATTCTCCTAGTTTTCCTGTCTCCTAGTTCCGTTATTTTTATGTTTTAAGCTTGCGTGGACGTGTAAGTAATGTCATTTCACCCGGCCAACTGTGGGTATTGACCAAATACCGTAAAGCGGCCTGGCCTTTATTATATTCATTACAACGAAGTAATACGAGTTTGATGGAACTTTTATTTTACGATAAACCATGAAATATATAAAATTAACATAAGTACTATACTCAGATTGATAGCATGGCTTAAATTTACGAATATTGTTGACGAAGGTTCCGTAATGTACCTTGTATGGGCAGGCAATTTAAATAGCCCGAGTTCTAATCGAAACCGGATCTAGGAGCACTTGATTAAATCTTGTATCAGGTAGTGCAGAAACTACCTAATGATGTCCTTTAGTATTCCAAAGCCACGAGCCTTTTAAATTGAAATGACTTGCAACTTGTTGAACATATAAATCCTATATTCTGCCGAGTTATGTAGGTATTTTATTTATAAGAAAATGCTCCAATTAACAAGAAATCTCTGTATGGATTAGGTATAGGTAACTATTGCACTGAAAACACAGTAACAAATAATGTTTGAGGAGCTACATTTTTACTTACACTCCGTAAAAAGCGGTTCCTCGAAAAAACCAACAACACAGAAATGCAAGAAAGGTAGAAGAAAAAACAAAACACCAAGACCGAATTCCAACTTCTTGGGCTACATCAATGTTGTCTCATTGTTTCAAATTTGATTCCGCGTTCCGTGTCAAGGTTATTTGATTTTTTCCATCCCGTGTTATACATGTATTGGTACGCCAGCGGGATCGCTGGTGGCAATGTAAATTGATATTCATTGGCGCACACTAAAGCCTGCTTTGGAGGAAATCCACTTTGGCCACCCAATTTTTGGGCACCCGCATTTGAGCACTTGGTCAAGTCCACATTGAGCACAGATAGAAAATAGAAATACAAAATAGAAAAAAAGTTAATTCATGAAAACAAGTCGTGTATTACCGTTAGATGATATGGCAGACCTATTCGATATTTAAACTGGGCACGAGAACCTGTACAGTCCACTACACATGGGTGATAAGAGAACAGCTACTTTCCTTTTTTACGTAGTGAGACTAAGTCCCGAGCTTTACACACGATTGCACGTCTACCTATACTGCAGTTAAGGCACTTTAATTAGTTTCCCTTCGATAAAAAGGGCTTATAGTTATTTTTGTTAAGCTAAAAAAATAAAAGGTGCTCATAATGATCAAGCCTGGGTACCCAAGTTGCAGTTGCTTAATCACTGGGTGCTCAAAGTGGATAACCTCCTGCCTCGGCTCGGCCACGGAGCCAGATATTTCCTTTCACGGGGAAATTGGCTTCCTTTAGCTTTGGCTCGCGTTGACAGTTTTTCCACAGTTTGTAGCATCTTCGTAATTATATGTTTAAGCCGGTCGTGCTTGGGTTTAGTTTATGAATAATTTTTGATCATTAGTAGCTGTTAAAACAGTTTATTTTTAGTTTCTTTACACAATAATGTCTTTAGCTATACTCTCTAGAATTTATTAAAGCAAACAACCATAAAATTAGTAAAATAGTTTTCACTTTGTTTCAGATGGCAACACTCAGTCGCTTGGTTGAGCGTTTTTTATCAGTCGAAGTTCCATGCATCTAAGAATGCATTGGGATTTTTTTTCTTTTTCACTTTATTTTATTTTATTTTATTTTATTGTGAGGTTATTCACCCATTTAATAGTTTTGACGCCTCCATACTGTATTTGACCACACTAAAGCGATTTTTCGTAAAGAAAAATGAAGCTTCTCTCAAATATTCCGATTGTTAGCAATCATTCTCAATTGTGGTACAATATCTGAGCGTAAGACTGGAAAACGTACCACTTAATTTCCAACTTATTTTTCAGGACAATGTGCCAGTTCCGTAAGAAAATATTTGCTAAGCAACAGTAAAATAATCAGCCGGTAAGTCATATTTTTAGGCCTTATTGTTGATACATGTTGGGAGTGCGAATTTTAATTTCATTTTGCGCCACTTGCTACATACAGATTGTTCATGAAAACGTCTAATGGCATTCCGGCATTCGATTTTTAATTTTGATTTATTCCACTTGTTACAATTGTATTCGTCTAAAACGCTATTGAAATCTCTAGTGTCACGTCACTGTAAATTGATATTCAATGGCGGGAATTTAAGCTTTATTCACCTCGGCGGACCCGAACCAGCTATTTCCTCTCACCGGGAAACTGCCTTCCGATAGCTTCGGTTCACGACGACACATTTTACATCATGAATTTACTATCTGTTCCTACATAATGAACGATTATTACAAGCGTTATTCTGTACAAGGATTTAAACACAAAATAGTGTAACCACAGAATTATTTTACCATACTTTTTTGAGTAAACTAGTGAGGGGTTGCTAATTTTAATAAAATATATAATTAATAATTGTACTTTAACATGTATGCATCAGATTTTAAAAATTATACATACTTTGACTCCAAATTAAACGTTATGTTTTCAGACAAATTTAAATTATATGTATCTTGTAAGTAAGTACTGAAACTACTTGAATTACAAACGCATTACTTTTTTTTAAACTCAAGATAGGTATTAGATAGTAATATAGTTTTTTGTTCTACAGTTCATTTATCGAACATTAAGTTCATTGATTAATTCCTTGTGTAAACCCCTAAATCTACGCCAGTAGTAATTACAAGTGTTGAAGCTAATTATACCGCGATTGGAAATGTCAGACAACAAATAAATCACAGGACAAAGCAAATTGAATGCATGCCCAATTAATGCAATTGCGAATGGAGCTGTTTCAATTATCTTATGGTTATGCAAGATTAATTGGTGTAACTACCGAGTGGCGATTGTGCCTCCGTGGTGTAGTGGATAGAGCGCTGTGCTCAAAAACTTGGAGGTCGTGGGTACGAATCCCACGGGAAAAACTTTCACTTTGTGTTGGTTTTCCCAGTTTGATTAGGATATTGCAGGCTAATATCACCTGATTGTCTTTGAGAATGATGAGTCCTTGCTTCGGAAGGTACGTTAAGCCGTTGGTTCCGACTGTGATCCAAATCTAGTGTCCCTTTCGAGGGTTACGGAGGTAAGACGACGATCGCTTCATTGTGATAACCAGCCTGGTGGTCAATTCAGGATCATAGTTGAAGCGTGCCTTCGGGACAATGGTCGAGGATGCAACCAGCAACTAAAGATGAACCACAAACGTCGCTTTCAAGGGAGGATCAATAAAATACCTATCTAGAAGACACAGATTCGACTTTAGACTTACACCATTAGATAGTAAACGTAATCCTGCTATTTTATTCCTTCGCTCCCAATTTCTTGGCGGATTTTATCTCAAGAATTGCGACGAGTTGTCACGTGTTTGCGGTATTTACATTAAATTTAACTGCGGAGGTTTGTAAAGGCGGAATCACATGCGGAGCTTACACACATTCCGTGTTCAAATCTAAGAAAGTACGAGAAGTTTGACGACTTTGCGGATTTTCTCGAGATGACACTGTTTAATTTTCGAGTGAGTAGAAAACCAACCTTTTTATTATATACCTGATTTAAAACTACCCTAGCTAGGTCACTCTGAAACTATATGCGATAAAACACTCAATTATTACTTTTAAAAAAAATTGAATTATATTATATACAAACTTATAATACTTATTTGAAAGACAATTAATAATGCAACTGTGTCATTAAAAGCTATGACAGAATTTCATTATTAAACGCCACACACATTATTAGCATTAAGTACCTAAAAACAGCAACTTCGAGTCATAGCGATAAATTTTTACATAAATAGTACTGAAACCCGCACGTTTGTCCTTATACGACCATAGAAAGAACTGCCAATAATGTCAAAACTAAACGTATAAGTACATTATTAAAGTAACGTCTTGTAGAACTAAACCCTATAGCTATTAAAACAAAACCACACAACGATAGCACAGTAATGTTACACGGCCGAGTGCGAAAACCTCGTAGCATTAAGTTACGTGGTTACGCACCATTAGTGAAGATTTCGCAGTTTCACCCTGTCTCAATTCCGTTGACTATTAAAGGGGAAATTTCATTATAAGAATGGTTCTCTGAATAAGCGATGAAAGTCAAGGTGCGTAGATTTAAGCGTATTAGGGTGCCTTTAGGCTGTCGCGTGGGAGTTGTGGGGATTTCTGTGGCGTAGTTGTTCTTGATTTGAATGGAAGTAAGATTAAGCCAATCACTTTTCGGATAACTATTTCGTAGAAATATTAAGTAGTTTTTTTTCTGTGATAGAGCGGTAATCGAACAAACGGGCTTTCTGATGGTAAGTGATCACCGCTGTCCATGGATTTCAACAACCGTACAAGGGTCGCAGATGCGTCACCTGCCTCTAAAAACCCCATGCCCTCCGTAACTGAGCTCTGGAGACCTTACTCACCAGCAGAAACATAGCATAACAGTTACGAAGTGCTACTTACTGAAATACATTTTTATCTCCAAAGTCAATTCCTTCACGTCTTTCATAATGTCATATGAGAACCTTGCATAATATCCACTGACTCGATGTTAAATTTCATTTGCCTTCTTAGCGAGGATTATACGGAATAAGCCGCTCTCTCATTCGCCTTGATTACATATTTAATCGACAACGAAATTTGTCGAAAATTCGACTTCAGACTAATTAAGGGTTACATTTCCGTATTTTATCCCGAAGTAACTCCAAAGTAACTCTCTTTAATTATCCTTTAATCATAGCGTGGGGTGTGATAATGACACTTAAGCGTTTAAGACGAGGTAAGATTACCGAAATAAATATTGACTTTAGCAAACAAAAAAAAAGAACTTAAAAAACATTTTCGATAGCCTTCCTTAAAATAAGTGGCCCGAAGTTCATTGAAGTCACACAAAATGTTTGTCCTGTGCGGGGATCGAACCCGCGACCGCGACCTCTTGCGTAATAGGCAACATCTTGACCATTACGCCAAGCGGTCGTCAAATTTTACACAGAAAGATGCCCCACAAAGCTTTATTAATATTCATGTAGTCATGCCATCAAACATTTTCAAGTAATTTATTTGTCAACAAGGACCTTGACAGACTCCCACTTCAGTTTTAGTGTCCACATTTCATTCAACACTAATGTCGGTGACAGTAAAAATTGCGCTCTTCAAACAAATTGGTAATAAAATTTCAACTCCAAATCCTACCCTGCCTATAAAAGCCTATGAAATACGAGTCGGTATTAATGACAAATCCATATGTCAGATTGATATAACAACGCACCGGAGGGTGAACATTCATCAAAGGATTTCGCGTAAAAGCCAGAAAAAAGGAGGTTGATATTTCGCAATAAGCCGTAAGAGTCAATCTTATGAAGTATCGGAGAACATCACATATTATACTGATATGATTATTACCGCGTTAGTGGAATAGTACTTGTATTGATTTATTATATTTACTGCAGAGGCTCTCAGGACCCCGGTCTATTGAAGCATGTGTAATTGTGTAGTGCCAAAGCGAACAGCGCAAAAGCTTTTGGTACCAACTGATCTGATACTAGCGACCCGCCCCGACTTCGCACGGAGGCAACTAAGTTGATTAATGTGTCTCTACTATATTATGCATGTATTATACATAAAAACCTTCCTCGTGAATCACTCTATCTATTAAAAAAACAACTACAAAATCCGTTTCGTAGTTTCAAAGATTTAAGCATACAAAGGGACATAGGGACAGATAAAGCGAATTTGTTTTATACATGCTACCTATGTAGTGATTTGACTGCCCCCGTGGCGCAGTGGCTAGTGTGTCGCACTTTAAAGCGGCGGCCGCGCCGGAGGTCCTGGGTTCGAATCCCGGGTCGGACCGATGAAATTGTGTCTATGTTTTCATGTTGTGATAACACAGACACAGTCCGGAGTTTGGAAGTTGGCGGTGTAATTACACCCCCGTGCCTCGGAAAGCACGTTAAGCCGTTGGTCCTGCGCCTGATCTCTCTACGGTCGTGTCAGACTACTGTCCCACCGAATTATGAGAGTGAGGGAATAGGGAGTGCACCTGTGCTTGCGCACGCGCTTGTGCACTATAATATATCCCGCGTAAGTGGCTAATCGTAAGATTGGCCGCCGTGGCCGAATTCGGCTAGGAGGGTATTATTATTATTTGTAGGTACTCTTAGAGATCTCGGGTCCATAGGGACCCGGTCCTTTGAAGCATGCGTGGGGCCAAAGCCAACAGCGCAGAGGCTTTTTTGTACCGTTTGATCTAAATGGGATGTGTACATCTGTGTGTTATTATTATTATTATGTAGTGATAATATTTTAGACATTCGCGTTGCATTATAACACCAATGTTATTTGACGGGACTAAACTCAATATTAATTACCTGTATACTACTTACTGCTTGACGTTTCGGCTGCGTTACAACAACTGAGGTTAAGAGGACTGGCGATGCGAGGCGCGGGTAATCAAAGCTTAAAAAAAGTGTTAGTAGTCATCATCATCATCATCCGCCTATCGCAGTCTACTGCTGGACATTAGCCTCTCCTAGGGCTCTCCAATTAGCCCGATCCTCGGCGACGGCGTTAGTAGTATAGAACAGTAAGGAAACAAAAATGATTGATGATAATTTGGTTCATATTTCACTTCTGCACCATTCCGTAGGCCATGGCACAGGAGTGATTCATACACACAGTCCATTCTGCTGACAATAATGGTCATAATTTTCCGAGTTTGGCTGGCAACAATCCACGTTTATGAGTGACATTTGTAGCCTTACTTTATTACGCAATCATAAAATATAGATTTCAAACTATTATTTTAAAGCATGTTACAATTTGCAACAGAAGAACCAGAATAATTTTCTCTGATATAAGTTATTGCGTTAGACATCCTAAGAACATGTCAGAGTTTTAACAATAGTTGTACCTATATCTATAATTTAACTTTATACGAAAACACGCACTTTTTTTCGCCTTTTCAACAAATTGGCTGACAGAGACAAAATAATATGAAGTCTGACTTTTGTACAAGTATATTTTACACTTTTTGCATTAAAGTTGATAAATTAACGAATTAAAATATCTACGCTCAATTTCATTCGAAAAACAAACAGTATTTATCACCCTGTCAAGTCCAACGTTATCAATCACTTTTATTTGCCGTCCAAACAAATATCATCTTCTAATAAGTCAACAGCGAGCACGCTTAAAATCAAAGGCCTTTGACTTGAAGTATTCAAAAGGGAGTCATTACTCAAACCCACCTTTTAAACTCTGGCCGTTTTATTTTGCGGCCGCTGATTTTTACTTTCACCCCCAATTTTGAAATGTAACGTACATTCCATTAGGTCGTGAAAGGGGCTAAATAAAAAAGCCACTCGTGCAGTAAATGGCACACATTACACGTCACGAGTTTTGCGGAAAAAAGAACATACACCGGGTAGAATGGAGACAGGAGTCGTTTCGCTAATTTGCCGCAAAAATACAAATGTTCCGTGGCAAAACCTGAGTATAGAAGCCGCTTTACTCGTACCAAATATGGTTGGGAAGGGAGAGGAATGTCATTGGTGAAGGTGATCGTTAGTATACTATAAAGGGGCCGCTTAAACCTACACGCTGGGTCGAAAGTCCCAGGCGCCGACTGACATTCTTCTTTGTTCCACGCGATGGACCCGGCACCCGCACGGGGAATCCAAGGATAGCTAATAAGTTCGTCTCCGGTTCAAACAAGCTCGTTCAAGAGCTGTAAAGCGTAAGCAGAAATATCAAATAAGTGTTGCAGTAAAAGATATTATGTTGAGACGTAGTAGAACTTCCACTGGAATGAGCCGCTCGTCTGAGGAAGTGCACAGTGAAATATCATAACTGGCTATGCTATGGTTCTGTCGGTGGATTAACGGATGGCGGTAATAATGACATTTCCTTTGCTTGTCTCTCTTTTGTTTTCCTTGTAATTGTCACTAAATAGTATCATAAAGGTTTTTTTAAATGTTTGTCACTATGCATGCAATTATCTTCAAAACTAGGCAACCGACTTTTATCCGTTTTTTTTCAGAGGAATTGAAAACGAACGTTCACGAGCCCTCACTGCACCCGTGCGAAGCCGGGGCGAGTCGCAAGTAAGAAAAATAAAGTTAGTTTCATGCCAGCAAATTAAGAATATAAAAGCCGTTTTTTAATTGTACATCATCAAGAGGGATTAGACTGATAAGTTGCAGGGTCGTAAGAATGTATGAACATTATTTACATACCATAAAGAGATAAGTTGCAAATTACTTTTTAGGATTGGCTGCAGATGACTGTTCAACTTTTTTAAAAAATGCATGAGCGTACTCGCACTATCGATCAAATATTTGTGCAATTCACTTTGTCGTTATAATACAATAATATGATAGCACTGAAATAAAGTTAATGTCACCACACAAATGCATCCATCTTTACTTGAATAAAATATGACACTTCTGTAATTCGGAGTGCAACGAAACTTTTTAATTAATGGAATGCTTTCGAGACGCAAAAACTAGGTACTTTTGGTTTTTTAACTGATGTTTAAAATGATTCTAGTTTACTATGAAATAAATTAAATTAATAAATTGAATTTTTACCTGATGTTTACTTAATTGACAAAACGAAAAAATAATTTATATGTGTTTTGAAGTAAGACAATACTCGTATGTAAGTTGATACTAGTTTCATATGATATGTTCTCAACTATGTACTTCTTGACTTAAAGAAGCAAAACGTTATTTAATAATAACGTTATACATTTCAGACCATATAACTGCATCCTATAAATTTTCTTCTATGATACTATCTTCTTTGCACATATTATACACTAAAAGATGATTTCTCGTACACGAAAACAGTGATTCTAAATTAAGAAATATCCCGACAACCAAACTAAACTTGAAGAAAAATATAAAAACGTTCTCAATTCGAAATCGATTCAGAACTTCAGCTCGCGTCCTGATGAAAGCTTGCGTTTTTTAAGGTTTTTTTCTAATTTAATTTGTTTTTCGTCTCTTTGCGTTTGCACCGTGGAAACTTTGCCTAGCTAACTTTAATTAGAACGGCAAGAGCGCCGTCTAACGAAATTTGATAGACTAGTATATAGGAGCCAACTCTTTTAGAAGTTGGTTCAGCACTTCAATCTTCGTGGTTTAATGCTTAGGTGAGATTACATTAGTGATGCTGTTTTGAGAACAAGAATTCGTTAGCTTTCTTAAAAATCTAAGGTTTACGTGACTGCGCTTCATAAAAATATTTATTTATGTTTGTTATATTTTTGTATGTGCTCTTTAGCACAGTCATTTTTTAATTATGAATCAATGATTTAGAGATCCCAAGTTGTGAGGCGATTCAAACCAAACCCGATGTTTTGTAACAAAAACTGCACCCCAATCAAAAAACATGATTTCAAATGATGGAAGCTTTTGCCATTCAGATGGACATCAATAGACTGTAATTATACTTGTTAAACTTGCAAAGGTAGTCAAATACCATCAATTGAACTACGTTATCATATCAAGCATGAATTTGGCTAATGCCTTAATCAATAAGTACTACCCCAACAAATCATCAATAATAACATCGAGATATAACACAAAGACTAGTGATATATACAGCTAAGAATTAAACCTGAACATCTGATTTATCATTGTACTGAAAATTTAATCAAGCAAATACTTGGCAAACTTAGGGACCGTTCTTGCATCCAGTCTCAAGGGACCAACGGGTTTCTATCAAATTACAAAGTTAAACTGGAGTATTATCTTCGTTAGAACTAATTTTGGTTAGCCACTAAACTTGTGACTGGCCATCTTGAATATCCTTCTTAAGATAATGCGGGCAAGACTACTGAAGGATTTGCTAAGTTCGTTGTAAGTTACTACTTAAGTGAATGGGCGATAGATTTCTGTAATCTAGGAATCCCTATTTAAACTTCCGCATAAGGCATTATTTTTTTTAGCGAATATATATTAACCAAACTTCTCCAGATTTGTTAATGAACGTTATTGTTAAAAAAGGTAAGTTGTGGCTGTGTTTAATCCACAATGGAAGTCATCATCATCATCTTTGCGCCTCTCCCGGTTGCATCCCCGGCCATTGCCTCGGAGCCCAGGGTACGCTACGACTATAATCCTCAATTGAAATACTTTCTCATACACTGGTGTCCAAAATGGATGAGAGAGTAACTATTTTTAAACGTTTTTCACGGCAACTTTATAAAATACAGATTTTTAATCATGTCATATTCACTTCCATATTTCACAAAATCGATTTCAAATCGACCTTCACGCAATGTTATCCAGGCGTCTTTGCAATGACGACTGTCAGACTTCTAGATGACCGTCCTCCAACTCGCTTGCAGTACGCAGATTCTACGAGAGAAATTACGTACTCTAATAGCGATATGTTCTTTAGGCTATAAATTATGAAAGATTTTTAATATTAGAGAATCGAAATCACGTTCATTTTTTGCAATTTTTAAACATATATTTTTTAGTAAGATTAAAGTTCTATAAACGAGTAGATTGGGTACACATCAACGCCAATGATAACATGATTATATAAAATATTATTAAGAAGTTAGAGTTGTTATGGTATCTGACTATATAAATGTAAGTACGCATAGTTGTAAAAAGTTACGGGCTTATAATACGGCATAAATGATGATAGTACTCCAATAATACTCGTAACAATATAACAACAAAGTTCTAAGAAGATTACGTTAATCTTCATAGTTTTTAGTAAATTGTGGAGTTTGAATAGCACAAAACTTTTGTGGTTGGTCAAGATTTTCAATAGAACAAGAGGGTCTCGAACTTATGTCAAAGGAAAGTTAGATGAAATTGATGTAAAGGATTATTGGATGAGATGTATATTTTGTAACTCATCTTTTCTAAAACAACTCAACTATTAAAATAAACACATTGCAATGACAATGCAATTTTTCTCAATAATATATTTTGTTTCATATTTTTATTTTAATAGTCACTTCTAACAAACTTCATCAAGATCATCAATCATTATGACAGGATTCTCTTCTAAAGTCATTATTTGAAATGATTACGGACAAATAAATACATCTCTGAGCTTCAATGAAGAGCTCGTTTCTTTTTGTAATGGAGCTATTTCATGTTAACGATATTATTTTCCGATCTCCACAGAATACAGCGTGGGTCGAGATCAATCTTGTCGCAAGCTTTTGTATCGACATTTTACTACGTACTTGTGTTACGTTGTTTTGAGAAAATGTTTTTGAATTATCTCAGTCTGTTTTGTTGAAATCCTAAAGTACTATCGTCTTTTGTAAACGGTTTTCGTCTCGAATCAAGAGACATCAATTTCAACGCGCTACGATTTGTAGAAGAATAATTCAGTAGTTTATTTTTTTATTCGAGAATGTTTGTATTAAATGTTGATTGGCGTATATTTATTCACACACGATTGCCGTCTGAAAAAGTATTAATAATACGCTTTAATATTAAAGTTATATGTCTATAAGCAATTTAATTTATTTTAAGTTTGGCTCGTAACAATTATAGGTACCAATTAAATTTTAGACTAAAATGAATCTTGTAAGTAATCCAGGATTATGGAACGTATCAATTTAGCAGTCATAATTCCTTTAAATCTAAATTTTTTAAAGCATTTTAAACTGATTAACTTTCGCCAATTACATGTATCTATGTCTTTTTAAAATCACATTATCTTTGTTCAACTTTTAACCTAAACAAAACAATCAGTCTATTATACACTGAAAAGAAAAAATATAAATGTTTATAAAACGCGCTGAATATACGAACTACAAAGGTAATCGATGTTTTGATTCTCTCTCTCGCGTCAAAACGATTCATCCGAGAGAATAATTGACACGTTATCAGAAAAACATTGTGACGCGTCCCCTTTATTTATGTAGATGTCACAGACATATTGTGCGGTCCCGCCTGTTCACAAATGGCCGATTATATATATTATTTTGTAAAAAGTCGGGTATTTTAACTGACAAAACTTATAACCTTAACCTAAAACAATGAAGTTTGTCTTCTGTCTCAAAGATTGCTATAATACATTTGGGCTATTTTCTTTTTTGTAAATCTAAATAAAACTTTGTTGATATTAGTTGAAAAGAGCAACTGACCGAGTTTCTTGCTGGTATCTTCTCGGCAGAAACAGCATTCCGAACCAGTGGTTAGGTCACATTAAATATGTATTGTGTATATCAGTATATTGTATATACAACATATATTATGTATTAAGATGTATTAAATTATATTATTTTAATTAGTTTTGACGATTCAAAAGTGCTTGTTTGTATGCCTATTTGAATAAAAATATTTTTGATTTCATTTGATTAATTTTGCATTTTACCTCTGAACCGGCTATCTTTGTCTGCATTTTACATAACAGCTGACGATAGTAAATGGGTGAGATCTTACAATATGCCTGCGACATAGACACAAACTCTACGGAACAAACAATATGTTTGAACAAAAAGGTATGGCCGTTTGTGTCGGAACATACAAAGGAAAAAATACTTTTGTGCTCTAAACTGTTCCATTGAGACAACAGCGATTGAGAGTTTTCGCGGAAAATGATTTTTGATGTAACAAAATTACTTCATATCTATGGACTGTTGCATGACTACCTCCGTGGTGTAGTGGTAAACTCGGAGGTCGTGGGTTCGAATCCCGCAGGGAAGACTTTCACTTTATGTTGGCTTTCCCAGTTTGGTTAGGACATTACAGGCTCATCATCATTCTTATCGGACAATCAGGTGTGAATCACCTCAAGAATAATGATTCCGTGCTTCGGAAGACATGTTAAGCCGTTGTTCCAGACTATGATAAAACTGGTCTGGTTTCCCTTGTGGTTACGAAGGTTAGACGACAGTCGCTCTATTGTAATAACCAGGCAAGTCAATTCAGGGTCATAGTCGCAGCGTACCCTGAGCTCCAAGGCAATGGCCGAGGATGCAACCGGGAGAGGCGCTAGGATGATGATGATGATCTTTAGACTGTTGCATCTTTGTGTTTCTTTAACATCGACGTTAAGTAAATTGTTATCAACTAACAATCCTATATACATTCCGTTTTTATTATGGACGTTGAATTTTAAAATGGTTCCATTAAATTTTGTAGCTACTTATGAGTTTCAAGAAATCAGAAAAAAATAACTTTTAGTGCTTTGGGTTTTAGTCAGATCGCTTCAAACAGTTGTTATCTTAGGTATTAATGTATGTGTGTGAATATTATGATATTTTTGAACCTCGGTTTTCGTAAGTAATTCTCTGTCTTTATTCTACCGGTAAGCCAATAATAAAAAATAAGCATAAGATACTAGATAGTTTAAAATGTGATATTTACTAACGCAAGCTTCTTCTTTTTTAACATGGATTTCCTGGTAACTACAAATGCAGAGGCCTCCCTTCCCCCCTATTGTCCTAAATAAATACATATGTATTAAACATCTCAAGTAACATGTAATCGACTAGATGGACTTACTGTTTATTAATGATCTGCTTGATTTACGTCAAGTATTTCTAGCTAATTGTCTGTTCGGTTCTATCAATACCAGATCATTAAATATCCATTAATCCATCAGAAAGGTCGCTTGGTATTTCAGTAGATTAACTTACATCGTGTTTTTTTTGCGGCTTCAATACTTTTTCTCTACTGTGAAGGTATCATATCTAAAGTTTTGTATCGTGCAAATTGTGGCCTTTGATGAACACACTATTAAATATTGGATATTTTTTTCACTTATGCCTTCGATTATGTCATGTGGGATTTTACAGAAGCAGCCTACTAACAAAACAAAATTGTCCTTTGCCCAGAAAAACTTCAGGCAAATAAAATTATTCGTAGTCATTGATTGTTCTATCAGTCTCAACTATCTATCGAACAAACATACACATATATGTAGTATCCATAATATCTATGAAAAACAAATAATGTTTTGTTAAACTATACAATACTGGTGTATGATTCAATTGCATAACAGAAGGACATATTGAAATCTTCCTCCGCACCGAAGCGCCGTACCGACTGAAATAATTTGAATTCCATCTCCATTCCAACTATCACATTAAAATACCGCCAGTAAGAATTTTGACGGGTGGGTTCATTAATATCTATAGTTTGCTTTGAGTTTTATTCCCTTGTTTTTAAATAATAATGTAAGTAAATCTTAAGTAGGTAGGTAATAAGAACAATGAATTGTATATCTTATAAATTATTTTGTGTAAGTCATGAAGGACATTAAATATAATTTATATAAATCTATACTAATATTATAAAGAGGAAAGGTTTGATTTTTTGTTTGTTTGTATGAATTGAATAGGCTCCGAAACTACTTGGCAGATTTGAAAAATTCTTTCACTGTTGGAAAGCTACATTCACCCAGAGTAACATAGGCTATATTTTATCCCGGTACGGGAAGTAGTTCCCCCGGGACGCGGGTGAAACCGCGTGACGGGCCGCTAGTATATTATACTCTGATTCCGTGAAATAATAACGGTATATGACTGAGAGTTTCAAACAATCCTTTAATTAATGAAACAAGAGAGCTAGTAAATAAAAATGGATTAAATACTAAATAATTATAATGTCACATGTTTGCATCGTCACATGCGAATGCTCAATGAAGAATGCTTATTTATTTAGTTTCATCTTTAATGTCCAAGCTTTTATTTTTTTATTGTTAGCAAACATAAAATAAATTGCATTTGTTTAGCCGGTTATTTTAACAATCTTGTATTCAATTTACAAACCCAATACGAAATTGCAAACGTGCAGACCTAGAACGGGCTGTAGTACACAATCAAATAAAGTGTTTGTATTAATAGAAAAACACTTTCTTGTGACATTGAAAATGTTATCGTGTATTACAAAAACGAAGAACAAAGCTAGGACGTGCCAAGAAAAATATCAATGTCACAAATTCTATCTTTGTTCGTGATATTATTTCGTCTTGTCTCAAAAAGATTATCCCTGAATATATTTCACTACTTTTTTGGTTTGTCAGCAATAATAAATATTGCCAGCTCTATTCCCAACGATACAAAGCCGAAAAGGCAATTTTATGGTAGAAAACTTGATTAATTCACATCGAAAAACAGATCTTGGTTTCTCCAAACAAAGCGTATAAAGAATCATTAATTAGGTTTAAGGTTTTGTTGGCGAAGCACAAAATTATAGAACGGTCTGTCTAAAATTTATTTTTTATGTTCTGAATATTTTCTGTGTAAAATACTACATATACTTAAACGAAAGTGATGTAGTGTATGTATTATACTTACCTTGACGTCTCACCATAGTAAAAGCTATAGGTATGCTCTAACGAAATACATACAAATTCCAAGCGCAAACGAGATTTTGCAAACATAGCTCAGGGAAGATTTAAAGCATGCATTTGTTATGCACATTGGGTGGGGCAGCTCAGATTTAACAAAGTTTTTCGACGAAAAATTCTGGGTTCGACACAACAAACTCAGTTCTTTTTCCTTTTTAGGGTTCCGTAGCCAAATGGCAAAAAACGGAACCCTTATAGTTTCGTCATGTCTGTCTGTCTGTCTGTCTGTCTGTCTGTCTGTCTGTCTGTCCTGGCTCGTTCTCCGCCGTTTCTGAACCGATTGCCACGAAAATTGGTGGAGAGATGCATAGTGATAATTCAAGAATTGGTTTTTAAAATAATCGAAAAATAATTATTAGGGTTCCGTAGCCAAATGGCAAAAAACGGAACCCTTATAGTTTCGTCATGTCTGTCTGTCTGTCTGTCTGTCTGTCTGTCTGTCCTGGCTCGTTCTCCGCCGTTTCTGAACCGATTGCCACGAAAATTGGTGGAGAGATGCATAGTGATAATTCAAGAATTGGTTTTTAAAATAATCGAAAAATAATTATTTTTTACCCCCCCTCCCATACATCGAAAAGTAAATTGGAAAAAAAAATTCAACTTAAACCCATCGTGTGGGGTATCGTTAAAAAGGTATTTTTAAATACAATAAAACTTGGCTTGAAACCATGTGGATCAAACACCCCAGTCTCGAGATATATTAATACAAAGTTAAAATAAAAGCGTCCCCCCCCCCCTTAACTTTTGAAATACTATTAAAATAATTCTGAAAAAAATGTCCTGAATACCTCCAAGTAAGTACTTTCAACGAAAACTATAGCGAACTCTGTATCATACATAGTTATTTTTATACAACTCGACCAACTTATGACGTGCAGTCGCCCTTACTAAATGGTGTCTTAAGCGGTCGGGCCATCTTTTAGCTATTTTTTTATAGGTCTTGTTTGCTTCTAAGATTAATGTGACGCTTAGGGTCTTTAATTTTAAATATTTATTGTAGACTGCTTTTAAAAATTACCATAGTTGTATATTTTTTGTGACTAAGCTAACTTATTATGATGTTTAATTCGTTGCATATATTTTTATTTAAATACACTATTATTAACACAAATACCGAGAAGTTGCTGTCACATTTGATTTTATTAACCTAACTTTAAAATTGACCTAACTTACATGTAATGATCACTGGCTGGCCTAAACCATTGTCCAAAAGAACAACATTGAGTTCCAATTCAATAATGTTATCGTGCCATATTATGGAACGATAAAGATGTACATCTCCAGGTCAATTCAGCACAACAAATTGATTGACTTCACCCGGTTTGGACAGAGGGATGTTCCTATAGCGTGCAGGATCGCTCCTAACGAACCATTGAATTTGACGATACACGGAGAGGAATTCGACAGATTAGGGGTAATAAAGATTTTGTGTTGCGTTTAGTCTTGTTTAGTATGTTTAGTGTCTTATTACTAGTTCAAGCATTGCCGGCTCACAAAGAAATAAAACCTGTCTACGTTACAGGCGTACTCTGTAAACGAAGAGTCTACACAATGATTTGTATAGCGGACTCTTCTAAAGAGCCCCTGAGATCATTTGACGACCCGCTTGGTGTAATGGTCAAGATGTTGCCTATTACGCAAGAGGTCGCGGGTTCGATCCCCGCACAGGACAAACATTTGTGTGCATGAACATGTCTGTTTCTCCTGGTCTGGGTGTTATATGTATCTATTAAAGTTTATTATTTCAGACATCAGAAACAACCACTATAGCACAAGTGTTTAAGCTACTTAACACGGGGTCAGATCAATGTATGAGATGTTGTGAAATATTTATTTTATTTATTTATCATCGGGGCCCTTTAGTTTACAACGGTTCGACTACCATATAACCCAGTAGTTTTTAGGTATAGGGTAAGCACC
Organism: Nomophila noctuella; assembly: GCA_958496325.1. Taxonomy (NCBI): domain Eukaryota; kingdom Metazoa; phylum Arthropoda; class Insecta; order Lepidoptera; family Crambidae; genus Nomophila; species Nomophila noctuella. The sequence continues at coordinate 4,184,163 of OY292495.1, forward strand.
AAAAACTGTCAATATTAAAATAACAGATATAAAATAAAATTTATAAATATTCTCATCGTTATAAATCGAATAGAAGAAGGAAAATAGACCCTTAAGTCATTTAAGCAATAAATGCAATTGCCAAGGAAATAAATCTCCAGACAGATTTAATTTATGGAATTGTATTCTCATCAATCCGAATGTTGCACCTGGAACCACATGCATAGAATTTGGTTATATTGGTTCTAACAGAGTCCTTGCAATCAGAAAAAGTATTTTCATTTCATATAGCACATACAATACATATTATTAGTAAGCGCTGGTATTTAAATATTCATCCTTAAATTCGATTTACTTTGATATGAACAAGTATCTTCTCGTAATTTAATCACGCTTTTAATTATGCTAATACACAGAGCCTTACTCTCAATTTTAAATTACTTACGAGTTCACTTGGAGGATAAAAGTGGAAATAGCTAAATAGTTTTAATTTGGTTTCTGACACAAATCAACTTATTTTTGATTGATTTCATGTGCCAACCAACTTAAGCTAGTTTAGAAGGCTTCAAGCTTAGTTAAGGACTAAGCAATTTGTTTTTATTCATTTTATTTGACTCTTATCTACAAAATCGATCTGCCTTTAAAACTAGGCTCTGGAAACTTTACTGACGCAGATACATCGCACAATAGTCATAAAAAATCTACTTATCTGTGGACTTAAAGGTTGTTATGTGTTTGTCTTGTAAATTATTAGGATAATAGTTTTTACCCGCGTATTTGCCCGCGTTATCAAAATTCCTGCTTTGTCCCCCTAAGAGCATTTAATCAAGATTAAAAGTGTTTGTTTTATGTTGCCTACACCCTGCCTATATATCAATTCTATCAGTAGCGTGCTTTTAGTAGCGTGAGCGTGATTGATGAACAAACATCTTAACAAACAAACTTTCACACTTATGATATTAGTATGATTCCCTTACCGACACGAACAGCTTCCCGTATGTTCATTTTGGATAGACGTAGTAGCTGACGCAATAATTGGCTACCCAAACACTTTTGCCCCTAAACCGATGGACGTGACGGCCGAAGCTTCTTTGTTACATTACTAGTGTACAGTCATGAGCACAAACAAGTATACAAACACATTCAAATATGAACTTTACTGCTTCGAAATAAGAGTCGATGTCTATGTAATGGTATACATGTTGGTGCTCATGACTGTGCGAGTACCCGCCGTTTAATGATCCTGGCTTTAACAAAACGATCGATAGTAATTGCATGTCTTTTGATTCTTCGAGTCTTTCCACGAAATTTGATAATTTGGAATAACAAATTCGGATATTGTCAAAAACAGAAATATAAATTTTTGGGTCGACGGTTCCTACTAACTTCGTGAGTTTGAAGTCTCTTTTGAACACATATTCAAGTTCGTCTCGCTTCTGGATGTTTCATTAGATTACGTAGTGTAATTTTTGAAGATTTATAATTGCATAGCAAAACAAAAAACATGGACTATTTAATCAGGCGCAGATCAATGCATTTAATAATAATTTATTTTTAGATGACCGAAATCCGATTTTGTATAATTTACATTATCAACATTGTTGTGATGTTCTAAATGTCAGACCTTAATAAGATGTAAATATTTTGAAGTTAGATATAAATAGATGATTGTGGGCGTATTGTACCAAAACTTTACGTATTTAAATATAGATGGATGATTCACAATTCTCGACAACAGTCGTGCCTCAAAACGCCAATCGAAGTAATATGCGGGCAGAATATATTATTTGCGGAGAGTAAGGTCTAAGTTTAGATTGACTTGTAATAGTCTTTGACTGTAGCTACTCTAGACAGTTGCTTAGAACTTAGTGCTAACACGTCATCCGATGCACATGGTTCTGAAAGGAGTCAATCGTTTTTGTATGGAGAGTTAGGCCCACTTAAAATTTTAGCGTTTATTTACGAAATGGATATCAATTTATTCCTTATAATCTCTAGATTATAGTGGTAACATTACTTTTTCATATTTTAACCGGAATCGTTAGAAATAAGATGTGAAAAAATATATAAACCTCATAAAGTAATCTGTCATTTTGCTTTCCTGACTTTCAACGCCTGAACCGTAAATACTTACACATAAGGGCGATTTTCCATTATGTTTTTCCTATGTATCTGAAGTAAAAGCAATTTATTATGACTAGTGGCCGCCTGTGACTCTGTCCGCGTGGAATAAGGTTTACGCACGCATAGTCTTAAACTATAGCTTTACATTTTTTAGTTTAAGCCCGCCTCGACTAATGGATAATCCACGCCAAAAATATTTTTTCAATTCGAACCAGCTGTTCCTTATAGTAGCGTGTTCAAACAAACAAACGAACTACAGCTTTTTTATAATTATTATATAGTAACTAATGACAGTTAACAGACGGGAGGTTTCTGACATTTGTATTCAGTTTTTAAATAAAATCAAAATCCGGCAATAGACTAGCACTTGCGTTCCGTTATACGGATTTTTTTGTATTGTTTATTCGAATTATTTTATTTCATTAATTAAATGATTGAAAGTCACTTCCAATCACCGCCTTAGATAAAAATAGGCATGAAAACCGTTCCAAAAGTAATTTGCGTCTCCTTTATGTTCGATTTCAAGTGTTGTATTTTAATCATTTTGATTAAAACCTTTTTACTTTAGTTATCTGTATGTCAGCCATTGTTTACTAATCTTTGGACAGATAGTTCACGGATATAATCAAAATAAGGGTTTTTTATTTTGGTTTACTGACTCCGGTTTCGTTTGAAATTCAATTCAATTGCAAAATTCATAAAAAAACATATACATTTTTTACATACTTCTCTTTCTCTTAAACGTTACCGATTGTTGGTGGGCCCAAAAAAAACTGTCACCTTTATGTATTTACTGCGACTAAGTTTGGACGTCACATTACAAAGCCGTTATTTGTGATGAAGTGATGCTTTATGTTTTGATGCAGAAAGTTCATGCATCTATTCATCGTAGAAACAAAACGCCATACTTCGACCCGATCTGAGACAGGCCCGCCAATGTGAAGCGAAGCTCGCTTCGTATCGCATGCAACCATTGTAACCAGGGTAGGTCACTCATAATGTGTCGGGGCATATATAACGATTTGAATCAATGGCGGGAATGCATAAAACCTATGAAGCATAGTTCAGTTATCTTTACTAACATAATAAAACTGAAGAGTTTGTTTGTTGGAACGCGCTTATCTCAGGAACTAGTGATCCGATTTGAAAAAATATTTTTTTTTGATAGTCCTCTTGTCGAGGAAGGCTTTAGGCTATAGTATATAACTATGTGTGCGGAAACGAAAACCATGCGGACGGAGTCGCGGGCGGCCGCTAGTAAATCATAATTATGCTTTGCTTCAAGGTCAAATCTTTAATGTCGAAATAGAGTCATGTGATGCCACTAGTACCATAGCTATACATAATTGAGTAATTAGTAAATTAACTATGTTGAACGGTAACTTCAAAACCTCAACACAACTGGAGCGTACCTTGTAAATATTCATCCTTACACTTTACATAAGTTAGCTAACCTGGACGACCTTTTGCGACAATCACCCTCACAAAGTTACCGGCCGAAGTTAGTTTGAGTTAGGAATACATCCCTTGAATGTTGCTCAATGCACAGTTACTTATGATATAGTGCGAACTCGTCGATTAGAAGTGCGACTACTAATAGTTTGATTAGCCTTAAATGTTTTATGAATTGTGAGTGTTCCTCCAAGGTAAAACATTGGATGTTTGACTGGGTTCAAGCTTTTTGTGACACTAGTTAGTTTTTTTTCAGCGTTAATAACAATAATAAAGCTATTTCTATCTGTCTATGTATGGTCTTCAAGTAAGTCATAACTGTGTTCGAGAGTAGTATCTAAAACTACTACATGATATGAAGTAAGTAGAACGTAACTTGTTAAAATTAATCTTTACACTTTACATAAGTTAGCTATCCTAGACGACATAAGCACCCAGTGAACTAAGTTTAAGTTAGGAATACATCGCTAGAATGTTGCTCAATGTAAAGTTAGCTCTGGTAGAGCGCAAACTCGTCGATTAGAAGTGCAATTACGGTCTGAAAGTGCGCCGGACATTCCGATTGATAGATTGATTAGTCACGTTAACACTAAGATGTGTGTGTCTGAATATGTATTTGACGGCCAGTTTGGTCGACTTTGACTATTAGGCCAAGGGCTGGCGGGTTCGATCCTCGCACGGGACATACCTATTTGTGTGCATGAATTGAACATGTCTGTTTGTTCTGGTGTGCGATTTTACATGTATATATTAATTTATAGGTTCGTATTGCCACTGTTGATTCTGACATCTGAACACAAGCGCTTACACTATTTACCACGGAGTCGGATCAATGTATTATTAATATGTATTCCATGTGTTTTATAATCACAAACTGACTGTAATACAACAATATATCGCTTGAATATTGTTCAATGCAGGGTTAGCTCTGATAGAGCGCAAACTCGTCGATTAGAAGTGCAATTACGGTCTGAGAGTGCGCCGGACATTCCGATTGATGGATTGATTAGTCACGTTAACTGAATTAACATTATTAAAGTAAGATACTAAGACGCGTGTGCATTGCGACTGATTTATGCATTTTTCATTACATTAAAGTAGGTGAAGATAGTATATTACGTTTTTAGTTTGTAGTCTTCATTATATAACTTTCTTTGTACTGCAATGTACTAGTATCCTTCAGTAGTCGATGTTAGGCAGAGTCGAAAGTAATTTTTACTATTTACGTACGTATGTTATTAAAAAGTAAAGGAAGTAATTCGTAACAAAGATAGTTTTAGTTCACACAGCGCTTGAATGTTGCTCAATGCAGAGTTAGTTCTGATAGAGCGCAAACTCGTCGGTCGGAGAGTGCACCAGACATTCCGATTGATAGATTGATTAGTCACGTTAACGCTGTTCACTAAGAGACGGGTGCTTTGTGTCCGATTATTCACTGTCAATAACACTTAAGAAGGTGAAGATATTAAAAAAGTAGGTTTTTAATTAAAATCTTTTATAACTATTTGTCATTTTTGTTATAAAGTATAAACGATAGAAAAAAGTTTCAAACAATGATATATGTTTCTGTCATGCCAATTTAATCTTTGAGAGGTGAAAGTTACGCTGCAGACTTAAATCAATTTAATAAACCAAAACAGCGTGGGAAACGCATGTAAGGTAGTTCCATTAGGTTTTTTCGTTTAATTGAGGTTCTGTATAACGCCTCGAATCATCCATGGTTTCAATGGTGCTCGTGGTTTGAGTACCGAGCCAAAATCATGAGGTCCTGGATTCGATTCCCAGGTCGGGAATTGTCCTGCCCGGGTTTGTGATCACCAATCCGCATTTGGCAGACGTGGTGATTAATCCAAAACCATCTTTGTAACGAAAACATGATTTCAAATGATGAAGCCTTTTGCCCTGCATTGGGACATTAAGAGGCTGATAGTTTACTTCTTTTACTTAACTTTAAATTGAAGTAATCGGCTTGGCTATGACACCCTTTGCGTTGCAGCCACTTCTCATAAATCAGATACCTCATTTGGTCACTTCTATATACTCGCACTCTCATTTGATATATCGAACGTAGTTTTGATGCTTCATTGTTATGTTGTTCGTTATTGTTCAGCGTAATTGAATAGCCGTATAATAACGGCGTCAATAAATCTTCTACTGAAATTGATACATAAATCCGCCCACCAAACAAATTAAATATGAAATTATAGACAAAGTTCTCGTTAATGGGAGTTTCAAATTGTTTAGGACGCTATTTCACTTCTCTTTTTCATCTCAGCGGCAACACAGTAAATGCAGTGGGCTTATAAATGTAACTTTCGATCCCTTAGAGTTTTACTCAGCAGGACTTTAGTGGAATAAGGAAAAATATAGTTCAACACAGCAGGAGTTCGTCTATTGTTTGTCTTAGATAAAAGGAATGATGTAGCTAGTCCCTATTTGTAGCACCACTTAGAAATTGTTCTCCTTGAAGCGTAAAATTGGGAAATAATGTACGCAGTTTATCATTTATTACATTAAGTCCAAATGTAACATTTTAAGATTTATGAAATCACAACAGAACTGAATTTGGTTTGAATAATGAAAATAGTATTTCAAAGATAATAATTATTATGTACAACTTGTAAAAGAAAAAATATTGATTTTCTGTGATTTTCCGATGACTTATTTTTAAACTAGCGGCCGCACGCGCGGATTTCTATTTCCAATATCCTATGTGTTATTCTGATGTATAAGCTATATTGTGGTAAAGTTTCATTCAAATCCATTCAGTAGTTTTTACGTGAAAGAATAACAAACATCCATACATCCATACATACAAACTTTCGCCTTTATAATAGTAGTAGGATAAATAATGACGTATTCATATGTTTTGAATTACTCTCTCTCTCTCTTTCTCTCTCTCTCTCTCTCTCTCTTACTTGCGTTAATCCTAGTTACGTCAGATTTTCTCAACCCGATTGAATACAAATAGTATTACAAATAAATCAACGAGATTAAAATTCTCGTTACGACGAGCACTAGTTAGTAAAAATCACGCGACAAGCACTCTTTAAATTAGAACGAGTCCCATCTCTCAGTTTCAATATCACTCTGCTAGTATTTCACCGATACGTCCCACTGCTACTTTTACTGAAAGCGTAAAGGTACAGTGAAAAGTACTCGAGTATTTTCCCGTAATAAATCACACCCAGCACAGCGTACTCGCATGAATTCTAATGAAAGGAGATAAATTGAAAGAAACACTACTAGTAAAAGCATTTTAATTTAATGGCGACATGCATACGGAAATGTAGGTAACTAATAAAGATTTTACTTGAACTTTTTAAATCGAGTCAAAGGTACCTAATTATTTTATGTATTAAAATTTTAGTTCGAATGAAATTAATTGTAGCGACATTTTTGATATTAAATTTAGTTCAGTACGAGCTATAAATATTCAAATAATATTTGTAACAGCACTCGTCCACTCTTATGCATGTCTATTTAATTTGATTATATTGTTCGATCTCGATTTTAGTGTTGAAAAGAGTAAATTTTTAAGAAAATTATTTGACTGTCTCTGAATTTTGAAACATATTTTTTTAATTTAAATTACCTCTTTATTTATAGTCCAGTAATTTTAGCAATCTTGAACCACGATCTGCGGAATAATTCCTAGTGAGCTGAAATTTTGTATACACCTTCATTATGATATTGTAATGATGATGTGAAAAATCGACATTGATGTCGTACCGGCTTAAAAGTTATAGGGGTCCAAACGTCACGAAAATCAGTTTTTCGCAAATATCTCGCGATCTATTGCTCAGAGGTCAATAATGGCTTCGTTGTTCGTCGTAAAATTGTCTACAAAAACTTTTATGATTTTAATAGATCGCGAGATATTTGCGAAAAACTGATTTTCGTGACGTTTGGACCCCTATAACTTTTTTAGCCGGCACGATATCAATGTCGATTTTTCACATCATCATTACAATATCATAATGAAGGTATATACAAAAATTCAGCTCACTAGGAATTATTCCGCAGATAAAATCTAAAATTCCTGGACTATTTTACTAACAATATTTTTTATTAAAAGTCCTAACGCCTATCCTAAAACGCATAAAGCTATTTTTTTCAAATGTTTTTAACAAAAAAAATAATCATTTTGGTTAAAAAAATGATGAAGAAAGATAACTAACAAAAAAAATATATAATCAATCAAAGTATACTTAGCAAAGGTAGAACAAAACATCTTAGTTTAAGCTGAAACACGTTTATTAAAAACTATTTAAATTGGCCACTCGCTAAAAAGGGCTTACAAACTGTTCAGCTACTTACCCTATTATGCTAAACTAATATTAAAATGTTTTAAATAAAATACGAAATATCAAATCTGAGCAAAACCACAGAGGTGGTTGAACCGTCATTTGACGGCAGGGTAGCAATACATCTTAAGTTTAATTTCGACGATTTGTCTTTTTGATGTCAATTGCTGTAGAATGCAATTTCGTGTATGAATTGTTGTCTCAACTTTGAACTGTCGAGTTTGCACACTTCAATATGGAAAGCAATATTCCCACTAATATATCTTACTTGATGTTATTTATTACGTGAAAATATTATGTTACAACCTCCATGTATGAAAAACCGGCCAAGAGCGTGTCGGACACGCCCATGAAAGGGTTCCGTAGCTAAAAGATGGCCCGACCGCTTAAGACACCATTTAGTAAGGGCAACTGCACGTCATAAGTTGGTCGAGTTGTACAATAATAACTATGTATGATACAGACTTCGCTATAGTTTTCGTTGAAAGTACTTACTTAGAGGTATACAGGAGATTTTTTTCAGAATTATTGTAATAGTATTTCAAAAGTTAAGGGGGGGGGACGCTCTAATTTTAACTTTGTATTAATATATCTCGAGACTGGGGTGTTTGATCCACATAGTTTCAAGGCAAGTTTTATTGTATTTAAAAATACCTATTTAACGATACCCCACACGATAGGGTAAGTCGAATTTTTTTTTTCGAATTTACTTTTCGCTGTATGGGAGGGGGGGTAAAAATAATTATTTTTCGATTATTTTAAAAAACAATTCTTGAATTATCACTATGCATCTCTCCACCAATTTTCGTGGCAATCGGTTCAGAAACGGCGGAGAACGAGCCAGGACAGACAGACAGACAGACAGACAGACAGACAGACAGATAGACAGACAGACATGACGAAACTATAAGGGTTCCGTTTTTTGCCATTTGGCTACGGAACCCTAAAAACCAACACGTGTATTTTTCGATCCCTGTAATGTTATAATTTGCAGTTAGTAGCTTTTGGTATAATTTACTTTGGCAATATTATAATAATTTTCTATGTCGAAAGATTGTTTAACGTAAGCTCTTAAGCCTAAACTTTCTCACAGCAAAACCACTGAGGCTTATTCAAATTATATATTTAAGCAGACGGATTACTTTTCGATACCAATCAAGTTTGTACACGTTATAATTCAAGATTTCATGATCTGAAAAAAAATTACATAATTTATACTATTATTATAAATGTAAAAGTTTCTTCGGCAAAGCCGCAGGTAAAAACTAGTTTTGGAAATAAAACCCCAAGTGGAGAAAAACTAAAATATATTTTTATAGAATACTAAAGGAACATTTCCAATAATGGACTAGGTCTTCGAGTTTTGGCAAAAAATCTCATTTTATTTCTCACTTTAACAACTGGATGTAAAATTTTAAATGAATTTAAGTCCGTACTCCACTCGATGGCTGGATCGAGAAAATAAATGCTTAAACTAGGTTAGATTTACATTTGAAATGCCACGGCTAGTTTTATTGCCTTTTTTAGGAAAGGTAGGACATGACCCAGGTTCGGATTGAAGCATTATTAATTTAATGCTCTATTTAAGATTAGTTGACCCGTATTTGAGGGTAGACGTGGAAACTGATGAAGAATTTTAGGTTTTTATGTTTTTCTTGGAGCTTTAAATGGCGAGAACAAATTAATCCAAAAATTGGTTGTTACTGAGACCCAAGCATTTCAAGGCACGGATCATTTATTCCATTAAGCTTTTACATTATAAGTGAATGATTCTTATAATTTTATATAAGTTCATCTATAATTACATATGAATAGAACATTTTAGGAACAAAGTAGTTACACTTAAGTTGTAATCTCTCCACATTTTAATTATACTTAGTTTCAAGCGCAAAGATTAAAATGACTCTAGACATCTCGACTTTTCTAGGAAACTTATTTTTTCTCCTTCTATCGGATAGAAAACCGTGGAAAGGAACGTGATAAAGGCCTTTACTTGCATACTACGAAGGTCGGATTAATTTGTCGTTAGTGCAATGGCTCTGATTTAACATGGATAAGGCCGGAGGACAATTTTTCCTCGTTTTTCCTGTTCGGAAGATCCAGAAGTATAAATCACGAGACGCACGATCTATTTACTCATCTGTCACGTGATGCTTTCGTCGATACTCAGTAACCTTGTTTTTGTTGACATTTTCTTACGACGCTTTTTATACCACAAATCGTTGTGACCTTGACTTATTACAAGAGAGTCTTCATCTTAATCTGTAGGATTTAAAAAAGCTGAGAAGTTATAAAACGGAATCCTAAAGACCAAAAGAGCAACAATAAACAATATACATATTTCAGTTAACCATGCGGATAACGATTATTTTTTTACGTTTACGTAAACGATAGAATAATGTTAACGTATCGTAATATTACTTATTTGAGTTACCACAGCAACACATGATCACAAGGAACACAATGATAAAAAAATTACAATGAAAAGTAACGCTAAAAAATATTTAAAAGAAAGAAAAAACACAAGCACTGAAAAATCTCACTGCAGATTATAATCAAAGCGTAGAATTGCTTCTTCAATTCCAGATCTGGATTCTGCTGTACAAAACGTTCAGAGCAAGCAGAAAGTTGCATTTTTATCTTCCTAACTTAAGTAAAGTTAGCTATGTAAACGACTTCACACTGAGGAGCTGCCGGCTTTATCAGAGGCAAACGCTTCCACACAGCACCCGGCCTCTATTTGGTTTACAATTTAGTATGCAAATTGTGGACTTCGCATTTGTAAGTACTCGAATGCGAATTAAAGGCTTCCCACTTCATAAAATCTACGCTGTTCTCGTATATTGCATTAGAAAGAAAATTAAGAGTGTCGCTCCAGGCTTACACGTCATAGCCGTGAATTAAATTGCTTTGAATATTCAAATGAGTTTTGTGATTAACGCAAACTCTCGTGTTTAGTGTTGCGAGTGTGTTAGTCATGTGAAGTTCTAATTGGAGGTTAACTTTGCGTAGTTTTGATGAATATAATTTAATTAAACTGAACGCGGATTTTGAAGAGCTGTGGAATTAAAACTCTTAGCTGGATTTGTAGCATTTTTGTTTTCTTTGCAACCGTCGCCTTCTTTGTCTGCATTTAATTTTGTCTACGTTCTTCTTGAAATTTGCTTTATAATACTTTAAGCATTGTATGAAGCATTCTCTGTGTTGATGGATGAAAACTTTGCTGGGCAGGACATAACTCTAATACTGTTACTGCTGCGGATATTTTATCTACACCTTATATATTCTTATTTCATGACATGAAGTATGTATTTACTCGTATAAAATGAGTGGAATAAAGAAATCATTTTCAACTAGTCATTTTTTGAGCAAAACGAAAATAGAATAAGATAATTCTTGTTATTGCAGTAATAAGAGAATTGTTGACGAAACCAGTCAGGGTTGTTTCAATTACTTTAAGAGTTATGCAACTCAAAATCTAAAATAAGATATTCATAATACCCAAGTGTCGCAATATGAACATCCCGCGCCAACCTTTTTCTGCGATAAAGGAGGATGTATCCGAGTGAAACCTATTTCCTTGTATTTCCTCGGTTTCACTAGCATTTCGAATCGCTTCTATGCATATCAACCTGCACTCGTTCAAATAGGATCCGTACGGGGTGCTGAATATACCAGCTCTCCACATTATCCTCTGAAAAGATTGAAAAGTCGAAGCGCTGTGAACAGTTCCCTGCTGAATACACATTCAGATTAGGCGGTGTATTGCGGGGGTTTGGCGTGTATTTTCTGTTTAATTATTGAAAAATAAATGGAACTAACTTCACATAGCACTTTTTTTTAGTATATTGCTTATATTCAATACCTTATAAAAAACATGTCATGTATGAACTTATTAATGTTTAAACACCAAATGCCACGAATTAACTCGTAATTCGTGTTATGTATATCGTTTATTTATTTTATATTTGTTCGAACAGTTTCAGTTATGACTGCAGCATAATAATATTATTCATTTGGGTAAATGCATGAAATAAAATTACGAATCGCGGTATAATTTTAGGCTACGAGTACATGTTTACAGTAAAACCCGACATTTCGGCTACTTTTCAGAAGCCGTAATCACGTATCTGTTTAAAAATAGTTTTATTTCCAAGGTAACAGTCGCATAAACCTGAGAAAACATTATTGTATACGCAATTAATACCTAACTTACAAAAAAACAATACTTTGATAATATTCGGACAAAAACCCGCGATGTTAAATCATACTTAAATAAAGGGATGTGGGTCCGTGTGCTCTTGTAAAAGGTTATGAATTAATTTAGTCTTCCCAACTGTGACTGCTTTAATATTTGTAATTTGATCAGAAATAATTGTGGCAATCGAAGTTTCAAAATTTGAAATGTGTTGTTATATTAAAAAACTAGCGGCCGCCAGCGACTCCGTCCGCGTGGGTTTCGGTTTCCGCACACAGTGTTACTATAGATAGCTTAAAGCCTTCCTTGACAAACGGTAAATGAAGTATCCAACTCAAAAGATTTTGTCAATTCGAACCTGATAGGCTAGCCACTTTGACGAATTTTCCATCCGCTTTCGTAGCGACTTATATCTCCATCCCGCTCACATAAATATGCAGTTCGTGTACGGGGTGGCAATACATATTATAAGTTGCGACGAAAGCGTATGGCGAATTCGTCAAAGTGGCATCTTGGCTAGCCTACCAGTAGTCCCTGAGATTAACGCGTTCAAACCTACATATCTGGATCAGTTACACGGGTTATTATGAGTAAACCGTAAAAGATAGATTTATGCTGTCAAGCGATATTTTTTAGGCAATTTTATTTAGAATATTTCCGTCCTACATGATTTCTATGTGACTTTAACCATTAAGGCTGCACACGCGACAGAAGCTTTAAAAATGGAGGAATTTCTCCCGTTTTCCCAACATTTTCCTTCACTACTCTGCTCCTATTGATTGTAGCGTAATGAAAAGTATCCTATAATATGCCCAGGAGTATAAAGAATAATTATACCAAGTTTCGTCAAAATCCGTCGAGTAGTTTTTGTTTCTATAAGGAACACAGACAGACAGACAGACAGACAGACAAAAATTTTACTGATTGCATTTTTGGCATCAGTATTGCTTATATTCAATACCTTATAAAAAACATGTCATGTATGAACTTATTAATGTTTAAACACCAAATGCCACGAATTAACTCGTAATTCGTGTTATGTATATCGTTTATTTATTTTATATTTGTTCGAACAGTTTCAGTTATGACTGCAGCATAATAATATTATTCATTTGGGTAAATGCATGAAATAAAATTACGAATCGCGGTATAATTTTAGGCTACGAGTACATGTTTACAGTAAAACCCGACATTTCGGCTACTTTTCAGAAGCCGTAATCACGTATCTGTTTAAAAATAGTTTTATTTCCAAGGTAACAGTCGCATAAACCTGAGAAAACATTATTGTATACGCAATTAATACCTAACTTACAAAAAAACAATACTTTGATAATATTCGGACAAAAACCCGCGATGTTAAATCATACTTAAATAAAGGGATGTGGGTCCGTGTGCTCTTGTAAAAGGTTATGAATTAATTTAGTCTTCCCAACTGTGACTGCTTTAATATTTGTAATTTGATCAGAAATAATTGTGGCAATCGAAGTTTCAAAATTTGAAATGTGTTGTTATATTAAAAAACTAGCGGCCGCCAGCGACTCCGTCCGCGTGGGTTTCGGTTTCCGCACACAGTGTTACTATAGATAGCTTAAAGCCTTCCTTGACAAACGGTAAATGAAGTATCCAACTCAAAAGATTTTGTCAATTCGAACCTGATAGGCTAGCCACTTTGACGAATTTTCCATCCGCTTTCGTAGCGACTTATATCTCCATCCCGCTCACATAAATATGCAGTTCGTGTACGGGGTGGCAATACATATTATAAGTTGCGACGAAAGCGTATGGCGAATTCGTCAAAGTGGCATCTTGGCTAGCCTACCAGTAGTCCCTGAGATTAACGCGTTCAAACCTACATATCTGGATCAGTTACACGGGTTATTATGAGTAAACCGTAAAAGATAGATTTATGCTGTCAAGCGATATTTTTTAGGCAATTTTATTTAGAATATTTCCGTCCTACATGATTTCTATGTGACTTTAACCATTAAGGCTGCACACGCGACAGAAGCTTTAAAAATGGAGGAATTTCTCCCGTTTTCCCAACATTTTCCTTCACTACTCTGCTCCTATTGATTGTAGCGTAATGAAAAGTATCCTATAATATGCCCAGGAGTATAAAGAATAATTATACCAAGTTTCGTCAAAATCCGTCGAGTAGTTTTTGTTTCTATAAGGAACACAGACAGACAGACAGACAGACAGACAAAAATTTTACTGATTGCATTTTTGGCATCAGTATCGATTACTAATCACCCCCTGATAGTTATTTTGAAAATATATTTCATGTACAGAATTGACCTCTCTACAGATTTATTATAAGTATAGATAAGAAAAACTTCAAAGTCCAATTATTTTGTACTAGCGGCCGCCAGCGACTCCGTCCGCGTGGGTTACGATTTCCGCACACAGTCTTACTAAAAATAGCTGAATAAAACAACGGTCTATATGCATGCAGTCAACACTCAACTTACACACTTCTATGGGACTTATTGCTCAGGATAGAAATAATAGTCAAATTAAGTGACGAAAACGCTCATCATTATTAACAATAATCTGGAGACCTTATACATTTGAGAAATCATCTGTTCACCGCGATTCAGATCCGCGGCCGCGCCTCTAGCGAGGTGCGCCATCTATCGGCACATTTTAGAACTAAATAGTTCGCTAGCACAATTTGCAATGATTAAATAAAGGAATATACAATAGCTTAAAGCCTACCACGACAAATGGTAAGTGGTAAGTGGACTATCCAACACAAAATTCGAACCAGTAGTTCCTGAGCTTAGCGCGTTCAAACCAATTTGGATCTTGAGTTGCACGTGTTATTGTGAGTCAACCATAAAAGATAGACATATGCTGTTGGGGGATATTTTTTAGGCAATTTTATGTAGAATATTTCCGTCATACATGATTTCTATGTGACTTTCTTTAACCATTAAGGCTGCACACGCGACTGAAGCTTAAGAAATGGAGTAAATTCTCCCGTTTTCCCCACATTTCCCTTCACTACGCTACTCCTGTTGATTGTAGCGTGATGAAAAGTATCCTATAATATGCCCAGGAGTATGAAAAATAATGATACCAAGTTTCGTCAAAATCCGTCCAGTAGTTTTTGTTTCTATAAGGAACATACAGACAGACAGACAGACAGACAGAGAGACAGACAGACAGACAGACAGACAGACAAAAATTTTACTGATTGCATTTTTAGTATCAGTATCGATCACTAAACACCCCCTGATAGTTATTTTGGTAAAATATTTAATGTACAGAATTGA
The DNA here is from genome assembly GCA_958496325.1 of Nomophila noctuella. Lineage (NCBI taxonomy): Eukaryota > Metazoa > Arthropoda > Insecta > Lepidoptera > Crambidae > Nomophila > Nomophila noctuella. The sequence continues at coordinate 4,199,501 of OY292495.1, forward strand.
CCTCTCTACAGATTTATTATAAGTATAGATATAGATAGATATCAATTAGTAATTTAACATAGAACAGGCCTAATTAACAATGCGTGTTAAGAATGTAATATCATGAATTTTGGTAATATAGAAACTCAATTTAATATTAATATTGTAGCAAACATCTATTAGGGTTATAGATTTTAGCTAAAAGCGGTATGTAGGCAGTACCTAGACAGGTATTGGAAATTGGTTATTTCCGAGGTATTGAAAATAGTCTGAATAACTATAACCGAGGTGAGTAAATCTACGACGATGGACAAAATTAAAAAGTAGTCCACTTGGAGCGCAACTTTTGAGCACTCACAACCTGAGCACCTACGTCGCCAAGGATCAGTCTGAGTGGAAAGCCCTAGGAGAGGCCTATACTTCTGGACAATAGTTCCAGCAGTGGACTGCGATAGGCTGATGATAATGATGATTGTTGCAGAGCAAAACCTACTTATACTTATTTATGTTTTTATACGCCTTTGACATTTTTGTATTGCTTCTCACTTTCCCGTTGTCAGCCGATTGTCACGGGTGTGGTTTGATAATTATAAAGTATTTTCCAATTTTCCATCGCTTTTCATTTAGTTAGTTAGGATTTAGCCCCATCCCACTGCTCTCCGCTTCAATGATGATGTGCGCAAGTCTGCCACTAGTATCAAATACGTCTGCCCAAAAATATGAATAAGCATTTAAAGTGGATTAGGCGTGCTAAAGTTGAGGGTGCTTTAAAATTGGGTGCTCAAAGTGGACTACTTCCAAATTAGGGGCTGACTGGATCTGTCAGAGCCTCGGGCGAGAAAACTTAACGATGCCCACCTGACGTCGTTGTTGTCAAGGGCAGATACGGTTACAGCGATGTGGTTATCCTTTCATGCTATGAGTGTAATAACGCCTTAATGATTTTGAAACAAGCTTACAAATCCTACTACTATTATAAAGGCGAAAGTTTGTAAGTATGGATGTATGGATGGATGTATGGATGTATGGATGTTTGTTACTCTTTCACGTAAAAACTACTGAATGGATTTGAATGAAACTTTACCACAATAATTTACAGTTTGTCTCCGTGGGTTTTGGTTTGTCCATACATATATTTTATTATAGCTTAAAGCCTTCCACGACAAATATAGACTATCCGAGAAAAAATTGTTTTTTTCAAATCGAAGTAGTATTTCATTCGTAAAGATACTAAAACATAATGTTGAATTTTGGTTGTAACGGTGTGTTATTTTCCACATGTTATTTTTTGCCTCTTACTACATCACTAAAAGGTAAAGGATAATATAGTTCAACTAATTTTATGAAAGTAAAGAATAATTATTATAACAAAAACACAAGCTGAAATTGGGTAACTGTCAGAATTGTTAGATACATGTTTACTCTAGTAGCTATAAATATATTTTTTCTATCATCCATCGCCTTAATAAAAGCTTAGTAATGGATTAAATTGAACAATATATTTCAGTTCACTAATACGCATTACTTTCCAATACAATGGACTAATTCTGGGTAAACCGCTACTCAAACTATTAAAACTTTCGTGAACTAATACTAATCACCAAATGTACGTAGGTAAGTGAACTTCCAAATTAATTCAAGGTAGGTATTTGTATGTAAATAGTTAATACCATGAGCGGATTTGTCTGAAATCTATTTTGTTCTTGCATTATTCCGCCCGGTGAAATGGTACCCAAAGCTGTTGTGGTTCACGGCCTTAAGTAGTGAGTTAGTTCAAACGGGTGTGCTCCTGTTGCGCCAAGTTGTTTATATAAGGAGGTAATATTGTGATGGTTAACACATAAATACTATAGTCAATTAAATAGATTTCAGAGTTGCGAACTGCCTCCGTGGTGTAGTGATTAGAACGCTGGGCTCAAAACCGCGGAGTTCGTGGGTTCGTATCCCGCGGGTAGACCACCACTATGTGATTGTTTTTTTCAGTATGATTAGGACATTGCATGCTGGAAACACTTACTGCCCGATAAGAACGATGCTCCGTGCTTTGAAAGCCACATTCCCTTGTGTGGGTTGCGGAGGTCAGACGACAGTCGCTACACTGCAGTAACCAAGCTGGACAATTCAGCACCATAGTTGAAGCGTACCCTGGGCTCCAAAGTAATGTCCAAGGATGCAACCGAGAAAAAGATCTTGAATGATGATGTTGATGATTGTAGAAGTGATTAAAATATATTCACAAACGAAGTGTTAAAAACAACTAGTCTCTCAACACTGACAAAAATCCCCACATAATAATAACATGGGTAACCACGTACGACCCGTATATTTAAATAGGTGGCAATTCTAGGGTAATATTTCGCACGATAGGCGTTACCCCTATCACGTTGAGGCCATAAAAACACCATGAATTGGGTGAGGGGAATTCCGGAGATCTTATCCTTTTTAAGATACGTAAGTTGAATTGGGGAGTTGTATGGATTCATCCTTATTGAAATTATGATAACGATCAGTACAATTACGCTATGTTTTTGTGATGTTTAGACCTAAAACATCAACGAGAAGAAATGTGTTAAAACCACTAAATGAAAAATGGTTGTATTCTCCAGACCCTTTTCTGGGTACCGTATATTAAAAATGTGTTAATGTATTCAATATAATAATACTGCGACGAATTCACACATGCATTTGTAAGCGACGAATAAAGTTTTTGCCAAATACAAAATGCAACAAACATAGCCCACGTAAATACTTTCTTCTTCATATTCATTTGCTTTAATTTATACGTTAACAATATCTATAAACTATCTGTACTTAATCCAGTATCTATTTACGATAATGATGCACCTAATTTTTCGCTCAGCGTATAAACGCAATAATAAGCATTATTGCTTATCAAAATTTCAACTCTGCTCTGAGTGTGGGTCGCGTAAGTTTTAAATTAATGTTTTCACCATTCATCCATCATTCGTAGCGGTGCCGGCCGTCGGTGACAGTATGACGTATTTCTCGATGGGGATATCTGCCTAATTTGTTTGGTAATGCATTTTCTTTTCGTACTATTTGTTACTAAAATCAAGGTTTGTGATAATATACGAGATAATAAATACGACGCAAACATTATTTAAAGTCAAAATTAGTATAAATATATGGGTTATAATTTTTCTACATAAAACAACTAAAATACTCGGACTGATTCATAGAAGGTTTAAATACTATTTACAATTTTTTTCCATAAAATATTAAACGATTAAGTCGTCGTTTTAATTGGTGATCACAAACCCGCTCTGTGTATTAAATAATTGGCATATTTTATATTGAGTCAGGAATCGAATCCATACCCTCAGGTCACGACAACGCTTTTATTTTACGAAACCACGAGGCGCTCTAGATAAAACAACCAAAAAGAAATATATTCGTCTTCCATCTAAATTAAATAAAAAAAAAACATTTTATACCTAAGAAAAAAGAAATATGTGTTCATTTTAGTTGTACAAAAGTTTTTACCAAAGCCTTAGGATAAGAACTCGACTCGACAGCTCTCATTAGTACAAACTAAACGTGGTAAGTGCTTCTTTAATCGCCGCACTGTTTGACCCTAAAGGGGAATGTTATTGTCTGAAAGCTTTGCGGTCTCCAAACAGACGTCTAGATTACTAGCGTTAGTCTACTCCCCAGGGGCAGGATCTTTAAAGGGGTTTGGTATTTGCAGAAAAGAAAGAAAGAACAAAAAAATATTTGGAGAAACAGAGGAAGAAAGAATAAAAGTTTATTTGATACCAACAACGTTACAAAAAAATTACAAAGTAAGAGTGAAGTTTCAGCTTATTAATGTCCTACTGCAAGGCAAAGGCCTCCATCATTTGAAATCATGTTTTCGTTACAAAGATGAGTTTTGGAATAATCACCACGCTTGCCAATAGTGTGATTTACCACGTTTAGAAAAATCAACACACGAATGCCTCACCTGGGAATCGAACCCAGGACATCGAGACCACGGCCCGATACTTAACCCATTAGTCCATTGAGACGTTCTTAACGTATAAAACAACATGTTATGTATAACTTTAAACTTTCGCGTTGCATTATAATTATTTAACATTACAACGGGACTAAACGCGATATTATTTTTATAAGTACGTGAGTACTTACTGCTTGAAATTATAAAAATAATATCGCGTTTAGTCCCGTTGTAATGTTAAATAACATGTTATGTAATAAATAAATAAATATTTCACAACATCACATACATTGATCTGACCCCGTGTAAAGTAGCTTAAGCACTTGTGTTACAGACATCAGAATCAACAGTGGAATACCACTGTATATGTATCTATTTATGTATATTTGTTATTACAAATATACACCCAGACCGGGACAAACAGTCATGTTCATACACACAAATGTTTGTCCTGTGCGGGGATCGAACCCGCGACCTCTTGCGTAATAGGCAACTTCTTGACCATTACACCAAGCGGGTCGTCAAAAGAAAGACATATCAAAAAAATATTTGTAGAAAACAGAGGAAGAAAGAATAAAAGTTTATTTGGTTCCAACAACGTTACAAACGCCTCCATTATTTGAAATCATGTTTTCGTTACAAATATGGGTTTTGCCATAATCATCACGCTTGCCAAAAGTGTGATTTACCACGTTTAGAATAATCAACACAAGGACGGCCCAATACTTAACCCACTAGTCCATTGAGTAAGACGTTCTAAACGTATAAAACAACATGTTATATATTGCTTCTAGGAAGCCGTGAATGAAGCGATAACAGAATTGCTGATAAACCAGACGCTATTCCACGTACTAACTGTATAATAACCTTATTTCTTAGTTATTAACGATCCTCGTTCACTCAATTTTCGTCATAACCGTACCGTAGTAGTTTCTATCTGACGTCATAATGGCAGTCGTTAGAGATGGATTAAGTTTGAGGGCGAGAAATTAGTTTAGTGAGCATCCAATATAGCGGGGTAAGTACGAAGCTGTGTTATGATTATTATTGCTCGGAGGAGGCGTTTTAAGCGAGATCTTCGTATGTCTACACGACCTTCATTATTCATAGACATAGAAGATAAACTTCATACATTTGCCACTGCCGTAATATGGATATAACAATGATAACGATAAAAAAATCCCAAAGCCATTTACTGATGTTGAGGAAATCATGTAATTCTTTTAATGATCGTTCAATGACGATGTACTATGAGAGACATAGTTGTATTAAAATACATTTGTAAAACAAACCCTGAAATAAAAATATAATTTACTAGCGGCCGCCCGCGACTCCGTCCGCGTGGATTTCTTTTTTTCGAAATAAAAAGTAGCCTATGTTCTGTCTCAGGGTCTAAAGATTGTCTGTACCAAATTTCATCAAAATCGGTTGCGAGGTTTAAGCGGGAAAGCGTAACAGACAGACAGACAGACAGAGTTACTTTCGCATTTATAATATTAAGTTGGGATTGTAGAAAGAAACGCAATGATTTTTTATTGCAAGAGGTCGCGGGTTCGATCCCCGCACAGGACAAACATTTGTGTGCATGAACATGTCTGTTTGTCCTGGTCTGGGTGTTATATGTATCTATTTAAGTATATTTGTAATACCACTGTTGATTCTGATGCCTGTAACACAAGTGCTTAAGCTACTTAACACGGGGTCAGATCAATGTATGTGATGTTGTGAAATATTTATTTATTTATTTATTTATTTATTGCTTGTTCAAAATTGGCTTCCGTAGCCCATAAAAATCTACTAGGAAGATATTACTATACCGTTCAATACTTGCCCCAGTGACTGTCTGTCTAAAATGTATATCATTTCTTAAATCTTCAAAAACTACGCAATCGATTTTCATATGTTTTTTGTCAGATACATAGATTGATTCAAGAGGTAGGTTCATGTGTACGTAATACATGCATAATATACATAGAAGAGAAACATACTGCGCCACAGCAAACGCCGCGCGGGTTGCTAGTTAAAAATAAAAGTATTTTTTAGCTGCAAGTTCATTAAATTCAAAAGTGAATAGAAGGTTGCCTCTAAACATGACTTCACAACAAAGGAATAAATAAATATACTAATAAATATAACATACTATACTGGAAGTTCAAACTAACAATGTGTTTTGTCTGAGCTAAGTAATCCCTTTAACTGAAAATAGACATGACAACCGTTGTATCGACTAACAGGATTAACGAAATGCGAGAACTGAAAATGAAGGTTTTGTGCAGCTTAAACTTTTTAGCTTTTTGTCAATTAGCTTCTTCTGTGAGGTTATCGTTTTGACAAAAAATGGTAGATGGGTCAACACAAAAAAATTATCGAATTTACTATTATAGAAAAGCTGAAGAGTTCGTTTGATTGCTTGTTTGTTTGAGCGCGCTAATCTCAGGAACTACTATTACGAATTGAAAAAATATTTTTGTGTATAGTGTGTATTAGTCGAGACAAAGTTTAAGCTATAGTATAACTCTATGCGGGTGGTAGCTAGTCGTAATACTTTTTTTTATAGTCAGTTCAAACATGTTGGTTTCCCCTGTATGGGTTATGTAAGTCAGATGGTCTTTAGTCCAAAATATGTAATAACCAGGCTGGCCTTATCAGGATCGTATTCGCATTGTGCTATAAGGCTTTGATATATTATAATAATAAGGCAACACCAAAAAATCTCTTTCGAAAACGTTATTTTACTAAGGCATTGTATCGACCATTTCCCTTTACTGTTTATCTTTGATCCTAATGACATTGATAAGTTAAGGAGAATAATTAAACATAAGTATTCTCTGTCCCTTCTTGCTAAATTGATTCATAAGTCAGTAAGGACAGGCAGGGGACAGACGCTTCGATCTTACCCAATGGCCAGTTACAGCTGTTTTGCATAGATCTTTCCTGTTAAATGAAAAGGGACAAAATTAAATATAACTGTACTTGGGTACAGAAGCCTTGAGGCTTCTTTCGTGATGAATGGCCCTTTTCTATGCATTAAAGGTCGTGAGTTTGAACCGACATAGGATAGAAATTACTATAGTGTATAGTCATAACTAACCAGTCGCCCGCGACTTCTTCCCCGTGGATTTAGATTTCCATCCACATACTGTTATATTAAAACCTGAAGACTTCGTCGACAAATGGACTATCCAATACAAAAAGATTTTTTCAATTAGCACGTTAAACAAACCAACTCTTCAGCTTTTTATATTAGTAATATTCATGTTTGTTCGCAGTGATACATTTATTATATGTTAACCAAACCGCAAACACAGAAACGTTGACTTACTTCGCTTTATTTACAGCCCATGATCTACAGTGGGGCTCTGTTTTCTGATCATTAAGATTAGGCTCAAAACCTTTAGAGTCTTCACTGATAAACTTACAAATTACTTTAATTTTGTGATATTATCCGCCTTGAATTGAACTACAGTACATAAAGCCTATTATTTATTAAACTAACAATAATTGTCATGATTGTACATACTTAAAAGGTACATTTCCCCCACATTAATAGAAGATCAAATCGGAAATCGCAGATATCAGAAGCCTCAGTCAATGCCGTAAGGAAGCACTTCCACTAAATGGACTCAGAGCGGAAACTGCAGAGTGAAATGAACCGGCCGCCTACGTCCGGTGGATAACGCCTGGGTTTCATGTCTGATGTCACACAGATGTTGGATGGGACATCTTCATAATATTCATCTTATTAATAATATATCCTACTGATAATTTAGTCGCAATTATTATGTTTCCCAATGCGGTTTTTTGTTAAAGCAACATTTCTTACTTCCAGGCGAAATAACTTTTTGTGTATCAGACTTGGAATTACGTTTAGTCAAATACACGCAAACGCATACTTCTATTCGTAACTAAAACTCTTTTGAATAATTGAAAACACAATTTTTTCTTACAGTCATAATAATACATTTATCATTTTAAAAATACCTAGGACGTATAACTGTATAACTTCATATCTTCGTTCCACGATTAAATAAGAACCTTTAACACATTTATTAATTACCAAATCCATGTTCAACACAATAAATTGACAACAAAAACTACCAAAAACCCACTTGAATCCGTCACAATGACTCGGGATATGAACTATTATAAGTTATAACCCATTACTTCTTATTTAGTTAACGCGGATACCATTGTGGTCTTTATTGCGTGCTTAAGCGGTTCGTAAGGATGGGTACAGACAAACGAATGAGGAAGGGAAATGGCGACTGTTTTTTTAATGTGAAATATAAGACACGAACAGCTTTTACGTTTGGGTGGAGATTTATCAGTGCTACGTATGAAGAGAAACAAATAAAGATAAACTAATACACACACAAAAAAGTGATCAAATTTAGCAGATAAATAAACTTACATGTAAGAAATTGATCACACGTTTTAAGATATTAAAATAAAAAAGGTAATTATACATTTTCTTATTCTTACACTTCGTTAAATCAACATAATAAATGCCTTGAAAATAAAAATGTATAAAGTTTGAGAATTGCCTACGCGTACCAAGACTGCCTCATTTCTTATTTTTTGATGTGTCATGTGCCTGTGTGAATCTATGTTAATACTATAGGAATAAAATATCAACAAACCATGTGTGATCGGCCTTAGATGATCATTAGATAGAACACCATGTATAATCAAGAAAATTGCGTCGTCTGTGCATAAAAGTGTCATTTACGTACGTAGCGTAATGGCGTGTTAACATTTCGGTAAAGATATGGGTTCTTATTCTTTCCTCCTTGAATACAACTTGTAATAGATATGTATCGTAGAATGTAAGTGGCTGCGGTTTGCGTTCAAATAGCTTGATGGGATGGGCAAATCGTATAGATAAGCTAACTTTTTCTACCAACTAAAAAGGTTATACATCTTTTATTTGTACATCGTTGAAAAAAATCGGTGATCTCTAACCATCAGGTGACTCACTTGCTCATTTTCGTGGGACGTGGTTTCGAGGTCCTCATTACGACTCCTGGGTCGGACAAAATTTGTGTTATTTTTTCTGAGCTTAGTCTAGATGTGTGATCACCAATCCGCATTTGGCAAGCGTGACATATTTATGACGCAAAACATAACTTAAAATAATGGAGGCCTTTGCCGCACAATGGGACAATAATGGGCGATTTTACTTTTCTTTACTGTGCTGTGAAGTTATAAATTACACGCGCCATTGTATAAACATCATTAAATATTTCCAAGAGTTTATCTGTCATGTGATACTTTATAACCTTCAAATATGGAAGCAAAGGCAAAGCCTCAGTTTCCAATGACAAAGACAGTTATTTTTCACTGGTTTTGTAATACGCGTGACTTGATACAGCGCCAAAAATAGCAATACGAAACCGCAGCCCCTATATCAAGAGTCAAGTGTCAAAGGCCGCGCAAGTTCATATGGAAAATGTTTCGTAAAAGGTTACGTTGGAATAGTAACTAACAGGATTCCCGAAACTGATCCGTACTAGAAAAAATTGCAACCGGATACTATAACTAGATTTTGCAAGAGGTGCTGGGTTCGATCACCGCCTGGATTACCTTAAAATCAGATTTATTTTTCTTTCTTTATAAAGATAATTAATACTTAGCATGTACTAATGCTTAAAATAAATCCAAAAGTTACGTGTTCTAGTCCAGAACCGATCCCAAAGTCAAATATCGACCTTGTTTCTCAACCACTGCACCATCCTCAATTTTTCATTAACTTTATCGAAAAATTTAAGCGACTGATGAAAAAAGTATTCCCTTTACCTTACCAAATCTCATTAGTTGGAGCGAAGTTCGATTAACAAGTTTTCGCGACTTCCTTTTTGATGTCTTAATGCTCCAATTTTTTTGTATTCGTGTACCATTAGAAAAACTTATCCGAACGTAAATACAGGTATTATACAAAAAAAATATGACTTTACCTCCAAAAAATTTGATTTACCTCGAAACAGAATCAGTTTTTGAGTAGAAACGGTAACCTCCAGATCTTGCAGACTTGTTCCAAACCATTAATCTTAATAAAATTACTTTCTTAACTGTGTTTTTACTGCTACATTGCTACATAGGTTCCTATCATTAGAAAATGTAAAATTAATAACTTCCTTTCCATCGAGAAATTGCCAGAACATTTCCTATGTAACAAAATTATAGGTAGGAGTTTGAAATTTTCATACAAGTTATATGAATATCATTCGTTTTGTATAAACTATATCGTAGGGGAATTGATGATAGCTTATCGAATTTGAACATTTATAAAATAATTTGATGGAATACTATGATCTCACCGGGACATTGGTGTAAACTAGTAACGAAACTAACTCTACTATATATTGCCGTGTAAGTGAGGTTAACAAAGTTTAAGGTATATTTTAATGTTTTTTTTTTGACAACCTCAGTGATGCTTCCATAACTTTTCTTGGCTTGGGGCTAAAACCTTGTTCGTCCTATATCACATAACAAAATAACGTAAACTTTTAGTATGTAATGATATAATAAATGAGGCCTTTTGTCCTACACTAGAAAATTCATATGCTAGTACTTACTAGGTCGATTCCGCGCTACTTAGATTCCCTCACTTAATTTCACCACTCAGCCCTGAGGTTATACTAAGAGCTACTTAAGTTAACGGCATTACGTATTATGAAGTTCAAAGTGGGTACTGCGAGAAAAGTTTAACAAGCTAAGTTAATTTTAAAGACGAGACGAACAGGACGAAATAAAAATAGAAGATCGAATGCCAGGTCCCCTAACTTGATTCCTTTGCCTGTCCCATGAGGGTGAAAAAACAGATGGGTCTAAAAAGTTTTGTATTCTAAAGGGAGGTTAACTTACGCCCTTCGTTTTAACGTCCCGTGGGGTTACTCGGGTACATTCCCACCTAATATTCGTTTCGGAGCTTCTCTCGATTTTTCTTCTTTGACATCGATAAACGAAATTTCTCAATCAATCTGGATATCGCGAAGTTTGGAAATATAAAGTTTGAAGTCGATAAAAGGAAAGCATACTCGAGACGTAATTATGTTTAGGGGAGTACAGCGTTCTTTAGCAAAACTCAAAGGATGTGTCCTTTGAGTTCGATGTTCGATGATTCGTATCGATGTTAATTTAATCTAATATTATCTGATAAATTATTTATCGGATAACATTATGTATGGGCAATCTGCACAGTTTATCTATTCGTTCGCTATAGGCAGTTCACGCTTTAAAACCAACGAAGACTACCCAGAAACAAAAAAATATAAAACTTTATTTTTGGCACTACATATTTTGTAAACCATAGAACAGAGTAGAATATCCAATTAAACATAATTATATCTAGTAAAAATTGTAGTCTCATTTAAAATTATATAAACAGATAATTCTTTGTTATCATCGCCTTTCGTTAAATGGCATTCTAGTTAGCCCCAATATATGCATGCCTTCGCACACCCTTTAGTAGCCTTCCATCCAACATATGAATATATTTGAATAATTCGGATAGGCCCATTTTGAGCGCTTTCTCTCACTAACGACCGTACAGATTACAATTCCATTTCTTAAATCGCTTGCATTTTCTGCTGTGATCGCTTAAGGGCGGAATTTTGGTGCGATTAGCGGCTTCGGGAGGCTAATTATATCGATTTTATGACTTTTTTACTATTTGTTTGGATGCGTTTCATAGTTGTTTCCTATTTGGTAGCTTGATAGATTATTATATTTTTTTGGCTTTTCTATGCCTTTTTATTATGTTTGTTATTAATACATTATGTATAATAATGATTCTAAGCTTGTAGTTTCCAAAGTTTGGCACGCATATCAACCAACAGCATCACTTATTTTTAGGTGGCACTGAGAAGAGAACATTCTAGAATATGTTATAAAAAAAAAAAAAAGTAAACGTAGTTTCATATGTGACTATAGTTTATATTGAACTTCAGTTGTAGAGCAAAACTTTCTCAAACTAAGGATTCTAGAACACTAAACTTGGG